>CM040240.1:161762271-162079334 GCA_022545495.1 Chrysanthemum lavandulifolium | reverse complement strand
AGTTCCCTAAACCTCTAACTCTCTCTAAAACTCTCTTGTACGCCTACTTGTATTAATGGTTTGATGTATGTGAAATCCAATATCCTACACGGTCAATTCATAGCGCATGCTCACTCTACACATTCATCTCGAAGAAAGCATGACTAAGGCATCAATGACTCGATATTTTCACTCCATGCTTCGCTACCGCCAATATCATGAATCAACAAAAGCACGCTACACTGATAAGAAGATGTCATGATCCGTAATGTGAGCATGTCATCCGAAAGTCACATCATCACATAATACCAACACCACAATGGATGTCTCGTAGATTTTTGTTGGTGATGATCTCAAATGGCTCAAAATTTTTATCACGTGGATCAAGAAAAGACCTCCACTTGGACTATCCAAACATGCAATCGAAGAATTAATGTCTACGAGCTTCGTGAGCAAAGTACTACATCAAGAATGCAAGAACTATTTTAATGAAATATCCGGGTTGTATTTAATGTAACTTTTGTACATGATTGAAGTGACCTCCCTTGGGGAGATTGTTAGGAATTAGAAATTCCGGGTATTAAAGAGTCGGTCACCAAGTATATGTAATCGTTAAAGCTCGTGAGTCGTAGTTCATTTAAGCTAAGTAGTATTTAGTTAAGTAACACCGTGGAGGACTGGACGGTCTTTACCCACCTGTGAAGCTCGATCCACGACCCGTTGTGTGGCGTTTATTGTAAGATTATAAATACTCTACCTTCCAAGGTAGAGAGTGGAGCTCATAATAAGATTTTTCTTTTCTCTACTAAAGTTCCCTAAACCTCTAACTTTCTCTCTCTAAAACTTATCTCCTATACGCCCATGTATGATTGTGTTATGATGTGTATGTGAAATCCAATATCCTACGTAAAATCATACAAATATATATATATATATATATATATATATATATATATATATATATATATATATATATATATATATATATATATATATATATATATATATATATATATATATAGGAGTAGGTTAAATGAAAGTTTTATAATGAAAAAGAATGAGAATGCATGGAGGTGACATGTGTCACCTTGCCACATCACCATGCCATGTGTCACCCCCACCACCCACCCACCCCCCCCCCGAAAAAAAATTTTTACTCACTAAAAAATTTTTTGAGCAAAAAAATCCCGCCTGTATTTAATATCGCATCAGGTTATAAAATACGAGATCACAATCATAATTGTGATGCGAATTATAACCTTGATGCACTAAAATCATGATTATGATGCAAAGAATTTATAACGTGATGCAATAACTTATAACCTTAATGCACTAATAAGTTTTGGTGCATCTTTATTATAAGTTACGTGCATCATTCCACAAAAGGTGTAGATTGGCGGGAACACTCGACCCCGGTGCCTTTTGGCACCACCATTGTCCACCCCACAAGGAATAGCTCCCAAGAACTCTCCCGCCCAGTGGGCACCAACCTGAGTGAGCACGAGCCAAGACTGGACCCCTAAGCTCTTATTCCACAAAGTCTCTCCAGGTGTGCCCACAGGTTTTATGGAGGTGGGTACCTATATGAAGCAAATGCCAAGGATGGGACTTGAACTTGGGTCAATTAACTCAAGCACAAGTGCTCCAACCATTTGACTAATGCTCCATTGGTAAGTTCTTGCATCATAGTTAATAGTTCAAGGCATCAACTATGATGCACTAAAATCAAGGTTATAACCTTAAATACACTAAAATCATGATTGTGATGCAAGAACTTTAAAACCGTCAGAATGCAAGAATTTATAACCTTAATGCACTAAAATCATAATTGTGACGCAAAGAACTTATAACCTTAATGCACTAATAAGTTTTGGTGCATCTTTATTATAAGTTACCGATCATAGTTAATAGTGCATCAACTATGATGCACTAAAATCAAGGTTATAACATTAATGCACTAAAATTATGATTGTGATGCAAGAACTTTATAACCGTGATGCAAGAAAAAATTTGGCGGGAAATTTTTGGCGGAAAAAAATTTTGCCCTAAAAATTTTTTTTTAGGGAAAAAAAATTTTGGGGGTGGGGTATGGTGATGTGGCATGATGATGTGGCAAAGGTGACACATGTCACCTCCACATGCCTTCTCATTCTTTTCATTATAAGAAACTTTTCATAATAACCCAAACCTATATATATATATATATATATATATATATATATATATATATATATATAAGAATTGCTTATTACATTTACTTATCCTACGACATATATTGAGTATTCTCGTGTTCATATATATTGAAAGTCTTATAATTATCATTGACATATTTTTCTATAACGAAAAAAGGTCAGTAAAAAATGACTGGAAAAGTGAACATGTTGAAAGAAAGCGTTATATTTGAGAAACAAAGTTTCAAAGTGGTAGCATATATTTAACCATATCAAAATGTATTTTTCCGTCATAAACAAAAGAGAGTAATAGTAAATAGTTACTACAGAAGTCCAATTACCAACTTACGTTGTAACCCTCGACCAAAGATAAATTTTATCCACATTTACGGGGCAACTTCACCGACCAAGTTACCGTAACCTTCACCTTGGTCAACACGTTTATAAATTACTGACGAACCTCAAGAAGTAGGTTACGCCAGAAACTCTCGGTAAATTTATCTCCACTTTTACGTAACCCTATAACTTGTCACCGGTCAATTCTTGGTCTCATTAGATACTACATTGTTTGTGGGTTGTGCTTGTAGTGGTGGTGGTGGGTAGAGCATAATGAGATGGGTTGAATAGGTAATATCGCCTTGTATCATTTTCATTCCCATGCGAAAGAGGTTATATAGATAATATACTTGTTACTTAGAGGATGTATTGGTTTGCTTATATATGCTTTCTCGAGCAGCGGATAAGTGGTTTGTTACAAAATGGTGCTTATTTGCATGTTTTACACTCAAATATAAACACTTAAAACCCCTTAAAGAAATTATTTGAGAAAGTTCATATACGTCCCCATTAGATAGATCCCGTTTGAATGCTTGTAACATGCATTTTTTTCCTTAGTTAAGTTTGTATAGCTTCTTAATAATTCCAAGAAAACCTTTAACTTTCTTTAAATGGTTTTCTCCACACTATAGTTTATACAATGCTCGTAATAATTACCTTAGTTTCCATAGATTATTAGCAACATTTCACTTTTCATTCTCTAGGCAACTCACCTTCCAATATAAATTATCGGGACTAAGGGGGTGTTTAGATTAGCTTCATATTACTTAAATTTAAATTAGATACCAGATGTTACATAAAAGATTCAATCAGGTAATCCTAATTTAGATAGAATACTGAAATCATCATTGCCATTATTTTGATGAATACTGAAATCATCATTGCCATTATGCAACATGTGGCACCTTCAAAATCATCATAGCCATTATTTTGATGAATACTTGAAATCGTTAATCGTGATGTTTCATACCAAATAGGAACATCATTTGCTCGACTTTCTTCTTCTAATTACGCCGTAAACTTTAAAGATAGTGATCGCCTGCACCTTCATAGATGCAAAAATTATCATAAAGTGGTAGTTAAATTGGGCAAGAAAATATCCGAATGATGTAACAAAACACTCAAATATTAAAATATCATTCGCCTTCATTCATGTTTACATACCCATCGACATACGTATTTTTGCAAGTATTGCAAGAACCCATATTTGTTGTGGCTATCTCGCTTATTTTAGTTAAATATTACAAACCTCTTAAACGTGAATTTGATTGAAATATCTGTGTAACTTCCTCGAACTTATGCTTTGATTCAATCTCGACGCGCCTACAAGCAAGACCTATATTGCTAATGATAACTTCACCGCAGCCTACAAAATATAAAAATACATAAACAAGTGTTTGTACATCCATGAGCAAATATTCAAATAATCACCAAGCAATAACTCGCTTGCACAAAAGGTCTATCACATCCCTTCTTGAAATCTAAGATTAGCATTACCTTTAGAATGATGTTTTGAGAATTATGTTGGCCATTACTAACCTCATTGAAACAACATCGGTCGACAAACCTGCTGATTCGAGATGTCGAAAAGGTTAAAAATTGACGCATTTATTATTAATGGTTTCTTCATTTATCTAGATGAAATTTTCAAAGTGACATTAACGTTCTCCAATCATGTAAAAATTGTACCCACTGTTCTTAAGACCTTGACACTATTGAACTCCAAGTTTCCATGTATTTCATTTTCTTCATGGTTAGTCAAAGGTAACCACATGGAAGCAATACATAGTTGTACCACAATCAACTTTTTGGATGAAAGAACCGAGCCTCCAAACCATACAACATATCTCGGATAGGATATCTAACAACATTGACTTAACCGGTTGTGCTCGACAAAAGTTAACCGCAACCTTCATTAGTCAAGGCATAATAAAGAGTGTGTAATGTGTTTATGTTAGTGGCAAGATAAGCATGCTTAACTCTAAGGAGCAATTCCAAACAACCCTTTAAGTAGTTTAATAAGATATCCCAAACAAATTGTTAAGAAATGATGTATAAAATATATTATCTTTATGATATACTTAGAATCAAAGTCTATGTTTAAACTCACCTCTAATAGCGCTTTTAACTCGAATACCCAAGCAACCCAGATAAATTTTTAAGTCTAAGGAGCAATTCAAACAACCCATTAAGTAGATTAATAAGATATCCCAAACATCCCTTAAAGTTAGTTAATCTGAAAGCAATCCCAAACATCCCCTATTGGCACAAACCTTGTGGTTAACTCAACCTTTAGGCCATTACATGACCACTTGTCAACAAGTTCAGAATGTAATACCTAAAAACTTGGCGGTGCCCCAAAATTGAGACGCTAAATGCATGTAACTTGATATCTCGCAGTGACCTATCTCTAGATATAAAGTCTAGGCAAGATAAATCCATTCGGTGCACCTCAAGAACTCCCCTTTCGAGTAAGTAGTAATTACCTTTAGTAGTTCTTACGCTTGGTTTTATGCCTAAGTCGTGGTCCATCATCCCGAGCTCGTGTATTAATAATACCAGCCCATGAATTATTATGTCGTCTGTACAAACCGTCACAATAAGAAGCATTCACATGATTTAGAAACTTTCATCTTAGAGGTGATTTTGAATATATTTAGAAGTGTTACCTTATATGTATTTGACGTTATTTGATCTTTTACCGGTTTGCTAAACCTTTTAAACGGCTTGGACTAACCGATGGTTTCATCGAGATTTATAATGGTGGACTTCTTGACCGCTTGCCTATCTAACGCGCCAAGATAGCAAGAAGACGGAAAGTTTTCTTGTCGTGCATTTACGAGAGGAAAGAGGACATGTAAGTACATTTTAACATGGACCAATACTATAGTAGCGGGTGAAAACAGTAAGTTATAAGTATGGGTGAAACGGGTGATGCCAACTCGCAATCCCAATTTTTTCTCCAAGTTATTAAATTCATTTGTTACCCGCTTAATTGTTTACCTTATATACTTTGTGTTATTCCCGGTCGAGTACAAAATCCACCAGCTTGTTGGCTTGACATGCAATCCCTGTAAAAGAAAGAAGAAATTTTAAGTATGTCTTGTCACACGATATACATGCATGTTCGCTTTAAATTTTAAAGCCATTTTACAAGAATATAAAGAGCAAGTGAAAAGGTCGTAAATACTAAGAGCACCGTAATGATAAACAAGAAAAACTAATTGTGCTCATGTTATATATTTAGTAACTGTGCCGTTCGATAATGGTATGGATCGACATTCGGATTAAGTCAATTCCAACTACACATAAACGATCCAAATGGGTTGAAATTCATTCAAAAATATTTATATGCTTGGAATCACAATATTAGAAAGTTACCATTTGACACGTTATACAAAGTGCCCATTTCACCACCTCTAGCTTAGACAACCATCGGTTCAAATTTTTCAGCGCCACGCACGCTTTACAAGATTCTATGACTTACATGCCCATTTCATGTCCCATGTTGCTATTTTCTTGAGGATAGCTAAACTCGTTTCCAAGCATCAACATCACCCTCATCATCATGACCATCGACTATCGGGTTCCCGATAAAAGAATCATTTGCATTGATGAAAGTTTGAATTTTTATAGTTATCGCTCATGAAGACGAAAATCGTGCATGATTGATTACCTTCTCTACTCAAGTACTCATAACACGCCCGCGATCGGAACGAACACTTGTTGTAAAGAAATATATCACTAATTTCAATAACGCCAACCGCGCCACTACATATCCGCGTGATCTTCCCATTCAAATTTTCAAGAAAACTTGGCTCGCATCATAAATCAATAGCATAAGCAATGTGAAAAGGCCAAAACCCATACATATTTTCAATATCATTATTTAGTCGCTCAAGAATGAGAATCGAAATTGCGTAAAGTTTTTTCCTTCCTATTCTCTTTCGTACCAATATATGACCCGAGTAATAACGTTAATGACAAAAGCTTGGGTGATCAGCCTAGTGAGAATTTAATAAGTTTAGAATCACTCATGTGGCCTAGATTTAGATGATAGATGATATCTTTTTTATACTATAACTTTTTAGTAAGTCCGCCAACCATATATTTCCTAACAGCTCTATACAACTATATAATAGCCCATGTGAGATTCTACCAGTCGCACGCACCTGTAATGTAAACAAATGTAACAACAAAACATGCTTCTTAGTGCTACAGACTAAACACTATATACATCTCGATTTGTAAACTATGTTTTGACTTCTCCGTTATTTCAATCATGATTCCTGATTTTTCGAATATATATATTAACTCTTACTCAAATCAAGTAAACATGTGCATTCAAGATATTTATACATACTTATTTTTCCAACCTTAAAATAGTAGTACTGTAATATGTAAGCTACCCAAAAAGAGATACATGTCTTAATTAATTGGCAAACCACGGTTTTAAACCAATGCCCATATATGCATGCCGATCATATAAGGTTTCACGACCGAAAACAACTATTATTTCTTAACAAAATCAATATCAAAACATCAAATTTTGATCCGGGTCATCATATCTAACTCCATTAACATCATGCACATACACCGACAATATAATCTGATTAAAAAACACATATAAAGAGCAAAAACCCTTAATATGGTCCATGGATAGTTGCAAAGACATTACCCGGAAGAAGCAATGCATTCGCTCGCTTACACTTTTAGAAAGTGATCCCTTCATCCACTTCATAACATGCTCAAGTTGCCTTTGGTTGATCCATAGGAACCCCACGACCGCATTATGAACCCGGTATTGAACACCCTAGCGTAAAATGGAATTCAAGACACATCTCGATTTGATTTCATATAATATATAGAACAATTGAACTTTTACCAAGATCGCATATAAAAGTCTAGTAACGAACGACAATACATAGCCGCATTTAATATACTGTGGGCCAAAGCAATGCTCCAAATGGCTATGTCCAAGCACAATAAACAACCAAAATAAATCTCATATACCCGGTTCATAGATAGCATTGGCAAGAGGGCGACGCTCCGGCTCGATCATGCTCACATTTCCATTTGACATCCTATAATTCATTACGAAACGTGTTTTAAAACCTCTCTTGTGCCTAATCTACCCATGGATGTGATTTTCTTTGCAATTTTGTTTTACTTCGAGTTCAAAACTTTATATCCAACCTTAAGACAAAAGAACAAATTACGAATACAACTAAAAGATCGATGCGTAAAAGGTTTCAAGGGTAAAGTTACTTACAGGCCACCCAATTTCTCCCTCTTTCGGTGGCAATTCTTTCAGAGACACATAGCGGATATGCGCGTAATGAGTACATATGATACTACATGTGGCCCCACACAAGGCGCCGATCTCGATTCCTAAGATAAACGGTGAATCAGTGTTGTCTTACTACAACCGCCCACCCGAGATTATAACAACCTATAAAAGTACTAAGCATCAAGATTGTACTATAACAACCAATAAAATTATATTATTTCAATATCTGTTAACAAAGTTAAATTTTGATTCATATTACTAAATTATTACTGAATTATTAAATTATTAAAGAGACATATTGCAATATGTTATACATTGATTCTAATTACTAAATTATTAAAGAGACATCATTTTAAATTAATTATAGCAACCTATTATGGATAATCAGATAACAATCTAACAATAAAAAGCACAACATAAAAATAATCATAGCAACAAACAAAGATAAAAGAACCAATAATTAGATAAACCACCGATTAAACAAATAATCAATTTATTTTTGTAAACTGACGAATTCACAAACCTGGTTGATAATTGATCAGTCGAATATGTGGCTAATAAGGGTTTGATTTTGAAAATAATGTATGTGTTATGATGATCGCCGCAGGTTAGATTTTGGATTGTTCATATTTTTGTGTTTTGTGTTGATGATTGCCGCAGGTTATATTGGGTATTGTTTTTATTAGTGAATCGATTAATAGGTTATTGAGTGAGGGGAGGAGTGATTTTAGGTTTGAGAGATATGTTTAGGATCATTGAATTTGAATAATGTGAAATTGATAAGGTTTTAAAAGGTACCTTTTTGAGGGGTCGTTTAAGCCCTTATTTGATCAATTTTGTATCCGTTATTGCTTAATATCGCTCATTTTCACTTTTTAGGTCTCTTGAAGGCAAAATGTCGGAATGGCACTTATTTGGACGAAAAGGCGATTATACGAAGAAAATGGCCAAAGTCGAATCGAGACACTTAAAGTCACGAAAATATAAGGCTATCGGCGTCAGTGTTAAGTGTGACGCGTCGGAGGATTTTGTGACGGGACGTAAGCCAAACTCCCATTTCGTGACGACGTCAAGTTATAAAAGAGTAGGCCATCGACTCGCAGACGGACTAGATGTAATCCATACTGCGTCGGAAAGTCAAGAGGACGTCCACAAGCATAAGGTGACGCCTTGCCGCAAGTCTAACGTGGCCAAGACGAAACCTAACGACGACGATACTACACACTGGCCACAAAACATAAAGTGACGCCTGCCGCATGTGTAATATTATATATAGAATCCAATTTTTCAAGATTTGGTGTGTAGTCTTTGGAGTAAAACCTAAACCGAACCAAGGTCGCTTTGTACAAGATTTAGGGTTCCAAACCTATCTTACACCAAGATAAGTGTTTTACTTCATTAATACAATTATGTCTTTGATTATTTGTGTGTATGCTTGCATGTTTTCCATGTCCGCTAATTTACTTGTGTGTTTGTAGGAATATGAAACTTAATTATTGAATATTGATTGGTTGTTTCTTATCTTAGTTGGTTAATGATCTAGTAATGTGATAGGTCATTCTTTGTGTACTTAATGCTTGATTAAATCTTTGTGAACCTTAGAATATGACTCCTTGAGTAGTTGTAAGCTAAACCATCCAAAGAGTGCCTTAGAGTAAGAGTTTATTATCCCTAGTGGGTTTTGTAGACGAGACCCTTTGGTAAGTTCAAAGAGTTAGGAGAAAAGCATACCCTACAACTTTACACACAACGCAACTAGGAATAAGGACGTGACAATTCAACCACCAATAGGAGATAATTAAGGAGTAGTAAAACCTAAGTAAACACATCTTTAAACTATCATACGAGCACATTAATTAGACATAGACTACATACACCTTAGATTAGATAATTAGATAAGTAGAGTAATAGGTAGCAATACCAACCCCCAAATTCAAACCCCGAGATTCGTACCTTTCCTTTCCTTAAAAATATAAAAGATAAAAAATAATCTTCCTCAACCACAACCTTAGCGTAGTAACTTCTCACTAGCATTCCTATTCCCCAGAGAACGATATCAATACCCGGCTTACCCTAATACTACACTACAACGATTAGGTTCACCGCCTAGGGTGTTGAAAAACTTGCTCGACGAAAAGGAAGTTCCTTTGACTCGAATGACGCGTGTAGCGTTATCAGAAATCTTTATCCATTATAGCATTAGAAAATAAATCGTTTATAAATGATGTTTTCTATCATCAATCACAAAAACACGCCTGGTCCAGTGGTTGGAGTATTGATTGTTGTTGTAGAGACCAGGGTTCGATTCCTCTACCAACCATATTTTTTAAAAATGTCCGTCCATTAAATGTGCTTATGATGACATGGCTTTAATTGTGATGACATGGAAATATGACATGGCATTATGGGATGCCAAGTGGCATTTTATGTGGCATGCCTCTTATATATAATATATATATATATATATATATATATATATATATATATATATATATATATATATATATATATATATATATATATATATATATATATATATATATATATATATATAGTTAGGATCAAATAAGAAGATTACTTAAAATAAGAAGAAATAAGAAGAACTATAACCGCAAATCGAGATGCAACCGACCAAAATTAGGTTCATTCCTATAATCTTGGATGCATTATAACGCACCATAGTGTGTTTTCTAACTTTTAAGCAGATGCATATACGTATATTGGATGCATTTCACGATTTCTCTTGTTTTGTGTTCCTCTACGCGTGCCGAAATCATGAAAATCAATTTGCACCATCTATACATCAAATTAACTTTCGAAACTCAAGATGTTGCATTTATTTGAATAGAAATGCATCTAATGCAAGTCATTGCATCTCAAACGCGTGGTTTGGTCACTTCTCACCACTTCTTATTTTAATTTACTTATCATCGATCCCTACTATATATATATATATATATATATATATATATATATATATATATATATATATATATATATATATATATATATATATATATATATAGTTATGATCAAATAAGAAAATTACTTAAAATAAGAAGGAATAAGAAGAACTATAACCGCAAATCCGAGATGCACCGGTCTAAATTAGATGCATCCCTATAATCTTAGATGCATTATAACGCACTATAGTGTGTTTTATAGCTTTAACGATGCATATACGTGATATTAGATGCATTTCATGATTTCTCTTGTTTTTGTTCATCTACACGTGCAAATCATTAAAATCAATTTGCACAATCTATACATCAAATTAACTTTCAAAACTCAAGATGTTGCATCTATATGAATAGAAATGAATCTAATGCAAGTCGTTGCATCTCAAATGCGTGATTTTGGTCACTTCTCACCACTTTTTATTTTAATTTACTTCATCGATCCCTACTATATATATATATATATATATATATATATATATATATATATATATATATATATATATAGTTAGATCAAATAAGAAGATTGCTTAAAATAAGAAGAATAAGAAGAATAACATAATCGAGATGCACCGACCTAAATTAGATGCATCCCCATAATCTTAGATGCTTTATATTGCACCATAGTTTGTGTTCTAGCTTTTAATCGATGCATATACATATACTAAATGCATTTCATGATTTCTCTTTTTGTTCCTCGCACGCCAAATCATGAAAATCAGTTTACACCATCTATACACCAAATTAACTTTGAACTCAAGATGTTGCATCTATATGAATAGAAATGCATCTAATGCAGGTTGTTACATCTCAAATGCGTGGTTTTGGTCACTTCTCACCACTTCTTATTTTAATTTACTTTTCACTGGATCTCTACTCTATATATATAGTAGGGATCCAGTGAGAAGTAACTTAAAATAAAAAGTGGTGAGAAGTGACCAAAACCACGCATTTGAGATGCAACGACTTGCATTTGATGCATTTCTATTTATATAGATGCAACATCTTGAGTTTCGAAAGTTAATTTGATGTATAGATGGTGCAAAATTTTGGCACGTGCAGAGGAACAAAAAACAAGAGAAATCATAAAATGCATCTAATACACGTATATGCATCTGATTAAAAGCTAGAAAACACACTATGGTGCATTATAATGCATCTAAGATTATAGGGATGCATCTAATTTAGCTCGGTGCATCTCGGTTGCGGTTATAGTTCTTCTTATTCCTTCTTATTTTAAGTAATCTTCTTATTTGATCCTAACTCTCTCTCTCTCTCTCTCTCTATATATATATATATATATATATATATATATATATATATATATATATATATATATATATATATATATATATATATATATATATATATATATATATATACTAGTGTCAAACTCGTCCGATGGACGGGTATGACTGTGGTTTTTATTTTTATGATTTAGTGAATCAAATATATATTAAAAAGTAATTAAAAGTTAAATGAAAGGGTTAAGATTTATAATTGATGTTATCATAATCCATTAAACGACTAAAAGCATGTAAGTACTTGATTTGTGGTTTTTATTTTTAGGATTTAGTAGAACAAATATATAGTTAAAAGTTAAATTAAACGGCTAAGAAGTATCAAGTTACCTTCCGATGGTGGCCATGAATTATAAATATCGTTGGCATATTTTTATATAGCGAAAGAAGGCGGGTAAAAATTGTTGGAAAGTGTATATGTTGAAAATAAAAAGGGTCACAAGCTTATGAATACTGTTGCACGTGAGCCAATATCTACACTAATATTGTCATTTTATAAATCCAAATTGTTTGTGCTTATATTCTCATTTTAGGTAGAATAAGCAGTTTTCAGTGAGCAAGTTGGGACATCTTAAAATATTCTTTTAGGAGTACTAAATAAGCAAATCTAAACAATACTTGTTGGTATAAGCTGAAAAAATAAGCAATCCTAAACACCATCTAAAAAATCATTAAAAATGAAATATTAAGCTAACGGTATTCTTTGCAAAGAATGAAGTTTTTAGGTCAATGCGCCCACATTTATAAAAATATGCCTCAGATATCCGCTACACAACGGCCATCCCGCCCACTTTCACCACTTGAGTGAACCCAAACCTTGAAGTCGAATGAGTTGAGCACATGTATTGCTTGTGTATTGCTTCTTGTAATCATGCTACAACAATAGAAATAGTGAATCAATCATGTAGATAAGTTAGAACAGAATTCACCGCCTGTGGTTTCTATCTCCGTAATATATAAGATTTGTTTTGGATGTAAAGCTCAAAACAAAAGAAATAAAAATAGAAACAGACGTGTAGACTAACCAGAGCATTCCATGGTGATTTTGCAAGAGCGGCTCCTTCACACTCTTGAACACCAACACTTTTTCCATGTGCGTTGGCACAAAGTGTAGCGAAAAGAAAATTATCCTTCAACTCGATGGCTTTAGGTCCCCAAGTGGCCTTCATTTTGAGCAATCACAACATGCAAACCGCACTAAATGGAGCACCACCATTGAACTGGTCCCTTAGAACACCAGCTTTGAGGCGATGCGGGACAGATCCCAAAGAGCACACTTTGGTCCGAGGAACCCCACATTCCATAAGCCCCACCAATAATGTTCTCCTCAATATTACAGGCGAATTAAATGGAAAATAATCATGAATAGTATTGACTTTAATGGCCATATTATGTACAACTCGTCGTGTTTATCCCCAAATATGAATCTTTGGAAGGTTCTCAAGTTGAGGACAATTCGGTAAGTGAAAAAAACAGTTGATTAGGTTGATTAGGTAAGTGAAAAAAGCAGTTGATTAGGTTCGTGCAATGTACTCTCACTAATTAACATCGAACTACGGGCAACATAGTTGGTCTATCTTCTGCATGATGTTGCACACATAATAGTGCAACGTGTATTGATCTTAGTACTTCAGAGATAACACACGAGGAACGTAAAGATTGACACGTGATCTCAACACTATTTTTTTTCTTTTTACAGCCTCCATGCCTAGATAGAACCAAATGTCATATCTTAGTATTTAAGCTAAAAGGATATTGTTCAAAAACAATTAGTAGCTTTTGGTCATGATATTTGAATTTAGTATTAAGTTAAGTTACATGTCCAAGAAGGTTGTCTCTGTGGTCTTCGTGAGAGAATTCTCTATTTTTCTTCCCACTAATGATGTCCAACACCATAACACCAAAACTAATACATCTGACTTTATAGAAAATCGCTCGTGTAGTGCATACTCCAGAGATATGTAACCACTGCAGAAATGTTGAGAGAAATAATCAAATAAGTTGATATATTAGTATAAGCGGAAAATGTGTTAATGTTATATCAATGGACAACATGTTATGGATTCTTACTAAGTTCCAACCACTTTCTTCATCTTTGCATCAGCATCATGTCCTACAAACTTTCTAGCAAGACCAAAGTCCGTTATTTTTGGATTCTTGTCACCATCAAAGAATATATTATTTGCCTTGAGGTCTCTCGTGAATAACTCGAAATCGAGTCTTGATGTAGATATAGAATACCTCAAGCCGTCCCATGAATAATGCGAAAACACTTAGGCTAATCAAGCATCAAACTTGGTTTCATTTGTAGTAAGGTAACTAATTAGTTTAGGAAGTATGAAAGAAAGAGATCACTAAGTGAAATCATATAGAGTCAAACCAAAGAGATACAAGTCCAAGCTTTTGCTCGTCATATACTCATAAACTAAAATTAGTTTATTTCTATGCATGCAGATATCCAAGAAGCTTCACAAGGTTACGATCTTCAAGTTTTGCAATACAAATGACATCATTTCGAACTCGTCCAATGCTTGTTGAGATGTTTCAGAGATTCTTCATGCCTACTTCTTGCCCATCCTCTAGAACACCCTAAACGATTATAATTTAGAGGTCATGATAACTTATAATATTCTTTAACTTTAACATTTTTGATCCATGATACTAATAAGCATTGCATTCTATTTGAAAAACATTAACCAATTACCTTTTAAACGGGACCAAAGCCACCTTCTCCAATTTTATTCGAGAGATCAAGTTGTCATGAGCCTTGCTACTTTACATAAGCTAAAAATCGTAAATCATTAAGATGTTCCATCTTTTGACTTCTATGCCTTTCACTACTCCAGTTTCCTACAATATGAGATGCTTGATTAATGTATCGTCCGACATACATAACTCGATTTGTTAGAAGCGTCGAATAAATTTTCTTTCTAAAGAAAAGAATAAATGATTTGTTAAAAGCATAGATGACCCGTTTGTGTTACCTAGGCATTTCATGTAAGGCGTTTTATACGGTACATGCTAGTCGATACAAAAGAAGCACAACCGAATACATTGACAGGACTATGATGAATACTCGTTTCCTTCGTTGGAGTTAAATGGGAAGAATGTGCAACCTTTCATCAAGATATGACAATAATGGTAAGTTTCATTTCACAAACTTAAACACGGTGATAGTACAATACATGCATTGAAGTTTATAAAACCGTGTGTGATTCTAGATCTTTGGTCAAGAAACATTCGTACCTTCTAAATTATAATCACCATTGGTATGTAGATATCGACTTGAATCATACTCTCGATATCCATGAGCTCATCGAACCATAGCAAACAACCACTTCAAATTTCCTTAAAGAATCCTTTCTAAATCCAAAACAATAATTTTATTTTTTATATGTATATATCAAGTAACATCGCTAAGAAAATAAAATTAAAATACTTAAATGAAGTCACCATGACAATTTGAATTCTAAATTTCATGTGCAATTCATCTACGTAAACATGATCAAGACGTTGGGGTGCACTTGATAATTATGATATCTCTTGGTTTTAATCAATATACTTAAAAGAATATTTTAAAAGAGACTTAATGAATAGTGAGAAGTTAGTGAACTCATGGTTGTCACGTTGGTTGGAATAATGTGATTATATAGTAATTAACTACTGTAATTCTTTAATGATGCGAGATTAGTGGTGACGACTAAAAGCGTAGAGTACATGCCATTTATATTTTCGCTTCATCGCTCCTTAATGGCAAAGTTTGGACATCCACTCGACCAATCGATGCATCCCATTCTTTTGGTATTTTAGTTCAAAGCCTTTGATACAAGTACGGAAGGATGCCATGTTTGTGGATATCCATTTGTTTCTACTTTAGTAGTATATAGGGAAAATTGCATAAAAAGATATCATACTTGACACTTATTATTATTGTGTGTAGCGAACTATTTTTTTTATCATTGTGACGCAAACCTTTTTAGATCGTGCTATTGTGTGTACCGAATTATCTAAAGAATAAGTAAAAGGAAAACAACATACATTCTGCGTGAGAGCATTATCCTCTTGCCACAACCTATTGAATCTCAAAGATTGGCAATGGGTCAAAATGGCTTCGATAAAATGAACCATTTTCAAGTAAATGTGAGGGTTAAGATCGTTAAGTTGGGTTAGGTTGGGAACGGGTGTGACTGCAAGATATAAGATAAATCGAATTGAATTTTACCATCACATGTACTCCTCCGTGAAGCTCATGACCGGATCATGGTATACCGATTGTTCTTAGAACTCTTCATGTTGCGACGCTTTAATTAAATTTTGTCCTAACGTTATTATGATACAACATTAGCATTAATAACAGTCCCTATAGCAATCAATTAGTAAATATCAATAATAGGAAGCATTTCTATATATATTTTTATGTTGAGACCATAATTCAAGATTGGCTTGGCAATCCGACATTCTAATTATTGATCTCAGTAGCCTAAATTACGACTCTCTTGATCATTATTAAGTACAAAAAAACTATTATGTACCTCCCACTACAAGTTTAGACCAAGACAAAGCTTCCAAGAATATTAGAATTAATAGAAAGAACTAAGCTATAGTAATACTTGAGCGTAAATTCAAACTTGATTTCAGTTTAACATTACTTACCTGAGCAGACCCAATCTCTCATATATTATAGAATCGGAGGCTTGTGATCAGTGGATTCTGCATTAGTATCAGTTTACATCTGGAACATCAAAGTTCAAGTTGCAAAGGAGGTTGCTATGTTCTTAGTTTGGCAAGACATTTAGAAGGAAATACATGTGCGACAACCTTTAACATCATTAGTGCACTCGAGTGATTAAAAAGCCCCGGATTTAAACAGATAACATAGCCCATTATTTCATACTGACATTCAACTTGAGTACTCATGTTTTTGGCATGATTTCTTTGCCAAAACTCTATTGGATGAGTAATCGACTAACAATCATCAAAGATTCTTTAGCGTTGATTTCGAGTGTTGGTCATGAAAAGTGGGTGTGGATTAGAAGAAAGGAGAATGACAATGTTGCATTTTGGTCTAATGCTTCTAAGTTAAACAGTCTTGAAGTTGAGAATTCTCAAGGTTATAATCCATCCACAGGGTACATTATGCACTCGAGATTGATTCAGATTATCACTACACGATTAACATGGATATATGTGGGAAACCCTTGAATTCTTCGGACAAAGAGACTTGTTAGAAACAAGAATAACCGCTTTGGACTTTTTCCTATTTCGTTTTAGGCATTGGAGCTTGTGGCACTAAATTCTGCAAAATTAGCTACATTGTTTATAACAATAAAAAAATGTCAGTTGATTAGTTTTTCCATTCAATTCCTACTCACTTACAGATTTAACACAAGCTATTGAAATCAAAATTTTGATTTAATTAAAATCTGCAACAAGTCTATCATTTATTTTTTCTACTTGTTATACTCATCCAGCTTAGTCTAACCATCCAAAACCCCATGATTTGTGGCAAGGTGTGACACCATATTTATTTTTCTACTTGTTATACAAAAGGAAATCAATTATAGGCATACTTAATAATGCCAAGGATAGAGGCGTGGGTTTGAGCCTTGTTGCCTCCGAGGTAGTGATAACGATATGGGACAGAAATAGAACACCGGTGGTTCATGATGTATATGCCCGTGGGTAAATATTTTGCTAGCTAGGATTAGAGTGTGAAGTTTTAGCAAATTTAACATGCTTTTTCTTATGTGGCGAAGTGGCAAAATGACTCACAAATGGTCCGATCTGAGGCTAACGAAACACTTTATAGTTTATCTTGAATGTATCAAGTTCAATTCACAACCGCAACCTATGTCCTAGTTCATTCATTTATGGTTTAAAATTTTGATTATTTCATTGTGACCAAGATCAAACATCAACCAAATGTTGTTACATAAGTTGATACCAACTTTTAAATCGTTTATTGCTTTCATAACTCTCATCCCAAAATTAGATGCGTAAATGCATTAATGCAAATTAGGACTTAGGAGTTATTACAAACCTTGATAGGATTGATTGTCCGATTGAAACATGTCATTTTAGTACGGGTCAAAACAGGGGCGGGTTGACTCACAAGAGCTTTTCCTTTTCCTTCTCAAGTGATGCGGATCGTGTTTTGTTGATGGAGTATTGCATTGGTTGGTCAATCGGCACAAAATGTCAGACCAACAGTGGCTTAACATACGGGAAGATTAGAGTCTCCACCTAAACACAAATGCACAAATGTCACTTCAAGTTTTCAAAACAATAAAGTAAAAAGAATTACAAAACCAAAATACGTATCACAACCTGTCAAGTTAGTAAAAATTAACAACATTATTAATTAGTAGTAACACTTTATAACACTCGATCAAAGAAGAACGCCTTTAGTTATCGCTCATAGGTTGAGGACACGAGAAAAGTATGGTAGGCATTACATTCACAAATAGCAAAATACTACAGTAATAAAATTTCATACATGTTTGTTCTTGATTTACTTGTTGCAATCCATTGTTCGCCATTGTTGGTTGATTTTCCACAACGGCCTCTGCAGGATTTTCTGCAATGGGATCTTTTACACATTGTTCATTTGGATTTTCATTGACCAATGGTTGGTTCTCCATAGCCTTGAGAATATTCATAGCGCCGTTTTCAGGGAGACTTTCAGCCATTGGATCACCACATGCTCCTTTTTAGCTATTTTATCACAATCTTGTGGTTCTTCAACAGTTTTCAAGACTTCAAAAACCTGCATAACTTCATCTTGTTCAAGCAATCTCAAACTTTCGTGTGGTGTGATACTACTTCTCTCCGTCACCATTGGAGGAATATTTTGGCAATTTTGCATAATCACATTTTGTGCCGGGTCCTTTGCACGCGTCTGATTAAGGAGTACATATTTGTATCGGGATTCTTTGGTTTGAGGGCGGGATTGCATATTCACCTCTCGTGCACATCTCAACATGTGGTGCCACGTCATTCGTAGATGTAAGTGGAGCTACATGCCCTTGCTGAAACATAATGCCACGAAGGATTGAATTATTTGGACCCAAAGGAGTTGAGAGAAGATACCCGTTGTCAAAGATACCATCAATCACACAAGTAACAGCTTTTCCCACCAAGCTGTGGTCCACCTTTTTCCGATTGCTGCTAGTGGGAACCATGTTTTTAGGTTGTGGTTGGATGGTGGTCATGACCGAGCAGCTTGCCGCTTCACCGGTGGTGCCGCCATTATCGAGGTGGTCGAGTAGGTTTTTCTCGATTCTTGGCATGTTCTCATCCTTGCGTGGACGACCACGCTTACGCTCAAAGTGTTACTTTGCATTCATGTTGGAGGTTACACACGTTGCCTAAAGGAATGAGGTACATGAAGAATTTACAATGTTTGGACATCGGTCATTGCCACCACTGAGTATATGCTGCTTTGGAATTAAAGAAGCCGCCGCAGATATCAAATACAAAAAACAAAGTTCTCAAACACGTCAATGTGCAGAATAACTCATTAAGGACAAGGAAACGTGTTTTTTAACTCACCTTCAAGTTGTGGTATACTTCAACACCCATCTTCATGGCTTCCTTAAAGTTGGAAGCTAGCCCCTTAACTATTGAGTAATCAATGCCCGAACCGACTAATAGTTCCCTGGAAAAAACCATTCAAAAAGAGTGATCAAGAAAAGCAAAAACACTTTAAAACAAAAGTAGCAAAGTTATGCAAACCTTGTTCTCCAGTTATCCCATGATCCTTCAATGGCAACGTGTGTGCCACCGTGAATCCACTTAATCAATGTCGATATGATCTTTTCTTAATTTATATAGTTGAACTCTTCTTGAATATGCATATTCTGATTAGGATATATCTCCACATCTGGTATGTATATAATGGCTCAGACATATTTGGTCCCTTTCATCATGACAATATCATTATATAAAGTGTTCTAGCTGATCTATGTTATCTTAAGTATACTTCATAATAGTCTAATTACTAATGTATTTGAGGGGATGGTCTTAAATATTTCAAAGGGGAGCCAAGTTTCTCTCTATAAAGTTATTCTTCGTGTCCATTTTGAAGTTCTGCTTGCTGATTAAATAAAAGTCTGAAGTTTAGTTACACTGGATAGACTGATGATAGTACGTATATGTGTTAAACTTTTTCTAAAATATAACTATATGTCTGAAGCAGCAAAAAAGATGGGGCTTACTTTCACCAAGTTGTTTAGCGCACTGTTTGCCAAGAGAGATATGCGAATTTTGATGGTTGGTCACAATGCAAGGCAGGTTGGGTGATTAACCTGTAGCACTTGTTGTCCAATTTCTTTTACGTCCTTTCTCAATAATTACTGTGATAAATACTATTACAAGAACTGTTTGTTATGTAAATAAGAACATTAAAGAGGATGCATTCATCAAAAACACGCCTTCGACGAGACGACTACGGGCGTGTTTGGCCCATCCGAGTTGTTTCAATTCAATTCATTTTTTATTAACCAATATGACCCATTAAAACAACATAATACAGAATGGCTCATTCAATAGTAAACACGCCACACATCATCTACACTTGGAATATTATCTGCAGAGATGCATGGGTCTAGCACTCAAGCCCACTTAATAAAGCTTTAAAATGAACCTAACCATTTAGAATTAAAAAGGCGTGATCAAGAATAATACAGATTATATGCAAGGTTTACTATTGGGTTGGTGGGGTTGTAATGGCGCATGGTCCTATCCTTGTCCTAAATGAGATCCATGAGCGAAATTGTTAACCAAAGGCACCTAATTAAAGTAAGAAAAAGATCTTGAATAAAATTTTGAGCAATACGGATTATGATCACCAAATATGATTTCCAAGAGAGCAATACCACTCGGCTTCACCGGATAACCACCCACAAGATCCCACCAATCTTAAGATCACGTTTAGCAAATGAAATATCCACAGGACCACCCCAAATCATCACCAAAATCATTGGTTTCTTAGCCACTTTAGCAATCATTGTGATAAAAGCTTGTTCTTCGACACGAAGCACCAAATCCAATCGATTAAAATATAACACATAAACAAAACCACATAATCTGAATTCTTCGCAACCTTAACAGCCTCATCAATAGAAGCAGATGTTGTACAGTTAACATAGTTACATCCTTTATGATACTGTATGTTTTTCACATAGCTGTAAAGTGCTTTAAGTGGCTCAATGGATTTACAATGGCATCTCTACATCAGGTATGTATATAACTATATATAGTGGCTACTTACATTGAGACTCCTGAAAAATCGCTGAAAGTGAAAACCAACATAATCACTTCATGGCACATAAGTTTTTTCTAAATAGCCATGTTAGTTGCGTTTGAAATAACTATGTTACACGACAACAAATAGATACACAAAACCTAAGTATCTGAATATACCTTAAGCAATTGGTTGTGAATTTTGGCCCCTTAAGCATGCTTGTTGGCTACTTGTGCACGAATTTGTATGATTATTATGTGTGCTCTCAGAGATTCCTATCGCCAAAACAAAATGTTAATAATAAATTTAGTTAAAAGTATTGTTTGTATACCATACTCATTATATACATATAGATAAAAGCTAGAAACTGAAAGCACATTCCGATGTTGATTGCGGTTGATGATTGCTCCTATGTAAGCTTAAATTCCCTCTTCCAACACATCAGCAAGTAGCGCTACAGGAGATGTAACCAAAATAAACAATGAATCACACATATCGGTTTAAGGACTCACATGATTAACTAATTTAAACTATCCCTTTAGATTAAACACCATATAACAGATAATTTTATTAATAAATTGGACATTACATTAATCTACTATATATGTTCATCGATCGATAGCATACCAATCATTGTCTCGGTCTTATATTTGCATAAGGCTCCTTCCCATCAATAGTTCCCACATCACTATTCCAAAAGATTAGACGTCAACCTAAACATACAATTACATATGCATTATTAACATAGATTGCAACAAAAGTTTGGAGAAGAATGACAAGTTAATCAATAAAAATGATAATCTGACCTTTTCATTGTCCTTTTCTTTGCGGTTCAAAAGTTTAGAAGCTATCCATGGTAATGCTCCTTGCACATGCCACATACAAGTATTTGCTGCTTAATTCTGGATAAATCTAAATCTCAATCTAAACGAAATTAGAGCATTTGAATTATGTTTATTTCATGGACATGGATAATTTTAAACAAAAGGAATAATTATAAATATGCCAATACGCTGGATACCTTGCATACTGGCCTCAAAGGATCCGTCATATTGACAAGCAGGTTGTGAGACTTCAAGTTTACATGAAACAAAATTTAAATTTGAGATACATGTGAGACTTAATAGGATAATTAAAGACCATAATTCATCTAGATCATAAATTCACAATTAGAGAAAGAATTAAACATATCAAAACCAAAAACAATAACTGAAACTTGAAGTGAACTTACGATCAAGACCTCCTTCACCAATCTTCTGGTTTTATTGAGTCTCAGTAAAACGTTTGGAGCTTGGTGACTCAGAAAGAAGTTGGATGATGCTTTATGTCCTAGAAACTCTAGGGTTATAGAAATCTACCTTTTGGAATGAATGAATTTTATTAGGGTTTTGAGAAAAACATGGATTATAAGAAAACATGATACTCCGGGTTCTGAGAGAAAAATAATAAATTGTATTTAGATTAGGAGTCAAATAAGGGATTATAGGAAACACGAATTGCAGATTACAATGAATATTACAATGAATCATATTTAGATATTTAGATGAGGAGTCAAAATAATTGCAGGAGTTTATATATCAGGGTTTGCCAAATATATTCAGAAAAAACATGTTGCTTCAGTGGTTAACATACATGCTGTTCTTTCAAATAACCATAGTTCGAACTACGTAAGTGTCATTTTTTACAATTTATTTTCGAAAATAATTGTTTAGGTGGCATCAAATGTGATGATTGGGCATGTGTTGCTTAGGTGGAAATATGACGTGGCTTTATTGGATGCCAAGTGGCATTATGACGTGGCATGCCTCCTCTTATATATAATGTATAGATATATATATATATATATATATATATATATATATATATATATATATATATATATATATATATATATATATATATATATATATATATATATATATATATAGGGTAGGGTTAAAATGAAAAGTTTCTTATAATGAAAAGAATGAAGGCATGTGGAGGTGACATGTGTCACCTTTGCCCATCACCATGCCATGTGTCACCCCCACCCCACCCCACCCCACCCACCCCCGCCCCGTGAAAAATTTTTTCCGCCAAAAAATTTTTTTGGCAAAAATTTTTTCCGCTAAATTTATTCTCGCATCACGTTATAAAAATACGCATCACAATCATAATTGTGATGCGAGAATTTATAACTTTAATGCACTAAAATCATAATTATGATGCAAGAATTTATAACCAGTGATGCAAGAACTTATAACCTTAATGCACTAATAAGTTTTGGTGCATCTTTATTATAAGTTACCGCATCATTCCACAAAGGTGTAGATTGGCGGAACACTTGACCCGGTGCCTTTTGGCACCACCATTGTCCACCCCACAAGGAATAGCTCAGAACTCTCACGGCCTAGTGGGCACCAAGCTGGAGTGAGCACGAGCCAAGACTGGACCCTAAGCTCTTATTCCACAAAGTCTCTCGGTGTGTCCACAGTTTTGCGGAGGTGGGTACCTATATGAAACAAATGCCAAGGATGTGACTTGATCTTGGGTCAATTGACTCAAGCACAGTGCTCCAACCATTGGACTAATGCTCCATTGGTGAGTTCTTGCATCATAGTTAATAGTTCGGTGCATCAACTATGATGCACTAAAATCAAGGTTATAACCTTAAATGCACTAAAATCATGATTGTGATGCGGAACTTTATAAGCATGTAATGCGATGAGTTATAACATTAATGCACTAAAATCATAATGTGTGACGCTAAAGAACTTATAACCTTAATGCACTAATAAGTCTTGGTGCATCTTTATTATAAGTTACCGCATCATAGTTAATAGTTAAGTACATCAACTATGATGCACTAAAATCAATGTTATAACATTAATGCACTAAAATCATGATTGTGATGCAAGAACTTTATAACCGTGATGCAAGAACTTTATAATTGTGATGCAAGAATTTATAACCTTAATGCACTAAAATTATGATTTGTGATGCAAGAACTTTATGGTGTGATGCGATAAAAATTTTACGGGAAAATTTTATGGAAAAATTTTTTGCCTCCAAAAATTTTTTTTTGGAAAATTTTTTTCCGGGGTGGGGGTGGGGTGGGGTATGGTGATGTGGCATGATGATGTGGCAAATGTGACACACATGTCACCTCCACATGCCTTCTCATTCTTTTCATTCTAAGAAACTTTTCATAATAACCTAAACTATATATATATATATATATATATATATATATATATATATATATATATATATATATATATATATATATATATATATATATATAATCTAGATCAAATAAGATCAAACTTAAAGTTGTTAAATGAGATCAAACTAAAATTTGACAATCAACACTCTCCTTACAACAAAAATAATTTTTTATTAACTACAACTAAAATTGTTAAAGTTTTGATAGATTTCTTTTTAAATTTATGAAACCTTGGTGATACACTTTGATAGAAGTGTAATGTGTATCGTGTTTTTATGTGTATCGATTTTGAAATATGTATTAGTGTAATGTGTATCGTGTATCACTAATCCAAACTCATGTATCATTTGATTATTAGTTGCTAAAATGTTAATTTGTATTAAAATATTATTTTTATGTGTATTATTGCTAAAATTGTTGTTTATAAATGTTTTAGTGATTTTTTAGACTTGATCTTATTTTTACAACTTTAAGTTTGATCTCATGTTAACTCTCCCCTATATATATACTAGTGGCAAAACCCGTCCGATGGACGGGTATGACTTGTGGTTTTTATTTTTAAGATTTAATATAACAAATATATACGAAAAAGTAATTAAAAGTTAAATGAAATGGTTAAGATATATAATTGATGTTACTATAATCTACAAAATGGCTAACAGCAGGTAAGTATTTTGATTTTTTGGTCTTTTTTTTTTAGGATTTAGTTGAACATATATATAGTAAAAAGTAATTAAAAGTTAAATGAAACGGTTAAGATTTATAATTGATGTTACCATAATCCATAAAACGGCTAAAAGTAGGTAAGTACTTTGATTTGTTGTTTTTATTTTTATGATTTAGTAGAGTAAATATATACTGAAAAGTAATTAAAAGTTAAATGAAACGGTTAAGATCTATAATTGATGTTACTATAATCCATAAAATGGCTAAAAGTAGGTAAGTACTTTGATTTGTTGTTTTTATTTTTAGGATTTAGTAGAACAAATATATAGTAAAAGTTATTAAAAGTTAAATGTAACGGTTAAGATCTATAATTGATGTTAATATAATTCATAAAATGGCTAAAAGCAGGTAAGTATTTTGATTTTAGGTTTTTATTTTTAGGGTTTAGTTGAACAATTATATACTAAAAAGTAATTAAAAGTTAAATGAAACGGTTTATAATTGGTGTTACCATAATCCATAAAACGGTTAAAAGCAAGTAAGTACTTTAATTACGAACATGTTTTTCTTTTTCTTAAAAGGAGGTAACTACTTTCTTACATTTTGTTCTAAACAATATTAATCATGAACATCTTTATATTTAATAATATTATTTACATTTATTATTTTTTTTTGTTAATTATGTTTATTTAGTTATTGTATATAGGTGCTTTCAACTGTTTTGTTTTTTTGTTTTTTTGTTTTTTTTTTGTTACCAAATTTAGATGATGATGTCGAATTTGAATTATCTGTGAATGGATTTATGGGTTTGTTTGATGTTTGTTGTGATAAGAATATGTATGTATTATGGGGTACAAGTGAAGTTTTGTTGTTAATACCCTTTGTTTGTTAAGTGGTGATCTTTGTATTTACCAAGAATAGGGAAAAAGGTTGTGGTTATATGCTTTGATAATGATGGTAGAATCTAACAGAGGTGGTATTCAAAAAGGCAATTAAATGCATATAAAATATGCGTATCAATCCTTATCTATTTGTTCCCATAATAATCTAAATTTGTTGTCAACAAAGTAGGATCCATTTAAGAAAAGGTGGTATTCATATGCTATGTACACCTTCATCTCAAAATTATAGTCTTCATTTGGCTTTTTAAGTCTTTGTTTTAAAACTTTGACCTTATATATTTTTATTTATATTATATAATAATTGATGAAAATTATGTTAAAATACATTTAAAATTAATTTATTCATATACATTTTATTTTACCGGAAGTGTCCCTTTACCTAAAATATTTAAGGTCAAATTTAAAAAGAAAACTTAAAAACAAACAAGACTATAATTTTAAGATCGAGGAGTATTAGTACACTGTAAACATGTTTGGAAAATTAAACTAAGATCATATAACTTCTAATATTATTTCAATTGTTTTTAATTTTAATAAGTTTAGCATATAAATGTCAAAACTATAATGTTAGTTATTTGTAATCACTCTATCGCAACTGGGAAACAAAAACTAATAATAAGTGAGAAAAAGTAAACTTAATCCAATTGTATAACAAACTTACACTTAAAAAATAATCAAAGTTCACCTTTTCTTCAAATAATCTTAACCACCTAGCATGGCCTTCCTCCACTATTATTATACGGAATTTAAATCTAAAAAATAAAAACACAATTGATTAAACATTTAATATGCAATATATGGTTAATTAGATAACATTTTTTTTAGCAAACTTGCCCAATATTCGCACTAAGAATCACATATAAGCAAAGAACAAATTCATAAAAGCGACATCATACTTGCTTTATGTTTCCAAGGTATGGAGTATCACGAGTTTATCTGGATGACTTGTTTTTCTAAGCAAAGGATCAAGTTGATTATATACATTAACCAACAATGATCAATTACATCCTAATAAGATGTTTCATTGTTAAATCAAAGGAAGAAAACTGGACAACATGGATACATAGTTTTTGCCAAAAAAATACTATACTAATGTGATTATTAATATCTTTTCAGGAGTGACATTTATGCATAAAATAGTAAATATCCCTAAATAGACCCAATAAATTTAAGTTCTTGGATGTTTCTTTCTTAAGTAACTTTACACTAAGAAAAGTACTCAATATGTGTTTCACTTGCATGTTTCACTTTAGTCGATACAACACTGAGTTATCACCACTTGACGGTATAAAGGTTATCTGAACCTTCCAGTGAGAGGCGCCAACGGATTCTCTTTGCAAATTACATGCAGCCTGCAACTATACCACAAAAACTAAACATTAACATAGAAAATAGTCAATACTTTAGATAGCTGATCAATGCTTGCAACAATGTATCACAAAACACACTCATCTAACATACTTTCTGAATTGCTCATTTATTTAAAAATCAGTGAATTCCTTTAGCTTAGTGTTTGGATTAGCCTACTTGAAAAACATAAGATATTTTGAAATCCCTACATTTTCTTCATTAATCACTCATTAATCATTTCAAGAATATCCTTTTGACCTAATTGTGTTGAAAAAAATACAATAAGCCACTAAGCTTTTCTGATATGCTTATCTAAACACTTCCAAAATCACAATATAAAAAACATAAAGGTTGTTAATACCCTATTCAATCAAGGAACATCTTTTAACGTGTCAAACCTTTACAAATATATGGATCTTAATAGCGCCTAACTAAACACTGTTTATATTAAGTCATATAATAAAGATCACTTGAATTGCAACATTTTGTTGATACTTGATATGGTTACTACCTGGTTAAAATTTGTGTCATTGTGTTGTAACCGTGTCTCGCTCATGACGTGATGTTTCTCATTGGTCTAGGTCTGCACCTCCAGAGTTTCAACAAGAACCTTGGGTATTCAGTTGGGTAGGAAAACAAAATCATGTTCTGTCATTCAAGAAAACAAATCAAATGGTTTATTCCCGAACGGGGGTCAGTAGATCAGATAAAACAACGTATCACATGGGCTGAACATTACCCTTAATGTATAGTAACTATAGTTGGTTCTTACATCCTCCTATTTGTTTAGTTGTATTATGTGAATTATTATAGGAATTACTGACTTTTTGTAACTTTGTATACACATTCACTGCATACAAAGGAAATAGCCAATAAAAGTGTTTTTGGATGCATAAGAAGCATTGCTACCGTTATATAAAGTATTAGATATTGTAAACAAACAAAGTATCATGTGCACATACATATAAAATAAGAAAATCAAACTTAGTCAAAAAAATACAATATATATGAAATAAGAGAAGCAATGCTTATAATTACAATGGTTATAAATGAAAATAGTCATTGGAAGTAATGAGTCAAGGTTTTGGTACAATGGTTATATAAAATAAGAAAATCAAACTTAGTCAAAAAAATACAATATATATGAAATAAGAGAAGCAATGCTTATAACAACAAATGAATAACACCAACCTGGATTTTCTTTAAGTCAACATTCAGGCCTGTGTCATCTTTAAATGTTATCGCATACATCTCATCAATGTTAGTCATCACAACAGCCCCGTTACTGTGAGAAACAAAATAAATAATGTGTAAGTTAGTTTAACAACTTCAATGACTTGTTCTTGGACTGCGACATTTTTCTCACTCCACCGGGAATGGTGCGAGTGTCGATTAGAATCTCACCGATTGGTCATGTTCTTGGAGTGCAATAACTTGTTCTTTGAGTGAGGTAATTGCTTCAAGTCGCTCTTTCCAAGCAGCACTCTTCAAGTGGGTAATAGTATCTTCTTGAATGAGAGATCCTAGTCGGCTTTCAATCTCTCCAAGGGTCATCTCAGTACAAAAGCATTCTTGCATCTTTCTCCTTGCTGAATGCCAGTTTCTGTCAAGATTGAAAGGTTTGAGTATCTTTAAATGTATACTACTTGGCATAAATTAGTGGAAGCAATCAACATGTGACATTACTAACAACACACAAGTAAAATTTGTATGTAAAGATATCAGATACAAAGAATAAAGTTAAAAAAATAGATTTATATAACCTTCATAAGGACACTAAATATTTATAGTTTTATATGGGAGGCCTAGCCCGGGTTGGCCACTTTGATCTATTAACTAACCCATTCATATTGTAACCTCTAATTAAAGGTAAGTAGGCCAAAATGTGGAATATAATCTTGGTTTTGAGGTGTACCCATTCTGATCTGCTTGAGAAGGTAAGTCCACCATCAGTAAAAGCTTTCTCAACCCGAATTTCATTAGTTGACCACTTTGACCAAGATAGCTTAGAATAATTAAAAGCTTATCAAAGTCCGAAAATTTACGATGATATTAAAAATCACAAAAGTCAAGAGTTGCATACCTTTCTGATAACGACATAGATTACCTAAAAACAATCCAAGAAACCCCGGTATAAACCACCAGACCAACCTTCCCAGAAAATCTCTCATAATTTGCCATTTTTCACATCAAATATATTGAGCACAACTTTGATCATTACAAACTAACAGTTACAAAAAAACTAACATAAGAATATGATCTAATTACATCAAAATTAGGTATTACAGTAGACCTACTTACATGAATGTCATGGAGGTTGCTTGGCGTATGGCTGCTGTAATTAACCTGGTACTTATCAAACTGGTACTCTTAGATTGCCGAAAAACATATTCCTGAATTTTATGGAATAGAACATGATCACTGGTCCCTCATTTTTTACGGATTCTTTTTCAGAATCTCAAGTTTCATATGATAAAATTAATTAGTCCAGTACTCATTTATTCTAATACAGAAATGGAAAACTATATCTAAAAAGAAAAGTAAACTCACATCCGCATAACCCTCATCTGCTTGGGTTTTTCTTTAACCAACTCAAGGTCTTTAACACCATACTCGGCAATAATGGTATCAATCAACTGAGTAACATATCAGTAATAAGAAGTGTTAGTGTTATTTCCATAGTGTAAATTCACGGTTCTCTAGTGTTTGTATACTCATTCATCATAATAGTACACAACATATTTTGGATAAGAGGTGCACAAAAGATAGATATATAAAGAGATTAAAAATACCTCTTCGTTCTTGCAGTCGGTTTTGCTAACCTATAATCAAAACGGAAAAGCAGAATCTTCAGAGATGTTGCATGATATTGAATATTACCATATCAAAATAAATCATATAAAAATTAACCATATCAAAACATATGATATAGCAAGAACATTAACCGTAAAGAAATCAAATGCTAACCAAACGAAAAAGGCCAAACTCCATATAACACCTAATGATGAAGCTTATATCACGGAACCCCCCGTTTGTGCACCAAAGGGAGTGTTTGCATTCTTGGTGATCTTCCCAAAAACCGTAGTTCCTTCTTACTACTTCACAATACACGTCTGAAAACAATCTCCTTATCTCAAATTCTATAAAAGAAAAAAAATCAAAATACATACCATTTTAGTAGGATTTTGTATGATTATACTATCATATATGGGATTTGCTTCATCTTTTGTTTCTGAATAAATTTAAAGTCACGGGCTTTTGAAATGAGCTGAAAGCTTAGATCGCTAGCTCAAATAGGAGAATCACTAAATTCAATAATAAGATCGATACATGATCATTAGAATCTCATTAGCGAGACTCATGAACAATGGCATTAAACATTGCTAAATCAAGTAGCAACACACTGTTCCATTACCTGAAAATGCATATTACGAAATTCTTATATTCTCAAACGGTCAAAACTTAAGTATATTACTTTAGTTCATTTAATTATGTGAATGCATGACTAATCTCCTCAACCAATTGGTAGGAGCTGTTAGATATCACATGTGTGGAATTTGTATTTTACACGTGAGGTGCACGTGTGTACCACTCCCAACTGTCTAACAGATATTGGCGCCCAAAGTCTATTTAAATAGTTATTAGCTTTATCACTTTCATTTTAGCTTTTGATAATACATTTTCTCTCTCAAATTTCCACTTTAATTATTGTAACAAACTTGTAACAACCAAACTATCTTCCATTGATAATACATTGAATCTTTCGACTTTCTATTCTTTTTTCCTTGATTGTCAAAGTTCTTTCTAATCCATTATCGATCTTAAGTGGTCCTAGTGGTGTCTATCACCAAGGCTTGTCATTCATATATTCCAATATAGCAAAATGAACAAATATATCATCCAAATATCAACCAGTAAATTTATAAAGAATATCAGTTATCTCATATAATACCTAAGTTTGCTTAGCATCTCTTCAAAGTGCAGCCTCCATTGCCTTCCTTTCCTTTTTCAAATTCCTTAATTCATGAATATGCATTCTCAAGTAAATTGCTTATTAAAATATCGTAAACGTCGAAATGAAAATTCAAAAAACACTGGATTTTCATATTGTTACCTACAACACATTATAAGACGATCTAAATTGTTAATCAATAAGTCATTTGATGGTTGTAATTGTTACTTTGAGGTTTCAATGTTGAGACTGTTGAATATAAGAATATCAGCTTCACAGTTTGGTATATTGATGGCATCTCTACATCAGGTATGTATATAACTATATATAGTGGTTACTTACATTGAGACTCCTGAAAAATCACTGAAAGTGAAAACCAACATAATCACTTCAAGGCACATAAGTTTTTTTCTAAATAGCCATGTTAGTTGCGTTTGCAATAACTATGTTCAGACAACAAATAGATACACAAAACCTAAGTATCCGAATATACCTTAAGCAATTGGTTGTGAATTTGGCCCTTAAGCATGCTTGTTGGCTACTTGTGCAAGAATTTGTATGATTATTATGTGTGCTCTCTGAGATTCCTATCACCAAAAGAAAATGTTAATAATAAATTTAGTTAAAAGTATTGTTTATATACCATACTCATTATATACATATAGATAAAAGCTAGAAACTGAACGCACCTTCCGATGTTGATTGCGGTTGCTGATTGCTCCTATGTAAGCTTAAATTCCCTCTTCCAACACATTAGCAAGTAGCGCTACAGGAGATGTAACCAAAATAAACAATGAATCACACATATAAGTCACGGTTTAAGGACTCACATGATTAAATTATCCAAACATTACAAACTGCTTATCTGCTTACAAATAAGCTTTCCTAAACACCCTTTTAATAATATCATTTTTTGCAATGTACAGGACTACAAGTAACTTGAAGATCTTGTGAGTTACGGATGGCTAATGGAATGACAGCAGGGTTAATGTTATCATCAGGATCTATGGAACAACCAATAAATTTCCCTCAACAAAGTCGTAACGTGTCTGAGGGTCAAATTGTAAAGCATGTGAATCTTCTTAAAAAGATGAGTGATGTGATTTGCGTTGAAGGTCAGGGGCAGAAAAAACTCGTATTACTTAAGAAATGCTTGACTCAGACTATTGTAAAGCATGATAGGAAAGGAAAAGGTGTTCTCAACCAGTTTAGGTATGAATTGCAGGAGATTTTAGTATGTTATTCGTGTAGGATTTTCTTGGGTCGTTTTGAGGCAATCTATCAGAAATGATATAAAAGGCCACTGGATTGTCGGAAATTTGGTGTGAATAAGCTTGAGGAGCTTTTTGAAAAGGTGAAAGAGGTTGTCGAGTTGCATGAGGAACCAGTGAGTAGGAAGAAGTTCTTGGTGGCTGTTGGTCTCTAAAAACTTTTATGTGCCTTTATGCTAGTTTGGTTCATTAGCCCATTGGACCACTGTTTGAACACATGCGGTTGATGCTTCGCTTTGTGAGGTTGGGTTTGATGGTTTAGCTTTGAAGAAAACTGTCACGTGGTTAGTTTTAATATGTCGTGTTTTATCTAAAAGGTTAATTCTATTGACTTGCCACATATTATTTTAGGCGATGATGGTGTACCTATACAATTATAGGGTGTTTTCTCTTTATTTACCGTTTCTTAAAAATAAAAAATAAAAAACTGGTCGGTCTCTTTATTTGCTCTGCTTCAAAAAGCATGGTCTCGATGGTCTCAATGTATGATCACAGGAACCTAAATGGAAGGCAGAGTATGTATGCACATACCTTGAAATTATTTATCATAGTGTTTACAATGTAAATACGTTAACAAAAAAACATATGAGAAGTAAAAACTTATCGCAGTAACAGAAGGTACATACATCAAGTAAATGGGGTTTGACCAACAGAATGCAATTACCTGTGCGAGAAGCATCAGCTGCTGATTGTCGCCTCAGAGGCTCATTAAGAGGGCGTCTTAACGGGGTAAAACTATCTGAGAACACATTACAGTAACAACCTTAATAAAAAGCAATGGCTAAAATGACCAAACTCTAATAAGTACATAAATCCATAGAAAATGATTCTCACGTGGATTTACCGCTCCTTGTTTCGTGTTTTGAAAATTTGCAGGGCCACGTCCATCCTCTGTTACAGAATATATTATTATTATGAAATGTAAGCGCTTAACTTCTACATCAACGCTGGTTGAAAACAACATGTTGATCGTGTATACCACAATCATGAGCAACATAATGAGCTTCATAAACTTTAGAACACCTGTATGTTTCAATGGCAGGTTCCCTAATAAGCTTAAACAATGAGTGAAAGTAACTAAGGTTTAGTTACCGGTGGTTGCCGAAGGATGCGCTGATGTTTGAGAAACATTTTCCTCAATTGTTTTAGAAGGATGAGCCATGATGTCTGGGACAAATCCATTAGAAAAGGTTAGATAAACATCGATTTTAGACAACATAAACCGATGTAAACCTAGCAAGATTGAGCCTAACCTTGAGTTATCCGGCAAGCAGGACGTGCGTGGCAAATTGAAGCCGGCGGTGTGTTCTCAGTATGGAGAACACAATTACAACGATATAGGTATGTCGGTGGGTGGACGAAAACATTAAGTGTGAAGAAGCCGAATGGTAAAACCGACACTTAAATCGACTGTGTATAAGGTGGCGATTCATTACCCATTGGTGGTCGCACCATCGTTGGAACTGTCATTAAACAACAATGACAATGATTTTATAAATGTCATTCAAAATTGACACATCGATACAAAAGCCATGGCAATAAATGTAATCATGTTACCATTCTTTGGACTTTTCTTCACGAAAATGTCGCATGTAGACGCCCGCTGCGGTGTTGTCATCAACTAAGGCGGTCGTATTGAGAAATCGATACAAACTCAACATTACTTCCTTATAGATTAGGAAAAAATTGAACTTAATTTTGTTACCTTTGTTGCGGTACCAAAGCGCTAAGATCATTGGTAAAATCAAGGACTTCACGTATTTTGTCGCCAAGCACCTACGGATATCCAACAAAACAAAGACCTTAAGCACTACCAAGTACCAACCACTATAATAGCATAATAGCAAGAATACTAAACTAAAAAATGAAGCCATTAGCTCTTACCCTTACGGTCTTGTGGTTCAATGCATTACTAATTTGATAACCATATGTTTCCAATCTTGTTTTCTACCTACGTAGGTATCTCACATTCAAGAGGTATACTCTAATATAACCATAATCACATTAAGTAGGTATCTCAAGAACACATACTTTCGCATGATGCAACCCGGTGTAAGCAAAAAAACATATCATAATCTTATTAAAGTTATCTAATTGAACATTTATAGCACATAGAGAACATCGCTAATACCAATATCATCCCATACAATATCGATTATCGGTATCCATTATCTTATTGCTAATCGCTCAATACGTAAAGGTCAGAAGTCCGCAACTTCGTGAAGTCGACCATCCGAGCACGTAGCTTATCCACGCCGTAATCATTTAAATAATCGTTAGAATGTTTATATATATAATGATCCTTCATAATATTGCATCCTGAATTCACCCTTCAAGCGGAGATTATTTGGATTCCTCTTTACATATTGACAAAAGGCTTCATAAAGTCTATTAATTCATATTTCATGATAACCAAAAAATATCCCATATTAAACGATCGAGTATCGCATAAACACCCCAAAAGATAAATCAATTCAATACTCTTCTTAACTTCAAAATTTTAAAATACAAACAATTCTTAGTCATTTGTGAAGTTATCCGGTGTTTGTGGACTAACTGGGAGATTACTATCTATAGGTTTAATAGTCATTTTTTCATGATAGCCATTTATAGAAAACTATACTTAAATCATAAAACATACATATTATTAAATCTTCAAGATTCTACTTGAATCTTTACTCCTAATCTCACAAACACAGGCGGTAATTACCACATTCTATGTACCAAAAACATAAAACACATAAAAGCAATTGATATACAAAATCGATCTGTAAATCATCAAGGGTTGAATTATCTTTATAAAATATACAACTTACAATCTTGGTGGATACATTGGGTTGGCTTCAAATCATATCTTAGATTATCTTATGATGATGATGACGATTATTATGGTGTCTACTCCTTAGAATTGATGGGCTTGGCTTCAAATCACACCCTTGCATGGAATCGTCTCTTATTCTCAACAATTTAGGTTTAGGTAATGATAATTATAAACGAAGATGGAGATAGAGATCGGTGGTATGAAGAGTTTTTTTTATTGAGAGAGTGATACAGAATTAGGTTTTTGCATTGCATTTATTGAATGTGCGTTTATTGAATGTTTACTGGATTTTCAAAATTTGTTCCACATGGTTATCAGTTTTAACTTAGGAAACCAAATCACAAAAGTTGGGTTGCTCTGGTGGTTGGGATGTTATTAATATTAGTAGACATCTCAAGTTCGATTCTTGCCAATATCATTTTTACAAACTTGAAATCCGAATTTTAATATAAAATTTATGTGATTAGGTGGCATTAAATGTGATGACATGGAAATATGACATGGCATTATGGGATGCCAAGTGGCATTTTATGTGGCATGCCTCCTCTTATATATATGTATATATATATATATATATATATATATATATATATATATATATATATATATATATATATATATATATATATATATATATATATATATATATATATAATATTTGATGTTTTTAAGGTTAGAGGTACAACGAGATAATCATATCGAGTATCCGATGAAAGGTTTAAGGAATCTTGGTCTCGCGTTCGTTTCTTCGAAAGGAATTAGGATATATTCATTTTTAATGGTTGTTTTTGATGATTTATAGTCGGTAGTGGTTAAGTTATTGGACCCTTCATTCACTTGCTATATTGAGAGAGTCTATTGTTTCGACATTAATTTACCGTGTCTGCAGTAATTATGATGAAGAGATGGTATGTGCAACGATCTTGGAAAAATGAAAGTGGCTTTCGTGCAATTACCAAGATTATCTTTATATGTGTGAATTGTTAGGTCGACACGTCAACTAATTGTATAAATGGTTAGCTCCATACATTTTATATACAACTTGGTAAAGAAATGTATTCTTAAGGGTCAGTGTGATAGCCGAATTGGATGCAAGAAGATATGAGGTCGTCGCCGTAGGTAAAGGCTTGAACTCATCTCGCTAATCATCAGTTCAACGCATCACGAAGGCTCCGGTTAAGCTAATCGTCATTGTCAGGCTCTTTTTTGGTATGTAAGAGAGGGAAAAGGCATATTCTCATACCTTTTGTAGAATTCATGCTTTACCTTATCCTAAAATTATTGAAAGGTGATATGCTTATAATCTTATATAGTTATATCTACCTAAATAAGTCATTTATGTCCTCTCTTTTTGTAGTGTAGGATTACGGTTGAAACATGACATCACAGAATATGGGGATTTTGTGCAAAGCTTCAATGCTCCTACAGTTGACGAGAAATTTGAGTCATTAAGTATGTAAGTTGCAACCATTTCTGACCTCTTTCTCTGTGGAAGTTTTGCAACTTACATTCCATGTCTTTTAATCAATGTAAAAAGAATAAACATGCTGAGATCAGAACAAGAGTTTATATCCAATAACTCTTATTGGAGTAGTAGTGTTTTTATGTAGTAGAAAAGATATGGGACACCTGTCGTCATATACAAACCTTATTTTTATTTTTTATTTTTATTTTTGGAAATATCACTGTTTGTTATACCACCATTTTGAACAGCAAGAAGAGTAATCATTTATTTTTGCATCAAGAAAGAGCATAGTTAGACGAGAGAAACGAGGAAATGCATCTGGGTACCGATGCATTTGCAACATGTTGCTGCTCTTAGCTTTATCCAAACAAGCAAACACTCAAAAGTGCTTATGTGCTTGAATGCAAATTAGCACTTAACTCGCAGTCCCAAACACCCTCTGAAGCATGTTTTATACCAATAATTATAGCTTAAATTATATGTTAACCTAATCACATAATTCACTAAATCACAGAAATCCTCCTAAAAGCAACGGCGGTGTCCATCGTTTGATTATTTTTTCCCAGTATGAATCATTGTATGGTTTTATGGGTTTTTTTTTGACAGATCACTTACAACACATTGGTAACTCATCTTTATAAAATACACAAATAAAAATTAAATGTGATAAAATAAGAATGAAGAGTGATAATTAAATGTTTCGTCTCCGTGCTCATTTGGGCCAATGTATCGCTCTGTGGTGGCATGGTTCGATTAATCTTGATAGTGACACGTCAAGAAAAAGCGAGCTTTGGTCTCCATTGAAACGGTTTAAAGCTATTGGCATAACTTCTTTGCCCTTGCCATTGAAGCATGTCACAAGATCAACTACACGAATTTAAGTGACACCGGTGTAGGTAATTCACTACTTCTTCAACCTTTATGCATAATTTGAATTAGTACCCTCAACATTTTCTATATAATCATAATAGTGAAGACGGTTTGTCTTAATAAAATGTTATCATTCATTCAAAAGCTATGGGTCATACTAATAACTTTTTTCTGGGAGTTAATTACTATTTTACATTAGCATTCTAATGCCTCTAACATCTACAATCTAATTCATTTTCAAATCAAATGAACATAAAGAGCGACAAGAAGTGAAGATAATTTTCTTAAAACACACCTGAGAAGTTATCTCCAACATGACCATTTGGCAGACCATACTTTTTTATTCCTGATCTTAGCAATTAAACTTACAAAAGTGGGTTAGTTTGGTAATCAAATTTTTTTCTTTGTTCCTATTGGAAATTAGTGATACAAGTGTTTTTGGAGTCTACATATATTACGGTAAAACTACCTAAGCAATATAACCAAATTAGACCATCTTGGATAGCTTAGTATATTGATATTTTATGGGATATGCCCATACAAAAATCTTAGCAATAATCTATTATAACTCAATTCTATTTAACCTATATGGACTTACATTCAACTATAACATCTTGATCTCTGGACATATATACTTTTTAACTTTGCTATATGTGTGATTTATTACAAATACAGGTAATCATTTCTTGCTAAAATAGCTTTTGAATGTAATTTGTTGGTTTCGAAATTTATAAATTTTTTGAATATATTCCAATGGAAGTGTGATGAAGATGGAATATATAGAGCCACCGATATTTACATGAAGGTATTGTCTATTTTATATTCAATTTGCTTGTCACATATGATTAGTTGATTTCTTTTCTAAGACTATCATTTATAGAAGGATCTTGCATGCATTTGATTAGCATTTCTTGAGCTTACCATTAACGTTCTCCTTAATGCATTTAGGTGGACAAGTTCATGGTCGCGTGGAACAATAGCAAAGCGTTGAGGTAAAATTACAAGAAAAGACTATTGCAATCGCTCGACATGCGTCAGCTAAGCAAAGACGGGCGTATGAAAAACCAAGGTGAGAAGCCCTAAAGAAGAAGTACACTTAAACCTGAAGGTATCTCTTTCTGTTAGAAGATCATTCTCTTCTTAATTAATTTGATGATGTACTTATTTATGAGTACACATTACAGAGGAGTAATGGCCGAGCAGGCACGCTAGAAACGTGAAGGTGAGGTGACTCAGATCTACTTCTACCAAGTGTGGATGTTGGGCCTAAACCCATGTTAACTTTGGAGAGGAATTTGAATGACAATCAAGATCATGAGAAGACTTCAAGCATCGCAATCGTGAATGTCAGTCCGGTTAGTATCCTATCTCTTTAAAATCGAACATACCTTTTATTTGACTTCAAAATCGAACATGCTTATAAGAAAAATATATAATCGTTCTGTATTTGGTCATATCATAATGCCAAATATTGTTGTATTATTAGTGTCACTGCTTTTATATGTGGTTTTTCATGGAGTACGTGTATTTGTGACAGTTTTGAACCCAAAATCTTACATTCTAACTATGAAAAATAGAAAAGACAGGGAGTAGGTTGTTATTTCCCATTAGGTGTTTCTTAGCACAAACATATTTTATAATTTTGATATATGCAACAGGTCCAGTAAGGAAATCCCTAAGGCATCAGGTTGTGCCTCAGAATGTTAGTGTGCCACGCACCATCTAAATCAAGGGTGTCATCTCTGTTATGAGGAGAGACTCAGATGTGAATATCTACACTCATCTATCACCTCATATTTTATAATCGTGTTACCCTCTTTTGACTACCACCGCCACAAACCACGATTATTCTGAAATTGGTGAGCAGGTAGATTACGCACTCAATGTATCATGGTACACAATTTTAGCTCTCAAGTGGAGGCAAGATGGTACTTGGAACAACATGGAGACAATGTGTTAATTATATTATAACAATTTACAATGATGTTTAGTTTCATACTCTTTAATCATTTGAATATGTTAAAATATTGATAGTTTTTTTATATTGGTATTTATACTATGAAACGTGTACCAGGGGTGTTTGTATTATGCCAAGAAGTGACACAAGCCATTACATGGTTCAATAATACATATTTCTACATTAAAAAGCTTTCAATAATTGATTTATGAGGGTGTTTGTATATCGACTATATTCCTTTGAAAGTTATTACTGGCACTAAACATGTAGGCCGTAACATGATTCTCTAATTTTCTTATGCATTTAGGACATGATACTCATTGACTATAGTAGTTGGGCCGGTTTGGCATTTGTGTTAGTCTTCATATCATTGACAAGGAGTTCGTAATGATAAGTCATGGAGAATATTGTCGCAGACATAGGAAACAAACTCGTCACAAATACCCAGCTAGGGTAACTATCGTATATAATAACACTTATTGTTACTTCTATCCGATGAAACAATTGTTCCACCGGATACTCCATTTTTGTTTGTGTAGCATTGATGAACCCTTGGAAACCTTCAGCCCGGTTCACTCATCAGTATCAAGAATTGGTTAAAGTTTAGTAAGTTCACCAATACTTGAGCAAAAGAAAGCTATAAGTTTAACATTTTTCACAAGATAATGGAACAAATACTCAAGCAGTTAAGAATGTAGGTATTGACCCACCAATAAAGACCACAAATAGCTAAACCTATTAACACAACGATACTCATCATATATTTCAATAAAATCCATTTCTTTCAACATGTACACTTTCCAACCATTTTTTACCACCCTTTTTTCGTTATAGGAAAATATACCAACGATATATAGAAGTCATGCCCACCCTATGGGCGGGCTTATATGCTATACGTTATGTATTGGGTCAGTTAAAAGCGTAAAAAATGATACCATAAATACGAACCTTCATTGGGAATCTAATTGTTAGTGTTCTCATTAATAATGGACATCCTTAAGCACATCTGAGAAATTAGGTTCATACAAAAACATTTGTTGACACTATATCGACAAACATAACATAAACACATTGTAGCTTTTTTTTTAATAAACACAAACAATTAACAACAAATAGAAAATAAAAAATAAAAAAAACAAATCAAATTACTTACCTCCTTTTAGTCGTTTAATGGATTATGGTAAACATCAATTATAGATCTTTAACCTTTCATTTAACTTTTAATTACTTTATATTATATAAATGATCCACTAAATCATAAAAATAAAAATCACAAGTCATACCCGTCCATCGGACGGGTTTTGACACTAAAAAATACCGTAATCTAAAAAATAATCCTTTCTTATCCGATGGACGGGTATGACTTGTGGTTTTTATTTTTAGGATTTAGTAGAACAAATGTATACTAAAAAATAATTAAAAGTTAAATGAAACGGTTAAGATCTATAATTGATGTTACCGTAATCTATAAACTATATATACCGTAATCCAAGTTACATACTATATTTCCCATATTCTTTCATTTTTAAGAGAAACTTTGATTGGCTAACATGAATTTGGTAACGGGCATCATCAAATTCAAACCGGTGGCAATCCAACTTGACCCCTTCTTCAATAATGTGAAACCAAGAAAGCCGATATCAGTAGCTACTACTAATAATAGGTCATATCTCAAGAAACATTCGATTACAAAACATCATTACTATTAACAGTAGCGCAAAAAAGAAAGATACTGATCAGCAAGGACTTTTCACAACTTATTAAGAAACTCATAAAATAGAGCTTCAAACAATAATATCTAGTGTAAAGTTAATGAACATGAAGCATACGTTTCTTTAGATTTTATCTACAATATTTGTATATAAGAATGGAAGGATCAAAAAAGAGTAGCACAAACATTCGAGCATAACTACTGGTATCACAATAATATGCGAACTCTAGAGGTAGTTTTTTACTATTTAGAAATTGATTAAAAGGGGTGTTTAAAAAGCTTATTGTTTGAGTAAAGGGGTTGATTTAACCTATTGTAGTTACTTTGGAAAGCACTAAAGGCATGGCTTCTTTAAAAAGCTTTCAGCTTATTTGGGGACGTTTCTTACATATTACACATTTACAACTATAGGTTAATGCAAACACTATATATATTGTGTTTTAATACAACAATCAGCTAATGATCCCATCTTTACTAAATTAGTGATGAAACTCCGCACGAGATCACCAATAATAATAAGTTTGTAACACTCTAGTCTCAAAGAATAACAAAGAAGAAGCATTACTTGCAACAATTTTGCTCCTCTTGAAATATTTTTTTTTTAGTTTGAAGTCAAATATCAATCTAATAGGTTGTCATTATGTTATTGCAAGCCTTATGAATATCGTTTAAAAGCATAACTTAATGAAAATAAGTTATAAACATACCAAATTATTTATTAATTGTATTAAGAACAAAAAAAGCAAATGTTTATCAAATATGAGGGGAAAAAGGTTAAAAAGTGGTACGCATGATCAAAGTATACTACCAAATAGTATAAGGTCGAGTTATCTGGTTTAGGATCTTTGAATAACACATTTTAAAAGAAGTGCAACACACTTAAAGAAAAAAGAAATTAGAGTAAGCCTATTTTTTACTAATATAGTGAAAAAATAACTTGCATAGTAAGAACATCCTGTCCCTTCTTATTCTTGTAACCCTTCTTTTTAGTTAATGCTACTAATATTCAAGCACCAACGATGGATGCACCAACTTTCATAGTAAGCACATTTGGTCTCTTTATAATCTTGTAACCCTTCTCAAGTTATAAGCCAAGATTTGGAAAACGAAAACTCACTTATTCTAGTCATACAGAATTGGGACGCTGTCTCTATCATATCGAATACTACATTGTCAAGAATATTATTCCCTGTGATGGTAATATTAATACTGCATTTTATTTACAATGGTTGATGCTAAGTCGAGTAGTTGAGTCTTTGACATATCAACGGCTTAATTTGGTTTATTTTGTTTATCAAACGCGTGCTTCAGGTTACTTCAATAATAAGCCTATATGAGAATCAACAATATAGATGTTCATATATTTACCTCTTGAAAGGTCATGTCATAATAAAACATCTTTAAGTGAAAATGGGTCAAATTGGTTGAGCGGGTAAAATTTAAAGTTTATACAACCTCATATCTTTTATAGTTTCTTTCAAAATTAACCCTTAATTTAATTATGTTATGATAATGTGTTTGGAAAGCACAATATGAAAAAAAATCGGTATCAATTTGAAACTTATTGTATAAAATGGCTCAGTTTTAAGGTACTGTCAAATCGAGTTGAGGTAGTACCTAGGGCTATGTAATGCTAACTGGTTCACATGTTTTCAGTCACAAATGTAGTGCCTAAGACTATTTATGCGGTTTCGGGAAGTTTAATTTGTAATTGACACTCGAAATAACTTGGCACTTGTTAATCATACATGTCTTTCCAAAACTATATACCCAATCACCTTGTGTAGAAAAATTAAAAGAGTAAGTCATCAAGTAAAGAAGAATGAATTTTCATTACTGATGCATAGTTAATTCTATCATTCAGATAACTAAACCATTTTAAAATTAACCTTGTAAAAGATGAGAGGTAAAATTAAGAAATGTAACTTTGAGATATAATCACCTGATAAAACTTGGGTGAATCAATGGACCATTGACATTGACAATTATATGTGGTGGCGAAAATAAAAGATCTCGAGTAGCATAAGGTTTGCCTATAATAGCCAATAACCGATGGTCGCAATGTAGAACCTGAAAAGCATTTATTTGTATGAATTAAGTGATGCAAAATCAAGAGTACATTGTGAAAAGGTAATATCTCATAATACCTAAAATGCATTGTTAACTAACTGTCAGTCATGAAAAAACAAAACTCGATTTATGCTGTTGATATAAGTTATGAGAAGTACCTCGAAGCATAAATAGCCATTCTCGTCAAGGGTGAGTTAACAACAAATCATGATCACTACTTAAGCCCTTAGACATATCAGTATTGAATGTTTTGCTCCCAGCCACTGAGTCATACTTACCAGCCAAAGTCTCGCGGTCATAAGTTGAATATTTGCTCATTCTAAAAAAGATATATTGAATCATTAATGGGGTATTTCGGGTCACTTGTTACAACTGCAATAGTAAATAATAAGAAAGATGACATAACAGTCAAGTTGGCTTCTGATATACCAGTTAAAACCCGTCCGATAACTCTTACCTTAATACGATCACCGGATGGTTAATCATGATATACAAATCTAACATATACGTAAAAAGTAATTGTAACTTATAAATGAAAACAATTGTATCTATTATACGTAAAAAGAACCATCCTTATAAATCCAATTGTATCTATTCAGTATCATCCAATTGTATCTATACTATTCAGTATAATTGTAACTATAGATTATACATAAAAAGTAATACTATAATTGGCCCATTTATGAAACAGGATTTATCATAGTAATGACTATATTTACCATTATATAGTCACATGGTGATTGGATTTTTGAGAACTTCAATTAGATGAATAGTATCAAATTCAAGAAAAACATGGCCCAAATCAACTCACTCATAAGTGGGCTCTAGTGAAGGGTGAATAACGATTTCAATATTTATATCCAGAAAGTGGAAAAAATAAAAAATGTGGGGTTTCGAGGATACTTACCTCAATAACCCCTAGCTCCCCGGGTAAAATTTCAGGCATTTAATCAGCATTGGCCAAAGCTTCTTTCAGCTCACCAACTAAAGACTCATTTCTAATAGAAACTAATTGAGGTTTAAATGCCTTTACCTGCAAGATGGGATGAAACAGGACTAAATAACCAGAAGTGAAATTAAATTAACATGAAAATTTCAAAAAATATTAATCTTTGAATTTGTGCTCTTTTGCATATCCCCCCGACATCTCAAATTCTATCGACTCTAAATCAATGTTCATTTGACTAAATTTGTATTCTTGGTATCACCTTTTGCCTATTCACAATGTGAAAGGGGATTTGTTTCAAACTGTAAGTCTATAACTAATACTACTAATCTTTGTTATTGATCCATTATCATTGTACTTTGCAATTGCAAAGAGAAACCAAACAGTCCCTTGTTAGAGACCATTTTCTGAATTAAGTGCCCTCAACTTGCCATCCTGTACAGCACTGTAATAAGATAGTTAAAAACCATCTAAACAATAACCACTATGAGACGTTCTACATTCCAACACATATATTGGATCACAATAATCAAAACTGTATAAAGCATATTAACAAATAAGTTGAACTTAGATTTAGTGTATGTGAAAGATGAACCCTACCTCACCACCTAGGCAAAGTAACAAACCATCATGGCTAAAAGTAACTACCTGCAGCTGCTCAATATGCTCCAATTCATAAAGGACTTTCTCTGACTGCTTTAGACTCAACGTAAAGGCGTTTTCTTTCTTAGTTGCTTCCCATTCATACCATCTAAAGACCAACAATTTAAAAGGTTACTATGATTTCTAATTTACGCTAGTCAACATTAATGGCGTCATATTTAACACACTAATTTAAAACTTTAATCTTGTTTCTATACTTTGCCAAGATACTGTAACTATATTTTTTGAAATTTATTATAATCCTCCAACTTGATAACAAATTTATTTAGCATCTGGATTATATTTAGGAATCCTGGACTTCTTGAGTTGCTGGTTACCTGCAACTCTTTGGTAATGAACAAATTACACCCTCGCCTCCTGGATGAACAGCCATTATAGGGAAGATCATCGCCAGTTCCAAACTTGTCTACCTGTGATAACGATTCATTAAATTGATTGGCAAGGATAATTCTTGTTACAGGAATATCACACTCAACTTCAAACATTGAATGCAAAGCCATTAAAGAAGAGCATGTAATTACCCTATCGATGATGAAATCTAAAAGAAACAATGATGTTTTTGGTAACTAAGAGAATGTAACATCAGGACTTTGGTACATGGGTATCTTTGAAAGATAAGTCGCAAGCCCAGCTTATATATGAACCATAAATTTTGAGTAATCAGTTAGAACCATTCATGGTAAAGTAGTAGTTAGGCATACTTCTTTGATTTTACAGATATCTAAGTTATCGTGTTATGCATGTATCTTTTTTCCCTAAATTACATGCTCAGACTAATAGGTTTTCCTCACCTATATAATGGAACCTCGATCTTAGCTAACAATCATGACTCAAAACTGACATGATAGAGTGAGGAGTTACAATCACTTGTTCAGCAAGAAGAGCCATGTTTGAACCAGTAGCAAGTGCCACAACAGAATTTGTTAGGGTCTATATATATATATATCCGAGTTAAAATCCATAAACATGTCAAAAGTTTTTTGAGTTTTATGACCTCTAGAATCAATAGGTATATACAACACATATGATATAAGCTGAGAAGATTACCTTCAAATCATCAACATCAACAGTAAGAAAGGTTATGTCCTGGAAATCTGAGGCCAACTCTTCGAAAAAGGGGTTCATGGCCAATGATGGGATGCACCATGAAGCACAAAAATGTGCCACAATCTATAAACACAAACCCGAAAAGTGTAAAGATGTCAATCAAAATAAATAACATAAATAGGCCAACAAAATTTAACCATCACATAGAATCATAAAGGTAATAAATTTTCATTTTTTACTTGTATTTTACTTATATACAGTGTGTGTATGAGGATGTAATGAATATCGCATAAATTCATATGTACATCCTAGCAATATCAGGAAGGAATGATATAACTTGAATAATGCATAAATTTCCATTTTTTACTGGTTTATACATACGTTCAGTTCAGGTTTGCCACCACTGGTTTATACATATGTTCAGTTCAGGCTTGCCACCACTTGAATAATGCATAAATTTCCATTTTTTACTGGTTTATACATATGTTCAGTTCAGGTTTTTACATCCTAGCAATATCAGTTCAGGTATATACATAATGTTCAGTTGAGGTTTGCCACCAATTAGTTAAGCATGTACACCTCATTCTTATTATAACTTACTATTTATTATAAACTTTGTGTCCTAACTTATTTATTATAAACTACGTAGTATTGTTTAAGATATAAATTCATAAACATATATCAAAATTATCTTACTTTGAATTCACTCTAACACATAACTTTATCAACTTTTTAAAAATAGGCTTAGATTACCAACATCTTTTTCACTTTGCAGCCATTGAAACCTTAAACATCACCTAAATCATTACCTTTTTCATCCATATTCAAAGTCATTACAAACAAACTTGAATTACCTTCTCAATTTAAATAGTGGCCAATTGATATATTGCAATTGTGCACAAACAATATGATTAACCCAATAAACAATTTCTGAGTCCTAATTGAATGAATGAACTTCTATTCAGCAGCCATAGTTAAAACCCTTGAAAGTTCATTAATCCAACCAAGATAACATAAAATTCATGCATGATAAATATACTCAATATATGATCAGGTTCCGTAAAGAGCCTTAGACTCATTCAAAACGAAGTAAGAGATTGATGAAAAAAAGCACTTTTGTAAACAAGTACATAAATGAAGTAGCTTGAGATCAAATTATCAAAACATGTTTTGGAAGTTTCTTAATGCTGGGACTCTAAACTCAATTCCTGACGTTGGGGGCATATAACTCACATTAGGTATTAAGTGCTAGAAAACATGGAGATAATTAATTAAGCATGTTATCTGGCCCGTCTCAAGTGCAAGAATGTATATTTGTGAATGAGTCTCTCTGTATTAACATCAGCCCATATTGAAAAACTATTTTTATTAGAATAGGTAGCACAAAATTTAACTAATTGTTTGTGACAGACACATATAAGATACAAAATGAGCTGCCAAAATAAAATAAAATGCAGAAAGTAATAAGTTACATGCAGATAAGTTAACTGATTTAAAATATATATATCTCAAATGAAATAGGGCTCCGGAAGCTAACACGTAGTCATTACAAACTGGTGTTCACAGAGTATCAGGAGAAGAAAAAGCAGTTAAAAAATAAGAGAGGTGTCGAGAGATAATTGTATAAGAAACAGGAGTGAGAGGAGAGAATAAAAACCAGACCTTTAAACCCTGAGTATTTAAGAGTGGATATCTATGCTATCGAAGTACACAAGATCACTAAGCATTTGGTGTAGAGTTTTAGTTAAGCGACATGCAACTTTGTGGAACTTGTTAGTTGTTACCTATATTTGTTATCACTAATACATAATATAACCTCCGATTTAGGCATTAACTTGGGCATGCTTGGGGATAATATTGTTTTGACTTTTGTGTGATTTATTCGTTGGGTTGAGTAGTTATTATTTCAATGCATGACAGGACCTTAAATTTCTAAAACAACTCATACAGAGAATAGAAAATACTCACGTTTTACTCCAACCCTGCAAAACAAATGAAAAAGCATCCGTCAGATACTCAGATTGCAAGGTAGACACAGAAAACAATATAAGAATTTATGAAATTAACATCATTGATTAAAGAAGGCGAGTCTCAAACTTACAGGGTAATGAACGAAATACTTCCACTCATACTTCCGAATCTCAAACTTTTGAACCTTCAAGATAAAAAAAGAAAAACAAACGTATAACGATATCAGATAAGGTACCTCGTATCAGTAAATTGATAAAAGACTTAAACTAAAGAATAACAGTCACACAGTTCGACTTTTTGACATATATCGATTTCAAATTACTGATTAGGAACAAAAAACAGATTACATCCACAATTGTGAAATTGTTAACTAAACTGAATCATGAAACATGCTGCAAAACATGATAGGTGGTCTTGGCATAACAAAAATTACCGATTTAGTAGAAAAACACAAATCAGAATTAACAGTAAGATCGTTGTATACAACATAAAACATTAGTATGTCTTCAATTGCCAGCTGATCAGCAATTGGTTTCATTATCATACATATTGCATCTGTAGTTCCTTTACTTTTTCAAAAGCCATATTCAATGCTATTACAGATCATGTTTCACAAAGGGCCTTGTCATAACTAACTCTGTCTATCTATGTACACTAAAACAAAATAAAACCAATAAAATTAAATATAAACAACTGACAAACTAAGAACACCATATCATGTACTACTTGGGGTCATTCTTCTTTCAAGCCTGATTGTGATGAAGCCAAAAACAATTACATAGAACGTGAATGATATCAGGGTACGATTGCATAGAAGGCGAATGATATTAGGGTTTTGGGTATAGAGATTGAATAATTAATATTGTGAAACAATATTTAAGGAAAAAATATGTGTGATAATTTAAATTGCTCTTTTGTCCAAAGATATTTTTTTGTTTTACGTCATGATCACAATCAATGGCTTGACTCCATTGGTTGAGACGTATGCATGTTAACCTAAAGATGCAGGTTCGAATCTCACTATGTTCATTTTTAAATAATCCGAATTTTAGCCCATCAAAAGTATGCTTAGCCGAATTTTATTTAAAAAAAATGCCACATATATTGAATGATGACATGGAAATATGACTTGGCATTATGGGATGCCAAGTGGCATTTTATGTGGCATGCCTCTCTTATATATAATGTATAGATATATATATATATATATATATATATATATATATATATATATATATATATATATATATATATATATATAGTAGGGATCCAGTGAGAAGTAAATTAAAATAAGAAGTGGTGAGAAGTGACCAAAACCACATTTGAGATGGAGCGACTTGCATTAGATGCATTTCTATTCATATAGATGCAACATCTTGAGTTTCGAAAGTTGATTTGATGTATAGATGGTGCAAATTAATTTTCATGATTTTGGCACGTCAGAGGAACAAAAAAGAAGAGAAATCATGAAATGCATCTAATATACGTATATGCATATGATTAAAAGCTAGAAAACACACTATGGTGCGTTATAATGCATCTAAGATTATAGGGATGCATATAATTTAGGTCGGTGCATCTCGGATTTGCGGTTATAGTTCTTCTTATTCCTTCTTATTTTAAGTAATCTTCTTATTTGATCCTAACTATATATATATATATATATATATATATATATATATATATATATATATATATATATATATATATATATATATATATATATATATATATATATATAGGGAAGGGATCTAGTAAGAAGACTAATTAAAATAAGAAGGGTAAGAAGTAATTCTAGCCACACATTTTAAATAAAGAGGGAAAATTTGAAGGAACATGCATCCACATTTTTAGGTGCATCTAAAATATGTGGTTGTGTTTTCTTCTTATCCTTCTTATTTTAATTATTCTTCTTATTTGATCCTAACTATATATATATATATATATAGATTTGGGATCAAATGAGATCAAGCTTAAAGTTTTAATAATAAGATCATTTCAACAACCAATAGAAATAGTCCAAGTAGAATTTGATTATTAAAAAAACTGAAAATTAAGTAAATGTCCAAAAGGGTATTATAGGTATTTAATAAAAATCCTATGTAACCTGCAACCCTTAAAACTAATATACCGGCCTCCATCTTTCATTCTTTCTCATTCTCAGATTCCCTCTAACTAAAATTTATCTCATCCTCCCCACCACCATTACCAAAGAAGTAACTTCGATCAATCGCCAAGCCCTGTTTTTTTTAAAAGAAATACACGATCTGTTGTCCCTTTGCCGGAAAACACAACCTCGTTTCAACTGCGTTGGCTTCAGATCTGGTACACCACCCTAACTGCGTTGACCAAAATACCACGGATGGTGACAAACAAATATGTAAATGAGATGTACATAGATCGACACACAGTATATCTGGTGTACACAGACCAAAATACCACGGTATATCACGCTATATCCGGTGTACCAGATTTGAATGAGATGTACACAGACCAAAATACCACGGCATCCAAAATACCACAGTATATCCGGTGTACCGGATTTATACCTGATCGATACGGTCGGTTTGAATGTGTCACGGGGTTTCAATCTGTTTATATACCAGGTTTGATACACATATCTGTTTAAATGTGCATCTGGGGTTTCGATATGTTTATGTACCAAATTTGATACACCACATATGTTTGAATGTGTATTAGTGATAGTTTTCCGATCAGTTTATGTAAGAGATGGGTTTGTGTTCCAAACAAATTTGTGAATGAGATGGGTATTAGTGACAGCGGCAAGTCTTTATTTGGATTTCCCGATCAGTTTGTGTATTAGTGACGGCGGCGAATTTGTGAGATGTATTCCGATCGGTTTGTGTATTAGTGACGAGCTTTTGATATGGGTATTCGTGAAGGTGACGAGTTTTTGATATGTGTTTAGATCATATTATAAAGGTGGGCAGTTGCTTTTTGAGATGGGTTTTCCGATCAGTTTGTACCAAGTTACTAGTATATATCAATTTGTATGTATTAGTTCGTACTAGTGTGTATTAGTTTGTATGTATTAGTTCGTACTGGTGTGTATTAGTTTGTACACGAGACATTTTAGTTGGTTTTTTCCTTTCTAAATGAAAATAACATTTCTGGAAACATGTTGATGTGTATTAGTGTTTATGAAGTTTATTTTTTTTATATTTTTGTAATGTTTTTGTATCAGTGTTTGTGTTTGTTAATAATATCATAATTTAGTTTTGTGTATCACTATTTAACAAAAAATAGCTGGTGAAAAGAAAGTTTATAAAAATTAATTCAAAAAACATAATTTGAATTCCCCAAAATACCCTTGAAACCTTATTTAATTACAATAAAGTAATTCATTTAATGTTAATCTCATCCAACACAAATCTGATGATCCAACTGATCCATATTGGTCTTATTTTTATAATTTTAAACGATCTCACATTAACTCCTCATATATATATATATATATATATATATATATATATATATATATATATATATATATATATATATATATATATATTTATGTTCTTATATAACCAACTTAAAATAAAAGTAATAAGAACCAATAAGAATAAGGCATGTGTCCATTGCAATTAAGAGAAATGCAAATTATATTTCTTTATGTTTAGGGCCATTTAGGTAATTTACTCGTTGCTTAATTTTCTCTACCATTTCACATGATGCCACAACCGTTTCATATTTCTCTTTTGTCTAAAAACCAGCCATTGTTCTTTCTCTCACTCCCATGATAACCAAGATCTATAGTTTATTATATCCAAAAATGAACAACCTCTTTAATATATAACTATATCAATCCCATCAGGCATCATCTATCGGAGATCGGATAATCCTAGTGATCGATTTTCATGGTTAATGTTGAGCCGACAATCATTTCCAAGGCGGCCACCGTTAATCGGAACCCTCATCACTGTTATATTGGAACCTTGAAAAATCGGATTCTTGGTTGATTCGATTTGGATCTATCCTTTTTCTATTTTTGGTAGATATGGCTCTGTTTTTTCATTGTTCAAACACTACACGTTTTTGCTTAAATAATTACACAAACAAATTGGTAATCGATTTGGAATTAGGTCCAATATATTTCTCGTTTCGGGTTGTATGTCAACTGGTTTTTGTTGACAACAGTTGGTGAATTCAAATGGGTTTATTTTTGTGAATGTACTTTTGTTTGTTGATTATTCATTTGTATGATATAAGAGCTGCTCCTAGTTCCAAGATCAATTAGTTAATTATATATTTGTCTGTGGTTATAAATTTAGTGTCACATTATTGCCGAAGAAAACGAAGACGACAAAGTCAACAACAGACATATGACATAACCAAAACCCTTTTTACTAATTAGCATTTGTCTATAAAAAATATGTAATTTGATTATGAAGTTAAATGTGTCAAGAAATTTAATATATCACTAAAAAAATATGTCATAATAATTAGTGTGTCACTACAAGCGTATTAAAAAAAATTGTGTGTCACTACATATGTGTAAAAAAAAATTGTTTGATAAACGTAACGTGTCACTACAAATGTACTAAAATTTTGTAGTGTGTCACTAAAAATGTACTAAGATTTTAATGACTCACTTTATGTATCAAAAAAATTATATAATGTCATATTACAAATGTACCAAAAAAGCCAATGAAATAGTAAAAAATCTTAAACTCACACCTTTCTTCTTCGAGGTGTGAACAAATTTTTTATTTCGAGGGTAATATCTTTCAAATTAAATCTTCTTTGGGTATTTTAAGCGAACAATGGACATTTTGCGCCTCTTACCCACAAAGAAGCGAATGATGGCGAATATGATATTTTTTATAATTTGCCTAGTTTTTAATTATGTTAAATTTTGGATATGTATTAAGATAAATTATTTAATGATTTATAATTGTGTTAAATCTATGATAAAAATGTTTTGTTTTAAGTTTACACTATTTACTTATTAAGATAATTTAGTTCATGACCACTTCCATTTGCAAAGGACATGAGTTTAAATATATGCGTGTAATGGCGTGTGGGGTTCAATAAAGACTTTTAACCCTTACCATTTAAGTAGGAAAAGTTCACATTCTACCATTTCGTCATTTCGTTTGTATATAACACAATTCATTTCACATTTGTAGCGGTTTTGATTTTGTAATTCTCTTGTAATAAACTTCTACAAGTCGAAGAAGTTCATAACAAATCCCATTAACTAATTCTTGAGCTCAATTCTTATTTGAATCTCCTTGATTCTCGTAAGAGTGTATCAACCCAGTATCAAAGCGATCAATTCAAGATCTTATCCCATAAACCTATTGAGTTTGATCGTCACGATCAAATTCAGTAAAAATACATTCGTTTCCTATCACAAATCGTTACTTGTTAATTCTTATTAGTTTCTTGGCAAAACAGCGTTTCGCATGCGGCCAAGTCATTATTTATTATTTTAAAAAAAAATATCATCTTGCCATTTCCTCTTACGGGTAATAGGGGCGAAAATGTCCATTGCTCGTGAAAATACCCTAAAGAGGATTAATTTGAAAGTATATTACCCGTAAATAAAAAATTTGTTCATTCTGCGAAAAGAAAGCGATGAGTTTAATCTTTTTAAACATTCCCAAAAAACTGTGTCATTACTATATATGTATCAAGATATTTATATATACATTTATCAAAAAAAAATTGTGTTTCATTATATATGTATCAAAATTAATATGTCATTATAAATTTAGTGTGTCATAAATAAAGTATAAAAAATTAGTGTACTTTTTTTGAAAAAAAATATATATATAGTGTATAACCTTAAACCAAATGCATGTGCATCATATTTAATATTATGGTTGTGGTACCACATGCAAAATACGATTAAAAAAAAAGTGCATGATTTGATTATCATCAATTAATGAATTTGACTAAATAAATTAATGCGGCGTGAGACTGTGAGAGTTACAAAAGCATATCGTGTGTGTTTTTTTTCTTCTTCATAAATGTGTTATTTTGTGCCATCAATGTTATTGTTAATTACAGTAATGCCATCTATCAATTAACATTTTAATCTAATCTACTTTGTCTGATCTAACGTTCACATTGATTCCTACTGTTTTATTTTAAAGGTGGTCATATATATATATATATATATATATATATATATATATATATATATATATATATATATATATATATATACCACACCCCACACGACATGTCACTTCTCAATTGTCTTCTTACCCTTTTCGTTTTCCCTCCTCGACACAGACACAAACACAAACACAGACAATCTATCCAAAAAAAAAAGATAACAATCTTTCTTTCCCAAGTCAAACCCCAAAAGCAACTTTCTCATATTATCAAAAATGGAATGTCAGCCTCCTAAGGCACCCCAAGTCGCGATCGAGATAAAGAGAAGAGCCAAAAAGGGAAATCATCTAGGCATTGAGGTCAAGAAAGGGTGTTTGGACCCATCCGAATTGTTGTGTATAAATAGAATGCTTTCTTTCAGTTTCTTCATCACCTCATATCAATTTTTTTTATCAAAATTTGTGTTCGTAGAAGTTTAGGGTTTTCTGAAATTAAGATAGGGCTTGGAGGTGAGTAGAGTCCGATTCCATTACCAATTTGGCGATATCAAAGAGAGACCAAGCTCAATTTGATTTTTTCTTTCGGTTCCCCCACCCGACACTCACATTGTAAGAATAATTGTTTTTGTTTTGATTAATTTTACAAGTTGTAATTTTGTTTGGTATTTAGGAATTGATCGACACATATATGTTCTTGACAATAATTAAACCTTGTTGTTAATCTTGTGTGGTATTGACACTTTACAGTTTTAATAATCAAAAATAAAATGAACAAACAAAACTAGCTTGGCTCATATTAGAAGTGCTTATGTTCATCTTGCTTATTAGCTTGTTCTTCTTGGTTAATATATTATAGTTTTGGTTTGGTGTCGTGGTCGAGCCCCAACATTGATATAAAAATGGTTAATTGATTTTTTTGATATAATGAAGATGACCCTTTTTATTATTTTTTTTCTTTCTTTGTTGCTGCTGCCGTGAACCATAACCTCACGAGGAGGTTGATTTGTCTTTTTTTGTTTTGTGTATAAACGATGTCTATTTTATTGGTGTTAACAGTTCGTGTCGCAAGCACACATGGGGAGTGTTTGTTTTACTTAACCAAATGGTCTCCAACTTTTCACTAAGGGTAAGGTTAGTCTCGCGCCTTGTTCACAAGGCCAAGGGTACGTTCGGTTTGTTAAAACTTGGTCACTCGATGCTTGGCATAAAAAATTGTTGCTCGAGTCTTTGCGTCAAAGCTAACTCATAAAAACTGAAAATGCCATTGTCGTCAAGGTGTAAAATTTGTGCTACATTTTCCTTCACAGTATGTCGTTAAAAACTTGGAAAACCTGTGTTCACAAGTTTGTTTCCATTCTAGGCCACAGCCCATAGGCCCAACCGGATTAATGTGGTGATTTTCTGGACCGAAGCCCATTGGTTTGCCAAAGGGGTGCGTTTGTGCTAATTCTATATATATAACTAAAAGGCGGACATGAATGGCCCAAACGTTGTTCAAGCATTTAACGCCAACTTTCATGAGTTGGCAAAATAACACGAGGTTTAGGTGTAGATTGAAAGTAAGTCAAGAGTTGGCAAAATAGTCACTAAGGTTTAAGTGTCATGCAGTAAGTCTTTTATAGCAATTTTGCAAAATAGTCCTATCCAAATTCGCGTCTACAAAAGCAATCATTGCGTGCGCGGTTTCATACTCGTTCTAAACTAAATCAGATGATACAATCTTTTTTGTAAATGATTAAAAAGGAAAACAAAACGTTAGTAGTCTTTGTGTGTCGTAGTATCTCGTACTCAACTTATCTCGTGACACGTTATCGACTTGTCCAATTATGTTCGCGGCGCAATTTCTTTCATGATTAACTGAAGTCGACAACTCGTACTATATATATGATCATTTAACGCGACACACCTCGAAATTTATATCGTCAACACTATTAAGAACACAAATCACAAAACATATAATGAGAACATAAACGTAAGCCAAATTGATAACGTAGTAAGTTTTACTTACGAAAATATAAACGGATATTTTGTATTACTTATAACAAAAAAATTAAATATTTTCATACCTTTAAACCACATGGTTGGAAATATAAACTTTTGGACACATGCTTACCCTTCTTATTTCGATCATTTAAATTTGGTAAAATTTATTATAAAACGTAGACGTTAGTCACCCCGGACAAATAAAAACTTATACACAGGTCATGCTCGATTTTCGACAAAAATATTTTTTTAACTTATTATATTTTTGTAATAAGCAACAAGAGAAGATTTATTTCATAACTTTCACACATTGAATTTTCTAAATACTAATGTATTTAAATGAAGTTAAACTTTTGATGTACCTTCATTTTAACTAATAATAGTGATATAAAAATATATATACCTATATGTACATCTAGTTTTTATTTGCGTTGTCAATAATATTCACATGAACTGTTAACGTCTAATACTATGAATGATTATTTTTCGTACATCGTCTTTCGGTTGCCATCGAACCGAAGACTCCTCCGTCCTTGATATTTTTCTTATTATATACTTAAGCACTTCCAAAAACCAATACTTGCAAACGTTTACAAAACTGTTTCGAAATTTAAATGCTGCCACACAAGCAACAACATGACTTAAACATTTCAAAAAGACTTTTAAACTTATTTAAACTTATTACGGCAAGTCTTAAGCTAGAACTGTGAACTAAACTTGCCTTACTAATATAGGTCGCGTGTCGGTGCCACACACTAATACCTTCTGACTTGTCACTATTTAGACTGCTTTACTAAGGTGAGTTTCACAGTCCCCTTTTTATCGTTTTACTTATTTGGGGTGAAATGCATAAACTTAAAACTTAAACTATATTTTTATTCTAAATTATGAATTTATTTGGACTCTTTGATATATCCTGAACCCTTGGCTTATTATGATCTTATGACTTGTTCCTGACCCCTTAGTATGCTTAGAACTATAATGTGCCATACGTACTAAATCTTAAAGTCTCCCTTGTTCGGAGCAGCCTTGAATTGATAATATATAATAGTTATGTACTGTGCAAGTCTCCCTCTGAGCAACACTAAGTCTCCGATAGAGCAATACTAAGTCTCCTTTATCGACAGGAGCAACACAAAGTCTCCCTTGTTCGGAGCAGGCGTGATCTATTATATATTAGGCACTTTTATTGTGAACCATTATGACCGTATGTGTATTAATTACCAGGCATACTACATGATATATGGGAATGTATGTGAACTTATATGTTACAAATCTTGTATGGGCGGGACTTGTAACGTAGTGAGTTGATAGGACATTTGCCAGGCAAACTTTCTAAAATGGTTTTTATAAAACCTGTGTACTCACCAACTATTTTCATAGTTGACCCGTTTTCTCATGCATTTCATGTGATCGTTGGTAAGCATATTTTATGAATGTTAGGATTTGGAAAATCCAGTAGTTAAAGTGTCGGTCACCTCAAGTATATGTAATCGTTAGAAAGCTCGTAGTCGTAGTTATTTAATGTTAAGTAGTATTTAGTTTAGTAACACCGTGGAGGACGGACGGGTCTTTACCCCCTGTATGCGATCCACGGCCCGATAGGTGGCGTTTTATGTAAGTACTATAAATACTCTCTACCTCCCAAGGTAGAGTTGGAGCTCATGATAAGATTTTTCTTTCTCTCACTAAAGTTCCCTAAACCTCTAACTTTCTCTCTCTAGAACTCATCTTGTACGCCTACTTTGGTTATGGTTTGATGTGTATGTGAAATCCAATATGTTACAAATGGTATTAAGAGCCATGGTTAGATCATCTCTTACATATCTTTAGATTTCTAGTGGTTTTTAGGTGGTTGTTGAGTTTGAAAAAGTTTAGTGGTTTTTGCATCATTTGGTTGATCTCTTGTGTTAAAGTTTGGATTTTGATTGTACTTTTGTGTTTAGGATCATCATAAGTGTTTAGGTTTTGATTTGGAAGGCTTGAATCATCGTGGTTGGGTTGTTTTTGGATTGAAAAGTGGTGTTTTTGAATTTTTTCATGCTAGCGACTTGAGTCACGGTGTTCTTTTCTTGGTAGCGACTTGCTTTGTAAGTCTGTAGCGAGTTGTAGTGTATTGTGGTAGCGACTTGGTGCTTAGCGACTTGCCTTTAGAGACAAGCCGACAAAAAAGTAATTGTTAGTGGATTCTCCACCACGGTAGCGATTTGGTAAGGTAGCGACTTGCTTTCAATTTTGATAGCGACTTGTTCTTAAGTTTCTTAGCGACTTGGTGTTAGCGATTTGGACCAAAGATGTGAGTTGCTATTTAGCGACTTGATCTCTTAGCGACTTGGTGCATAGCGACTTGCTGTCAAAATTCATAGAGATTTGGAACTTAGCGACTTGTCTTAGCAACTTGGTTTTTAGCGACTTGATTCAAGGAATATTAGCGACTTGGTTAACTTTTGTTTATAATACGGTTTTCTCTTGATTTAGTAAAATCCCGTGAAAGAATCTATTTCCCGATTTAATCATAGAGTTATAAAATCCCGTGTTATAAAATCCCGTGTAATCTTTAAACATGTCTACCAACGTACCTACAATCATCTCCATTGTTGCGAGGATGTTCAAGCATTTGGTTCGGATACTCGTCCACCCATGCTTGAAAGAACTAACTACGACTCTTGGGCTCAAAGAATCGGTGTCTTGTCTTGGAATGGAAAATGGGGTCAACATTCTCAAATCAATTGATGAAGGACCTTATCGATTGAGACTACAAGAGACTTAATTGATACAGCTGCAGATGGAAAAATGATCTATGGAATAGGCGGACCAAAGACATATGATGAGCTCGATGATAAGGAGAAAAAGAGATTCGATCGATATCGTGGTTTTTAACATCATACTTCAAGGTCTTCCAAAAGATATCTACAAGGCGATCAATCACAACAACGAAGCCAAGGCGGTGTGGGATAATGTCAAGATGCTTCTCTCGGGTTACGAACTTACTATGGAAGATAGAGAATCACAACTCTATGATGAATTTGAGCACTTCAAGATGAAACCAGATGAGAGTATCTATGAGTATTACGTGAGATTCCACAAACTTGTGAATGATATGAGAAACATCATAATGACTATGCCAAACATTCAGCTGAACTCAAAGTTTGTGAACAACATGAATCCTGAATGGCACAAGTATGTCACCTCTGTGAAGCTAACCAAAGGATTAAAGAATACAAACTATGAGCAACTCTATGCCTTCCTTCTTCAGAATGAGAGACATGCTATGTTTGAAAAAAGGATTCTTGATCAGTTCAAAACTAACCGAGGGAGAGACAAGCTCATCAAATGATTCAACGCCTTCTACTCAAACATTGGAATTACCACCAAAGCATCTCAAGTTATACCCATGGGTAATGGTAATCACAAACTCATTCCAGATCCTATGTTCAAACAAGCCGATCTTGATGCGGTCATGGGAAACTTCATTAATCAGCGGCTCTCACGATTAGTCAAAACATGAACTCTCTTCCACACTTCAACAACAATCTCGGGCGCATCCAATCCACACAATCATGCTTTGGTCGAGAGATGGAAGGTTATGGTACAACCGGTTCAAGAAAGGCGGTATGAACAAGGAAGAGGTAGAGTTGATAGAGGATATGTTGCAAATCGAATAGGGAAGGAATGGAAATCAAGGACAAGTAAAACCGATCAAGTGTTACAAGCTGTGGTGGTGAGGACATATTGCAAGGCTGCACATCGCCAAAGCGCCCTCGAATGCAGAGTACTTGAGGATAAGATGTTACTTGTTCAAGCTCGGGATAATGGGCGACATTGGATGAAGAGGAGTTATTGTTTCTTCTTGAAGGAATACCAAGACATATGATGCGGTGGATGAGCATCCAATTCGGAGATTGGCCACAATCATCGAATGCCTTTCAAGTCGTGAATGTGATGCATACGACTCGGCGTTGATGATGAACCTCTTGCACAAACAATTTTCATGGCTAGCATTTTCCAATGGTCCTTCTAAAGTCTCTTCATCACCACAAGCTGGTCCATCCAAAGACAAAATCATTTCGAGGTACTAAAATTATACGATGAAGTTGATGAGCAAAAGATACATAACAGTACAATCAACTATAATTATTGAGTCGATATTGAAAATATGGGTAATATCAATGTTGTCCCATATGATCAATATGTGAAACAAAGTAAAAGTGAGATTGTACCAAGTGATGTAGCTTATGCGATCAATGATGACTATGCTTTTGACGAATACACCGCGCGTGCCTACGATGATTACGTTATTTCGAACTTAATGCTTATAAAGAGCGTGTTGCTATTTATGAACAACGAGCTAAGTTTGAATTAACCACCGTGAGCGGAAATGGATGACCAAATCGTACAACTATTAGAAAAAGTAAGTTTAGAAGAAGTATTAAAACAAGAGTTAAACTCCTTACAAGAAAAGCTTTCTAAATCGCTAAGCAAAACAAGAACTTCAAGAAAATGTTAAAATGCTTAAGCAAGAATTCGGTGCTAAGGAATCAAAACTTTTGAATGATTTTTCTAATCTAAAACCTTGAAAAACAAGCTTGAAAATAAGTTATGCGTACAAGGAAATACCATTAGATTGCTCACTTAATCACTAAGCACGGAGTTTTGAGTGATAAGCATAGTACTTCCCTTGTTGAGGAACCAAATCCAGAGGTTGTTAAAAGGCTAGAGCGCCCATAAGGTAATCTATGATGGCAATGAGATTCTTAAACCTAGGCGAAACCTAGTTGTATTGAGTGCACTTGAGGAAGATAGAAAACTAGATGATGCATCTAGAGAGAAAATGAATAAGAAGCTAGAAGATCACGAATGTAAAAGAATAACATAATGATCAAACCCCATGATTATAAGAAGGAAAAGCTGGATCTCCTAAACAAATTTAAGCCTCAAACGTTATTAACACTTGAACAAGTTTTACGGAAAAGGGACTTAGATAAGCAAAAGTGAAAATCTTGTTGAAACAAACCTCCCTTAGGAAAATGCTGCTGATTGTGTATCCTCCAAATACACCAATGCATTTAGTTCCTAGAACTATTGCCACTAAGAGCAAGACCTTAATCATCAATATGTTATTTTTCAACTATTTGTCGATTTTGAGAAAACTTGTAAGAAAAGAATCACACCCAGCGGGATTCTTGAAGGGAAAGGGTTTGAGCAAACAAAAGAATGCTATCTAAGCGAGGTCATGCCTTTCTTTAAACAACTAAAAGATCAATTTGAGAGTCTTAAAAAGGGATAGATTCGGATATTAAAGGTATGGAAAAGGAATTTGATGCAATGATAGTTGAGGTTAGTGATTATGAGCGAGCATTAAAATATAATGAGATTGAGAGGAAGAACTTGCATACATTGAATGAGACTCTTATTTCGAATGTATTACTCAAGATGTGTTTTACTTTGCTTTCTGAATTGTTCCATTAATGCTTCTCGATTTCATGAATTATCTGTTGCTCGAAAGTCTCCAATGATCGTGTCATTGAGCTTGAAAAACTAACTCTAAAGCGCATGATAAAGTTGAGCAGGATGATCATGATAACACAGTAAAGCAGTTTTCTAAATTAGAAGTTGACAATCTTGCTTTGCAATTAAAATATCAACATCGAAAGAAAATGTTAAAACCTCAAATATCAAGACATCTTTGGATGTTCACGAATTTGATGCGATTTTGAAATTAGCAAACATGATGAGCGATTTGAGCTCATTGTATCACGATCGAGAAAGTTGAAAGCCCAAATCTCTCAACTAAAGGGTGAAATGAACAATGTGTCGGCTCCCAAATGCCTCCTCCTTTAGATTCTCGAATTCGTTAGGTCACTAAGTTTTACAACACAAGCACAATAGAAAGAGATAGAGAAGATCGGATGAACAAGACACAAACCACACACTATGCGTATGAATACTAAGGACGGTTATGCGTAGCATATGTGAAGAGAAATAAATTGAACAACCAACCCTCAGTGAGGGTTATTACAAGTATTTATAGGAAGGGAGCTAGGGCAACACTCCTACTCCCTTCCTTTCCTTAGTGGACATGGGCCTAAGCTCATGGGCCTTCTACATAAGCTTAAGCTAATAACAAACATAAAGGCCATAATTAAGCTAACTATTACATATGAATCACTAACACTTGATATAGGTTTAGGAGTGATTCCAACAATCTCCCCAAGTGTTGGTGATGAATGAATGTAAGCAGTGAAGGTCTTGATGTAATAGTAGCTTTGGCGTCTTCGACATTCTTCTTTCTTGTGAGAAGAATTGCCTTGATTTGAACAATCTCCCGGTGTAGAAATTGTTTTCTTTAAGCAGTTTTGCTTTGGCGTCATCTTTAACTTTGTTCTTTGATCATTGTTCTTTGTGATGGTAGTGATAGTATGTTGTTGTTATGCGCATCAAGTGCGCCTCAGTGCCTTCGTTGCTCCGGTGTCTCACGTCATTCTTCAACATGCTCACACGCTCTTTGGCGTTGGATTTGATCTTGATGAAGTTCTTTAAGTCTTTAACTTTGTAGATTCTTTGGCTTGACGAAGAATCATTCGACTTTTGTGTTGCTTTTAGATAGAACTTCCATTAGTGATGATGTTGGCATGAGCATGTGAAGAATCTGCACGATCATTCCGCTCGAGCTTCCATAAGAAGAAAACATGAAAGCGGTTAGTAATAAGCGGTTCCGGCACTTACAAGTTTGAACTTGAGTGTTAATGACATAGTGTGAAAACACAACTCTAATTCTCACAAAGGCCGTTCTGAGCTGGAGTCCCACAAGTGAGATAACGCGATGTGCGAAGTACACCTCTGATTCGGATGAGTCGTTGAGGTACACGAAGCATCACCTCTGTTGTAGACCGTTTGAGACACACTAAGCGTAATCCACGGGGAGTTACGAAGTGACTGCTTTGTCGGTGTTTGATGTTGACCACGGCGGGAGTTTCCATTCAATCATTGAGGATCACGGTTGTGAACCTCTCATAAATGTTCTCGACAGTTGCTAAGATCGTGAAGGACTCGATAACGTACCAGCGATGTTCTTATTGTTGAACATCAAGTGATGAAATGTCAAGTGTACCTAAGAGATCTTTTGATGAATCTCGTGGCTCTAGACTCAATAGTGCGTTTTGGTTTTCTGGCGGAGACTAGGGAGAGGTCTCCTTCTTCAATACCGGCAATCTCTAAGAAAGCCGATAGATTATGTAGGGTTCCTGTGAGAATGAAACAAGCTTCTTTTGAGAGAAACTTGAGTGGCTAAGAAGGTTTAGTGCATGCGTCCTTTGGGTCCATGACGACTTTTAATCTTCAATACCGGCGTCATCAAGTGACAACCGGTAGCATATGAATTGAACCGATTATCGCCCTAAGTTGAATAATTTGGAGGCTATTTCTTTTCACCCTTTTCTTTGCATTTCTTTTAATTCTTCAACTCCTTCTTTCTCCGATTCTCATTTCTCCTTTTATAATCATACCTAAGGACTTCTAATTCTAACTATTGGTATTGTCCTTGGGTAGATCCCTCCGACTCTGGCGGATCATAGGACAGTTATTCCTAACCTTAATCACCTTATAACTCCATTGCCATAAAACCATTTTTCATGAAAATCTCTCAAAGTGTTTGTGAATGAAAACATGTTTGAACACTTCAAGAGTTTTAGATTTTCATAAATACTCCCCTCACATGTGCTTAAGAGTTTTAGCAAAATCGCACGGTGAGGAAAGAGCTCGCACTTTTGAATTGATCGACTCAAGATAGACAATTCCCAGGGACACGGTTCGTTGCATAGTTAAAGAGGTACATTGTCGACTTTTAGGTGACAACTAGCTCTAATAACTACCTTGAAGGTGTGGACAAACCTCGAAAGGTTGTCAAACCCGTCAAAGTTCATGTCTATCAAGAGCTTCTCGAATAGGTACAATTTACTTGGATAAGTCTTTGGAAGACAAATCTTTTCAATGTAAAATTTATTCGGATCCGTCAATTCATGGGTTGAAGTCTTTTCACACGATGATTCAATAGCAATATCACAACATATTTCTTATCACATAATTTTCTCCCCCTTAGAAATGGCATATAAATGTTATTTTTGAAGAAATTTTGAGAATAAATATGGCCATTTTGAGTTTTATGGGAAGATGACCACGTGAACAATTTGTGAACAAAGTTTATAAGTCAAATACTCCCCTCAACAAGTGATATAAGCGGTTGAGGTTTTGAAAATCATAAGGGAAGTACTTGTTCTTTTGAGCAAAACCTTTGAAAAATGAAAGGTTTGATAGGTTTTACTCAAAAGTAAAGCTTTCGCTCCTTTTATAAGGATTGTGGCCTGAAGCGTACCACGAGGTCCTTTCTTGACAAGAACGGGTTGTACAACGATATGTGTGCACAAGCCATAGTCATAATTAAATCACACATCAAAATATTATGAAATAGAAGCGGTTCAAGGGGTACCGAAGTCCATCAATCTTGCGGGAATGCGAGCAGGCGTTGATAGCGGCGAGAGCAATCTGGGACGACCACCTACAAAGCTCTCGAGTTACAGGCGGTCCCGTCGATACAACCTTTCATCAATCATGGTGATGATCCTCTTCACATCCCTTACATCTTGAGAATTCCATCGCTTTGGAGACCCAATGCCTTCATGTATCGCCTTCAACCGATAAGCCAAGCCATCCCTAACCTTCTTCAATGTGTGATCCCCAAATTTGTGAAGATCTCTACGCCATCAAGCAATTTCGTTGAAGTTCACTGCGATAAGCGACGCCGAATGGTTTCTTGATGAGGGTGTATTGTGGAAGGCGGTTGATGTCGGGAAGATCTAGGCGTGGTGGAGTGAAGTTGACACGGGTGCGATATGATTCAGCGCAAGTGGAGATCTTCTACGTTCTTTGATTACTATTCTTCGATGAAGATAAGCAAGGACTTGATGTATTCACGTTGCACTTGATCGAGAATTGTCTCATGCGACCACATACTTTGGCAAGGTACATGTCTTCAATGTCGTTGATAGACAAATTCTCAAAGTCCGCTTGAGAGAATGCATAATCCCTTTCGTCTTGCCTTTTGACCACGATATTCTTGAGGAAAGTGTAGTCCCATTTAGGCGAAAGATCAACATGTTTAATAGCCACGATTGCTTTAGTCTTGAACACTTCATGTTGAGACTTGAACTGGCGACACGTAGTAGATTAAGTCGGCGTTCGGCCAATGGTGAATCCCATACAATGCATCACGGTCATATACTTCCACATTGTTGGAGAACATGTGGTTAGCCCTTTCCTCGATGGCTATGCGGTTAGAGTATATGGGTGCGGGAATGGAAGTGTCGAGAGATGTAGCGTATTTCCTTGAACCATCGCCACCGTGTAGAAGAAATTCCAAGTCTTTGTTGAAGAAATATCGGAATGGAATCCTAGGTGATCTGGTTGGCCAATTGTTGGTAGAGGTTTAGACCGATCGGTGTAATATGGAGGGTTGTCCGTTTGGTGAAGTCGATGTTTGCTTGAGGTTGAGCCAATCCATGTTGTTAGACATAGCTCGTGCTATATTATCAAGGTGATACTCAACTTCAATAGCACTTTTCGAGTTGTCTTTGAGCAATTGAAATGCTTCATTCTTGATGCGCTTCAACTCGGTTTCGTCATCTTTTCACACGAATTTCTCTTGCAAGAACTTAGCATGCTCCAATGTACTACCGTCTTCGGATCTTGACCTTGGTGGGTAGGGAGTAGAATTAACAAGTGTAGAAAACCGATCGTATTCATCGGTGTCATCTTCATCTAGCCATGATCGACGTCGACCTTAAGCGCCTTCTTCTTCTTTTCTTAGGCACGGATGAGGATTACGGTTTCTTAACTTTGTCGGGAGAGGTGGGTTGTTGTTGGGGCTCATGGAATTCCTCATCGTCACCACCCGTATACTCAAAGTGATCACCGGTTTTACGAGTGCAGGGTGGTAACTCGGAAGAATCTGAGGTTTTCGGTAGAAGAGCGAGGAGGAGACCTTTGTTGAGTGGAGTCCGTTGGGGTGGAGGTTGCATAGAAGATGATTCACCGGACTTCTTGGGCGTTTAGGCTCGTCATTCTTATCTGATCCTTATCTTCATCGTCGCGTGGGCGCTTAGGCCTTCGACTTCTTCTCGCATCTTGATTTTAGTTGGTATTCAACAATGCTTCAAACAATTTACCTTCGTAGGAGGCAAATGTTGCGGATCGTTTCGACATTTGAGCTACCGGCCGGTTAACCAATTCGACATCGAGAAGATTATGGGATCAAGCTGGATTGATGTTCACATGCATTGGAGTTGATTTCATAGTCATTTGGCGGTGTAAGAGATTCGGATAGAGTTGTTTGGTGAACGACTCCTTAGTAACTCGAGGAGCGATGTCAAGAAGGTACTTGTGAGTGTATCCTTTGATCATCTCGTCCATTTTCCTTGAAGATCATCTTTCATGAGCTTACGGACATACTCCTTTCAACTTTCATCTCGTCATTCTCGTCATGAAGGTCATGCACGATCGACAAGAAAATTGACTTCTTGTAAAGCACGTCTTTCTTTCGACTGTTTGTGACTTTAACGATTCGTGTCTTAGCTTGAGAAATCCAAGAGGCGGTTGGCTTCTTCAACGATACGGATGTGGATCTGGTTGTTCTTTTTGATGGTGGTGGTGAGGTGAGAAGATGAATCCGATGATGATGAGATGTGAGGAGACTCGGGTCCTTTGGTGGCTCGAAGTTTTCTCCTTGGAGCAGACGGGGCTGTCTAGAAGAAGGCGATCATAATCGTCCGTTTCATCAATCTTTGTATCATCGTGATTGTTTTCTCGGTCTTTTCCGTTTACGGTTCCTCAAATTCATAATCAATAGAATCTTCCACGCGCTTTTGTTGTTGCTCAAGAGTGGTGGCACGGTTCCTTATCGGGTTGATTAACCGCATCGAGGAATTGGTGTGGATTGAACATCACCACTTGACCCTCGGGGCCACCCATTTGATCCTTTGCAAACTCTTTCATAGCGTGTTGGAGTCTAGCAATTTGAACTTCCTCTGTGTCGGTTTCTAGTGGCTCTTCATCGAGCTTTCCTCTTGTGCTCAATCACTGAGTCTTCCCTTTGCCGTGTTCGACTATAGGATTGGGAGGTTTATTCTTGAAGGATTAGTATCGGTTGCGGTTTGAGTAGAAGATCTCTTCGATCGATTGTGTATCTTGAGCTTTCGTCCACTAGCTTTCTTGGCGATTCGAGGCTTTGCACGGGAATGGGAACAACTTCCTTAGAAGGAGCAGTCCTTTTCGTGGAGGATTCCTCTTGGGAACTTCCTCGACTCTCGGTGCTTGCGGCACTCCTGCACTCCTCTTACGGTTCTCCTTGTAGGTGTACGGAAGATTTTTCATCGAGAAAACCAACTTTGTTCTCTTTCACGACTACCAAATATCTTTTATAAGAGTAGAGTTGTTTGAGTTCATCGAGAGAAGGAGATCGGCAACCTGACACCTTGTTTCTTGGTAGTTGATTCCTTGAATCATTGTTAGTGTGGGTTCGGACAACATGTCGTGATTGTCGGGGTCATTGAGTCTCTTGGGGATATCGAATTGAGTCAAGTGCTCTTTGGATCAACAGTTTTGTGTATCGATATAAGGAATCTTTGAGCCAAGCTTTTGAGGAATGTCATCATGTCATCCCATATCGAGCTTCAATTTCGATGTGTTTCATGTTGATTAGAGCCCAAAGATTTGCGGTTCCACGAGCTTGGGATGCTCATAGCATTGTCGCGACCGAAGCGGATTTTGTGATGATGATATAAAGGGTTCTCAAGGTGAGGAATGTTCTTAAGATCCACGTGAGAATGCTTATTAATAACCCACGAAGCTTCGTCATACCCAATATCAATCAAAAATTGCGAGCAGTCTCTTGATGGGTGCGTGAGTATTCGGTTGGTATGATGTCGGGAATGAGGAGAACGGCTCTTAAATCTGCGGGAGTGATGGTGATTTGCTTGTGATTGAGTGTCACCGTCACAACATTACGTCCTTTGATCTTTTGCATTGTAGTCCAAAGCTGTTGAATGTAGATCTCGGAGCGATGGCAGTGGGAGAGCATGTTACGATAAGGATGGTTCTTGAATATCAACAACAATGAGACAAGAAGATTACGAGCGGTGAGGGTTTCAAAGTCAACACGAAGGTTGTTCTTTCCAATCTTCATTGGATAGCCATGAGGAAGATATCGGCAATGGTGAGTACATTTGGTGCATCCACATTCATTTGGCGTCCATGTCGTGATCGAAATACATTTAGCCAAAAGAACCAACATATCGAAAGACATTATGTTAGTCAACGGATGGTTTTATTGTCTAATAATTTGAATGAGATATGTCAATGATTATTCTGAGTCCAAAATCACTTGTTTGTTCAATAGTCCAATGGCGTCGTGATAAGTTTTGAGAGTTAGTTAACTTTAGGTTTTAAAGTTTATGTTATCTCATATTTTTCACAACATATTACACATTTAAGCTTATTAGTGACATTATTGGTTTCGTGACGTTATGATTTATTTATTTACAAGTTTGCAGCGTAACAATTCATAATGAAGGTTTGATCAAGGCTTAGGCGTGAAATGGTAGCTTATGCGTAAGCAGGGAGTTATATCGGCGTAAAGGCGCAAGCTTATCGTGGGACCACGACTTTGCGTAAGAAATATTACAGCGTGGGAAAAGGGGACCTTATGCGTGGAGCTTACGGCGTGGCGCATATAAAACCTTACAGCGTAAGGCTTACTCGTGAAGTAGACCTTATGCGCGTGAGGTCCTTTGTTACGCATATCCTTCACGGGATCGCGTGGTCCCTTATGTAGAACCTTACGGCGTAAGCGCTACGCGTAAGATTTCTCTTACGCATAACATGCTACGCGTAAGGTGATCCTTATGCGTAGATGTCTAACAACCTTGATTACGATTTTTACGTGTAGCAAACACGAAATAAAATCATCATAGCATCAATTTTAACACATACATTCATTCTATAACGGATCATGACATGTATACTTATCAAGCAGTTCTGGCGTAGAAGACCTTATCGTAGAACTTAAACCCTAGTTTCAAGAATTACAGCGTAAGAAATCTAGCCATGGAAATTGCACCAAAGTTTTTACGGGAGGTGTTAGATGCATAGTAAGTTGTCCTATCCAAGTTTTAACATCAAATATGCCATGGATCAAAAATACCCAAACCGTATGAATATAAACCCTAAATTCCAATTAATGAATCATTAGAGTTTACGGGTAGTTTACGGGTTTAGATATGATTAATTCAACTTGAAAACAACCTCATACAACAATCTTTATCACCAAACACGTTCACAAATGAAAACACCCAAACCACGCATAAACCCTAATTTCCAAAATCCATCAATTCGTGTATTACGGGTGCATTTTGAGGATAAAAATGATATCATTGATGTTATAGAAGCGTTTTGACACTATCTTTTAACCATAAACACACAATCTTGATCATGTGTTCATACGCATATCGTAGAACACAAAATCAATCATATACAAAAATTTGACCGTTGGATTAGTATAAAAATCAAAACCAATGTTTGTAAACACGTTAAGATTATGAAACAACTTACAAATTGATGATCAAAACACGGATTTGTTGAGCGATTTTAAGCGTAGGATATGTTTGGTGAAGATAATAAATGTGAAAGGTTAGAGTTAGGTGGAAGTTTTATTAAAAAGGACTTTAAGCTTTTGGCGGTTTAGTCCCTCCACCTTTTCCATTTTCATCCAAAGCCTTTTAACTTCCATTTTGGTTACCAAGCGAAGAATATTTAGAAATAACTTTGGCGACACTCCCCTCGACTTAAGAAATAATGAAAGGTTATAAATTTTAGTCAGGGTGTCGATGAACCGAAATGTGACCACCATTATTAAAGAATCAACAGGGATAAAGTAACATGCAAGTACGGTGATATTTTGAAGCAGTTAAAATTTATTTTCTCCCCTCAACACTTGATCGAAAAAATCTTGAATTTTGAAAGATTTGAGTGTTGTGGAAGAAATGTACTTGCCATGTTTGAAGAAATATAGATAGAAGAATATTTTTGTTGTTTTATCGATTTTCTATTTTTGTATTTTGTTTTGAAAAATTATTTACAAAGAGATTTTGGTGTTTGTTGGTTTTAAAATTGTTTTAAGAGTTCATCCAATTCCTCTTGAGTCAAACACCGCATACCAATCCGGTGGACCAACTCATTAAACCTAGCGGGAGGCAAGGCTTTGGTGAGTAGATCGCCAATTGGTATTCTGTACCCAGTATAATTCAAGCTGTACCTGTTCACATGGTCCTTGATGAAATGATAGCGAAGATCGATGTGCTTTGATTTGAGTCTTGAGCGGGTTGCGAGATCGCAATGGCACTCCGATTGTCATGATACATCGGGATTTTGTCAAATCGTAACCATAGTCTTTGAGTTGTGTTCTCATCCGGATGACTTGAGCACAACACGCCGACATGGCTACATATTACGCGCCGGTTGATGGCGATGTACAATCCTGCTTCTTTGATTGCCGGGACACGGTTTATCACCAAGAAATTGTAGTGCTCTGAAGTACTTTTCCGTGAATCTAAACATCTGCGTGATCGACATCGAAAAAGCGATTAGTTCAAAACGAGAATCCCCGGATACGGATCCCAGTTAATGGTTCCCTTGATGTATCGGAGGATTCTTTTAGCCTCGAGAGGTGGGTTTCGATTGGTCTCGACGATAGCGGGAGGCGAGATAAGCGGCAAAGACAATGTCGGTCGCTGTTGTTAGATACATGAGAGACCCAATAATACTTGGTATTTGGTAGGGTCCACTAATTTCCCATGTAAATCGGCGTCTAGCTTCTTGGTATGAGTCATTGGTGTGGCATAAGTGTCACGGGTTTTCATTCAAATTTGTTTAACAATTCAAGGGCATATTTGGGTGACTCAAGAAAATACCACGGGGTGATTGATGAACTTGCGGTCCTAGAAAGAGCGTAAGTTCACCCATCATGGACATTTCAAAATTTTTCTTCATTAGTTTTGCAAAAGCGATTGAGTACTTTTTATGTGTAGACCCAAAATGATGTCATCCACGTAAATTTGAACAATTAAGATATGTGCCCGTGATATTGTATAAAAAGAGTAGGGTCGACCGAACCTTTGGTGAAATTATTAGCAATGAGGAAAGATGATAGCTTATCGTACCATGCAGGAGCTTGTTTGAGACCATCTGAGCTTTGTTCGGTTTGTAGACATGGTTCGGGAACTCGGGATCAACGAATCCTTACGGTTGGTGACATAAACCGTTTCTTTCGGTTGTCCATTTAGAAAGCAGTTTTGACATCCATCGAAAGACCGTCATATTCATATGAGCATGAGCGAGAAATATCGAACGACCTCAAGGCGAGCAGCGGAGCAAATGATTCTTCAAAATCAATACCCTCCTCACTGTCGATAACCCTTAGCTACGGGCGTGACTTGTTTACGATTCGTTCCTTGACATCAATTTGTTCTTCCAAATCCATTTAAGACCAATAGCGTAGACCCTGTTGGTCTTTCAACGATTCCATACTTCAAGGCGTTTGAATTGGTTGAGTTCTTCTGCATGGATTCAATCCGGTTGTCTTTTGTCATTGCGTCTTTAATGTTTTAGGCTCAGTTAGCGAGACGGTGAGAGCATAAATGCAATGTTCACCATCGTGTGAAGGCGTTGTCTTATAACGGTTGGTTGATTCGGGTTGCCAATAATATTTTCGGAGGATGGTCTTTTGTCCATCGATGTGTAGAGGTTGATGTTGGTATACATTGTGCGATTACGAGGATTCAAATGGTTTGTTGATGATTCCGCGACATCGGTGCGGCAGTTTCATTAGCAAGCGGGTTAAAAACGCATTTGGATCAAAATCTGCGGTGGGGTACTTCATTAAGAACATCATCGGCCGGTTCATCATTGTTGGAGCGGTTTGTTCAAGCTGTTGTGGTGGAGTCAATGGTGGTGCTTCTTCAACGATGTAGTTGTTGTAGCAGTGTATCGGTATAAGAGTAGTATCGGGTTGAGCGGTGAAGCAGCGGATACACACAGAGCACGTTCATCAATATCGTCCTTTGAGCAGTGGAGCAAATAACCTTTCCATTTGTTGTGAGTGGTGGGGGCTTTGTTCGGTGATGATGGGGTTTGAGGAAGTTTAAGCGGTTGTGACCGGGTTCCAAGTTATTATACTCGAAGCCATTTCGTAAGTTCATCAAAATGAGCATGAATCGTTTCCATAACTTTGCTTTGTCTCGACGATTCGGATCCGGTAACCTTTAGAATTCTCACAATATCAATAAAGACTCAATGTCGACTTTGGCTTTGAGCTTTCCAAAATCATCACGATCATTATTCGGATAGCAAAGGGATCCAAATACATGAAAGTGTTTGAGATTCGGTTTATGGTTATGGAGAAGCTCAAAAGGTGTTTTGTTGTGGCGTTTAGTAATCATTGAGCGATTTTGAGTATAGCATGCGGTTGATCGACACGCCCATAAGTGTCTGGAAGTTTAGCATTGATTAACATTGTTCTTGCGACTTCCACTAACGTTCGGTTTAGTCTTTCAACAACTCCGTTTTGTTACGGTGTGCGTGCAATAGATGTCGATGCTCAATTCCACTTTCTCATAAAATTCTCGAAGAGTTTGGTTAACAAATTCGGTTCCTTTATGCATTCTTATTTGGCGGACGGTGTTTGGGGTGAACTTGAATTTTCGTGAGAAAGGTGATGATCATTTGTGGAGCTTGGTCTTTGCTTGAAGAAAGTAGACCCAAGTCCATCGTGAATAGTCATCAACAATTACTAAGATGTAGCGTTTGCCATTGATCGTTTTGCGCGCATCGGGCCACACAAATCCATGTGAAGAAGATGAAGCACATCTTTGAGAGTGTGTTCCACCTTTGAAGGAAAATGAGCACGAGTGCTTTTCCCTTGTTCACGGTGAGCAAAGGTGATCTTTAGAATCCGGAATCGTGGGAGACCTTCAACTAGTTTATGTCGAGCAAGATTGGTTATAGTTTGAAAGTTTAAATGTGATGAGCAGCGGTGCCATAGCGAGATTTTGTTGATGTTGCCTTTGAAAGTAAGCGGATGGGAGATGAAGCAACCATGTCTTGCATAGAGATAGTGTAAAGACTTGAATTACGCGAGCGGACATAAGGTCGTTTCCTTGTAGATCACGAATGAAACAAGATTTCTCCTGAAAGCAACCTCAAATCTCCATCACAGGCCGACCTCTCGAAAGCAGTTGTGTGACCGGGCCTTCCACATAATAAACCACTGCTAATTTCGATGTTCCCATTGATATAGTCTCCGTAGCCCATGATAGCTGCTGAAGTGATCATTCCGAATCGGCGGTGCCAATGAACTTTGCAATAAAGTTTGATAACAGTTTAAGGTTGCTGTCATGTGTCGGGAACATCCGCTATCAACAATCAGAGAATGATCATATCACTGCATTACACAGGCGACACGGATGGAATAGAAGTAGATGTGGAACCCGAAATGTTAGAGGTTCGGGAGCGATTATAGTAGACATACACACATCAATAACTTTAGGCATCCATTTAAATCCTAGTGTGTTATATATCCATTTCGCCATCTATAACTAGTATTTGCTTTAGTCTTAGTGAATGCACTAGGTGGTACTACATTCTTTGGAGGTGGCTGAGCTACGAGGGACGACAATGCGTTTCCTAGAATCTAAAGAGGCGGTTTACCAAGCACGAGACTTAGAAAGATTAGTGGGCCTAGAGGTATTCCGATTCTTAGGATTCCGTAAGCGAGAGATGATAGCTTTAGCAACACATTTGTCATGACAATCGAATTCATACTTTTCGACAAATAACACAAGGTGCATCGGATGAATATCAAAAGTACTTAAAGGTTTAGCATTCGTTACATCACTATTTCTATTACATTTGCGGACGCAATATCTATAGTGGAAGCAACGTGAGTCTTATTCATAGTCCTAGGGTGTTCTTCTACTTTAGCATTCCTTATTGATCTTTTCTTAGGTGCAACTTCCTATTCTTGATGTAGTGCTCTAGGTGTGAAGTGCGGACGTTTGGAAAAGAGGCAACTATTCTGTTTCGATAGAAGGAAGCACGTTAGCAACTTGTGTTTTGGCGGTAGGCATTCGGGTTCACGTTTACTAAGTGTTACGGTGCTATTCTCTTAATGATGGTTGGCGGAAGTTGTTCATACTTTCCTAACATTTCTCTTAACTTAAAGATAGTGTGAATCAAATCTTGATTTTCGAGCGAATATTACCGACAAAATTCATTACTTCTCTAGTGTGTGCAAGATAGTGATCAAGTTCGTTTGATGCTTCATGACGAGTCTTATTGAGTAAATCAAATATGACACCATATTCTGTTTAACTTTTACAAGTTCTTGTTCATATTTTGAGATTTGACTTTTCAAAGACACGTTTTGATCATCCAGTTGCTCAAATTTTGGATTAAAATTGTTTGATTGCAAGCTGGTGGATTTTGTTTTGCAAAGCAAGTTCACGATTTTGACAATCTTTTGACACCATTGAAGGCGGCGTTTTGCATTTGAAAGCTCGTTTAAGAGGCGTTCGTTTTCAACTTTTAAAGACTCGATCGAAGCACATTATCGGTATTCTCATGATTACAACATTATCAACGATGTCGGCGAGAGATATAATCGGATGCATGTGGCAAAGAATTGAATAACACAACATTATGGATATCGGCACGGATAACATCTTTCAAGAGTCGATCAACATCTTTTCTCAACATTTTCTTTTTACGTTTAGTATTAGAAATAGATGTTTACATTTTCTCGAAAAGCGACCTTCATCAATCAAGTTCCTTATGAAAGTCCGTTCCCAAGACAATGCACAATGTTTCAAATTTTTAACATTTGGTAAAGATTTTTCGAAAAATGTCTCTTTGTTCTCGCGCGAGGCGATTGAAAGTGTTGAACTTTGATTTGAGAATGATATTCTATCTCATGTTGTAAAAGTTTGAGGTCGACCATGAAAAGGTCAAAATATCTAAGAATTTTGCGATTTTCGGGTTTTGAATTTACTTCAACGATGGAAGGTAAAGGACCATAAATTTGTGCATAATCGGTTGGGGATTAACATTAGAAGACTCGAGACGTTTTATGATAATCCTTGGTGTGTTAGAAGAATCCGTTGGTGTGTGAAAGTGACCGGTTTGAATAGTTAAAGGTTTGTTGTAAACAACAGTTTCTAATTTTGATCGACTCTCGTCTTACGCATCTAATTCCTCTTGACGATGATATTCAACAACACTCATAATGAATTATCAATTTTATATTACCTTTGGAAACTTGAGATTTGGTTTGAATGCTTTGGTTGAAAGCTTAGGTTTATGTCGGCAAGATTCGGTCCATATCCATTTGGATTGGGTTTTAAAGTAAACTTTTGAATAGTTGTGGTGACTCACCATGTTTGTAAACAACATTTTAAACTCTTTAAGTTTGTTTTGCAAGCCGATAATTTCTTCAAGATGATCATCTATTCGTTTCGTTGAATGCTTTTGTATCAGAGAACTGTTTTGACAAGTTAACAACTCGACCTTAGCTTTTGATTTTCCAAGGTGAGGCGTTAATTTGCTTTTTATGTTCATGTTTGAGTTGTTCTATTTGAGACAACAAAGCATTCTTGAGCGGCTAGATCACGCATCTGTCGCTCTAAATATTTTTCGTTTTGATGAGATTTAGCAAAGCGGCTTCAAAACCTTTTCACGTTTTCTTGAGTTTTGAAAAAGTTGAGTTGCATTTCTAAACATTCAAAATCCTTGGTTAACGATGCATTTTACTTTTTAAGTCACGATTTCTTGCGACATTCTTCCACTATGGATTGTTGGTTTTAAGTAACAGATCAACATCGGGCGAGGCAAAAGTTCGGTGTGTTCAACGTGAGTCACAACATGATCATTATTTAGATCCTCAAGTATAACCACGGAGTCAATTTGATTATCAAGGAAACCATAAGGTCATCTTGATCGTCAAATGTAACTCTGAGGTCTAGTTAATCGTCGGAATGAGATGTGGACGACTCATTTTGAACATTCGAGCCTTGCGGATTCGGATGTTGGCGGAGATATTAGATCGAGATAAATATGGTTTGTTCGGTGCACGAGACAAGCCATCGATGTCATCTACTTGGGCTGTGTCACTCATGTGTAACTCATGCATATTAGCCATCAACATAACAATTTGCATTGGCTGCAAGTCCTCCATATCATCATCAGAGTGCATACGCCATAAAACTCTGTTCTTTGTCGGTGAGAGTTCCACCGACTTCATCCTTAAGAGCCAAAGAAGAGCCTCTTTGTGATAAGCACGCCCCTAGTCCTCGGCTTTGGGCATGCATTAGCCAGTGTCCTTCTCATTGCGGTTGTAGCATCGAAGACCATTCAACCCATCTTGAGCATTTCCTGTTCCACCACTTGAGCTCTGTTGTTATTCCTACCCATAGCATTAAACCCTTGACCACCGCCCATCGGCGACCATAACCACGATTACGAACTTCAACTCGTCCATTGTTCACATGACTGATTCCTTGTGTTTGATGAGGAGCGAATGCGATTGTTGGATTTGTTTGTATAACGACCAAAAGCATTAGCAATCATAACAAATCCTTGTTGCAATGCTTGAGCGGATCGGATTCCTCATTAGCTTGACTATAAAGTGCTTGATCATTGTTGTTGTTGTAAGGAACCAATTGAGTTTGTTGAGATTGTTGTGATTGATCATGTGGTGTGATAGTGGCGATTGGTTGAGTTCTTTGGTTGAGGAGGATAAGCTGTTTTGAGCATACAAGGCAAGTTGTTGATTTTCGGATGTGAAGATGAAGCAATTTGAGCACGGAGAATCCTTTCCTTATCAACTTCCTTTTGATGAGGCTTCAAGTAATCGTACAACAATCCGTATGTAGAATGATGCATGTTCTTCGCAGCGGAGAAAAATGACATACTTCTCCCATTCGGGACCAAGACTACTCGGGAACTTAGTATTAGCGCAATTCTTGGCATGATGATGTTGTGTTTATCCAAATCATTTATGATGTCGAGAATCGATGATGATAAGACTCTAGTGTCTCTCGGGTTCAATCATGAAGTGTTCATAAGCCAAGTAAATTTTGGATTCCATATCCTCGATTGAGTCGAGATCCTTCCATAAGAAGATGAATATGTTCCCATTGCCTTTGCGGTCTTTTGAGCATCAACACTTGAAGAATTGGGTTTGGTAATCCTAAAGGATATATTGCATTGCAAGCTCATCGACTTCATAGTGTAGAAGTTACATTGCATTCAGTGCTGCTTGATAGCAATGTTTGATTGTTCATCTCTTGGTGGATTAGCATTTGGATCTCCGGTACAATGACGGTAGGCATCGAAATGGACCTTCAAGATAACCTTCTTTAAGAACTTTCCATGTGGCTTCTTGGATCACAAAACCTAAAGAACCTAATCACCCATTGATCGTAGTTTCTGGAGTGAGCATTGGAGGTCTATCAAGTGATCGACCTCATGAATTGATTGTTGGTGCTTAAAGCTTCACACATCTTTGCAAACCAAGTGGGTTCCTTCATAGTGTTCCTTGATGGATGTTGATTGAAATCATTTGTGTAGGGTTGAACTTGAAGACTTGGTGGTGGTTGAACCATTTGAGGTTGTGGAATTCTTTGCAAGTTGTGGAGTATGTTGTTGATTAAATTGTTGTTGATAAATTGCTTGTTGTTGATTCCATTGTTGATGTTGTGGACTTAGTTGTTGTTGTCGTTGAGTATAAGTGTGAGGAAATAGTTAGAGTATGGTGGTTGTGACATTTTGAAGAACTTGTGTTGTTAAATGGATCTTTGTAGTCGAATGAACCTTTGTTGATGAAGTATCCTTAGGCGTAGAAATCACAATAAACCAAGTAGCACTTATGCGTAAAAACACCAAAGTTACAGCGTAATGACAAGAGTTCTGCGTAGATTTAGCTTCTGCGTAAGGAAGGTGAAAACACTAAAGTTATCGTAAAACAAGAAGTTAGGCGTAGAAAACTTAGGCGTGGGATGACCTTATCGTAAGACAAAGCTTAGGCGTAAGATAAATCTTATGCGTAGAAGTTTCTCTGGCGTAAGCTTATCTTATCGTAATTTTAGGGTTTTGCCCAAGTGATCTTTTACACTATCACGGTGCAAAAGATATCCCAAGTCGACGTATTTTCGGGCTTATCCAAGCAAGAAAACACGGAGTAAACCTGGCGAAGATCAAACCAAGGAATAAGTTACGCGTAAGTTTAGGGTTTTGATACGCGTAGAACTTACTCGTAAAAATGATTGTTGCCCAAAGATGTTTCTAAACCAGATTTTTGTGATGAAATAGCTTCAATATCACCAAGATAACACAAAAGTGTGAAACTTGATGATCCAAAGTGTCTAAAAGCGATTCTGCGTAGGAAAAGCATCACGTAAAAACCAAGTTCAAAAGCGATGATCCACACGTAAAGGTTGAAACTTTTGCCAAAAGCAGTTATTTTAACACCTTAAAGCGTTGAAAGTACAAGAATCTTGGATTAAAAGTGTAAAAATGTGTTTTAAGCGAACCAAAGTATCACCGTATTCTTTACGCGTGGGACCAAAACCTACTTCAAAAACAATACGATTCACCCAACTAGTAGGCGATTGATACCTTTGTTAGGTCACTAGTTTTACAACACAAGCACAATAGAAAGAGAGAGAGAGAAAGATCGGATGAACAAGACACAAACCAAACACTATGCGTATGAATACTAAGGACGGTTATGCGTAGATATGTGAAAGAGAAATGAATTGAACAACCAACCCTCAGTGAGGGTTATTACAAGTATTTATAGGAAGGGAGCTAGGGCAACACTCCTACTCCCTTCCTTTCCTTAGTGGACATGGGCCTAAGCTCATGGGCCTTCTACATAAGCTTAAGCTAATAACAAACATAAAGGCCATAATTAAGCTAACTATTACATATGAATCACTAACACTTGATATAGGTTTAGGAGTGATTCCAACAATAATATTGTTAATGCAAAATATCATTCTAAGAAGGCTAAAAGACAAAAGCGAAAGAAAGTTAGAAAAGCAGTGGAAACCCGGGAAGAAAATTTAGTAAGATAGGTTATCAATGGATACTGTTGGCCATAAGGTTAATCGGACAATGCCCACTAGAAAATGGATGCCTCTTGGTAGAACTATTCCTTTAAGAAGTGAACATACTTTGAATAGGGCAAATCACGGACACTAGCATTGCATCTATTCATAATGATTCCATTGCTTCTATTTACGATATGGATGTTTCTATTTACGATGTGGGTGTTCCAATCATCATTACTAACCAAATGGAACCCATTCTTGCATGGGGATCCCAATTATCGATTATCCATTCTTATGCGTGTTCAAGCTGCGGATCGTTCAAATCGTTACGTGGTACACGGACTCATTTGTTCCAAGCATATGATTGGAGATCGGTCATGACTCATGAACTTCGTGAGTAAATTCATCGGGACGATTAGATTCGGAACGACCATTTTGGAGCTATTATGGGTTATGGAGATTATGTGGTTGGTAAAAGTGTAATCTCGGGGTATATTATGTGGAAGGTCTTGGTCATAATCTGTTCTCTGTTGGTCAATTCGTGATTCCGATCTAGAAGTGGATTTTAGAAAACATACTTGTTTCGTTAGAGAACTTGATGGTGTGGAATTATTAAGAGGTACTCGTGGTTCAAACCTATACACCATCTCTATCGAAGACATGATGAAGTCTTCTCCAATCGCTTTTGTCAAAGGCTTCTAAAACAAGGTCATGGTTATGGCATCGATCGTCTCAATCACTTGAACTTTGGTACCATTAATAACCTTTCGAGAAAGGATCTTGTTAGAGGCTTACCCAGTTAAAATATGAAAAGATCATCTTTGTTCACTTGCCAATTGGGAAAAAGCACGAAATATGCCCACAAACCAAAACCCACAAACTCGGTAATGGAAGTTCTTCATACCCTTCATATGGATGCATGCGGACCAATGAGAGTGCAAGCGATAAATGGGAAGAAATACATTCTAGTAGTTGTTGATGACTACTCTCGATTTACTTGGGTAAAGTTTTTGAGGACAAAGGATGAAACTCTAGATGTCATCATCAAACTAATCAAACAACTTGAGTTCGACTCAACAATATAGTTCGAATTGTTCGAGCAGACAATGGCACGAGTTTGTTAACAAAGACTTAATTTAGTTTTATGAAAGTGTTGGAATCGGTCATCAAAGAAGTGTTCCATGAACTCCTCAGCGAGCGGTGTAGTTGAAAGATGAAATCGAACTCTTGTGGAAGCCGCAAGAACAATGCTAATTTAATCAAAGGTTCCAATGTTTCTATGGGTAAAGCTATTGCCTTTGCTTGCTACACCCAAAATCGTTCCCTTATTCACACCTCTCATGGAAAAACTCCATATGAACTTGTTCATAAGCGAAACTTGATCTCTCCTACCTTCGTGTGTTTGGTGCCTTGTGTTATCCAACAAATGATGGTCAAGACTTAGGAAAATTAAGAGCAAAGCGAGATATTGGAGTTTTTGTTGGTTATGCATCAAACAAGAAGGGTTCTGAGAATCTACAACAAGAGAACCCGAAATATCATGGAAACAATTCACGTTACGTTCGATGAGTGACGGTCAAATGGCTCTGGACAATCCGATTACGGACCCGCACTTCAAAACAAGTAGTCCCATTGGTTCATCCCTTGTACCAAATTCCTCTCCAAGCAACTCCATATGTACCTCCATGAAGATGATTTAAAGAACTTGTTTGATCCGATGTTTAATGAACACTATGAGCCAAGTGCTAATGAAATGTCAATTCCACAACAAGGTTGCTCATATCCATGTGAATGAAGTCAATCCTTGGTCTCAATATCATTAAGTCAAGAAGCGCTGCTGCTGATCACTCTGTCTCATCAACAAATCATCAATCATCAAATGTACATCATGGAATTGTTTCGGCATCAATGATGAAGTTAATCCCTTTGCTACTCCGAAGATGCTCCATTTGAAAACATATTTGCTCTGAATCATCATCGAACCATCTTCTTCGGAGACATCGACTCTGCTACTTCAGTTCCACAACAACAACAACATGAACACCTCAGAAAATGGACACATGATCATCCACTGGACAACATCATTGGAAACCTCTCTCGTCCATTATCCACAAGGAAACAACTTGCAACCGATGCCCTATGGTGCTTCTTCAACTCCGTACTCTCTAAGATCGAACCTAAAGACGTTAAAACTGCTATGAATGAAGATAGCTGGTTCAATGCCATGCAAGAAGAAATTCATGAGTTTGATCGACTTGATGTATGGGAATTAGTACCTGCTCTAGATTGTGCTATGATCATTGCTCTAAAATAGATCTTCAAATTGAAACTTGATGAGCATGGTGATGTGCTAAAGAACAAGGCTCGATTGGTTGCAAAAGGATACCGTCAAGAGGAGGGTATTGACTTTGAAGAATCATTTGCTCTGTTGCTCGTATCGAGGCAATCGAATATTCTTGGCTAATGTTGCAAGTAAGAACATGATAGTCTATCAAATGGATGTAAAGACGGCGTTTCTTAATGGAGATCTTAAAGAAGTCATCTCGTCGACCAACTGAAGGCTTTGTGAATCTAGAGCATCCTACTCACGTTTATCGTTTGAAGAAGGCTCTTTACGGTTTAAAGCAAGCTCGAGGGAATGGTACGATACGCTATCAAAGTTTCTTCTATCTACGGATTGACAAAGGAGCATTGATCCAACATTGTTCACCGAAGTCAAGCAAACATTTAATTCACGTTTAAATTTATGTTGATGATATCATCTTTGCCTCGATTGACCCCAATGAATGTGACCGTTTTCTAATGAAATGAGTTCTAAATTTCAAATGTCAATGATGGGACAAATGTCATTTTCTTGGGATTACAAATTTCACAAAGTCCGGAGGCATTTTATAAATCAATCTAAATATGCAAATGAAATTTTAAAGAAATTTGGATTTGTTTCTTGTGACACCGTTGACACTCCCATGATTGAGCGTACCAATTTGGATGAGGACCTCTCGGGGATCATGGTAGATCAAACAAAATGCCGTAGTATGATTGGATCACGATGTACCTCACGGCCTAGTAGACCGACATCTTGTTCGTTGTGTGCATGTGTGCTAGATATCAAGCTAAGCCTACTAAAAAGCACCTTGAAGCGGTTAAGCGGGTCTTCGGTATCTCCAAGGAACCATCGATATGGGACTTTGGTACCGAAGGACACCAAGATGTCACTAACGACCTATGCGAGATCTTGATCATGCGGGATGTCAAAATACTCGTCAAAATGCGTCGGAGGTGCTCAATTTTTGGGTGATAAGCTTGTGAGTTGGTCTTCAAAGAAGCAAATGAGTACTTCTATTTCCTCTACAGAGGCTGAATACATAGCCATGTCATCTTGTTGTGCTCAAATCCTTTGGATGAGATCCCAATTATCTGACTATGGCTTTGAATTCGACAAAATCTCTCTGTACTGTGATAATAAAAGTTCTATTGCCCTCTCATGCAACAATGTTCAATACTCAAGAGCAAAACACATCGATATTCGACATCACTTCATCCGGGAGCAAGTGGAAAGCGGTGTGGTGGAACTCTATTTTGTGAAGTCGAATACCGGTTAGTAGACATCTTCACCAAAGCTCTTCCAAGAGAACGTTTTGAGTTTATTCTTCCACTACTTGGCTTGAAAAGCCTTCAACCGAAACACTCAAACGTCTTGGGAGGAAGTCGAGGAGTAAAGGTCTTCCTTCATCTATCTCTTGTAAATATTTATTCGAAAAAAAAAAAAAAAAAAAAAAAATAGAAAAATCTCAAAAATCCATAAAAAAATTTGAAAAACTTGAAATATCTCAAAAATATTGTCCTTTTGTCATGTTTTACCTCGATTCGATTATATCTACGGTCTTTTTGTTGTCATTCAAAGAATGACACGGGACTTTAGATGTTGTTGAATGTTTAAAAAAAAAAAAAATATTTTTGGGAGAAAGTAAAACAATGGTTTATTGAGAGAAAGCTTCTCAAAGAAAGAAGAGCCATGCTTTATCTCATGTTTCAAACCTAATGCTCGATTCTAAAACAAATGTTTGTCATCAACAAGACAAATGTTTAATTTCAAATATTTTTTTCTTCTAAAGATTCTTTAAAAAATATTTGTAATCTTATGAAAACTCAATTGTTTTGAAAACACTTGGACTCTATTTTTGAAAATCAAAAGAACTTATCAAGTGTTAAAATATCAATTCATCAATCAACGACTTTCGTCATTGATTGAGGGAGAATGATTTTCAATTAAATCAAAAGTGTTATTTTCAAACAAATTAGTAAGGTCCACTCTAAATGTTTTACAAAATGTTACAATTGGTTCACCTTGGTTATTGTTATGTTTTCAAAAGATAATTATGCATGTTTAATCAATGGAGTTTAAAGTCTCAAAATCCAATCCTTATCCGTTAAAAGCGCTTTCATAATCAAGTCACAATTCTCCTTAAAAGCTTTCAAAATCAATTTAAATCTCTGAGAGATCACAAATCTCAAATGATTTGATAATTGTGATCGGGGAGAATTTGTGATTTAAATTGGATTTAAAGCGATAAGTCGGTAAATGGTTTTGTAAGGATGTACAAGTTTTCCTCCCCGCATGTGACAAACGATTTCAAATTTTCCATGCACATGTTGAGGGGGAGCATCTATTTTAAACCTCAAATTATTGAAACGTGACTGAATTGTCTCTAAGTGCAGGTTCCCTCTAATATGTGGAAAACTCTTTCAAACTTTGAGGCACATATTGAGGGGGAGCAAACATTTGAAAACCTCATCCTTCCTCAAAATGCTTAATCTACTCAAATTGATTGGGAAATGATGATGATCATTTTAGAAAATGTTAATCAAAAGATTGGACCTTTCATTCTTAATCTAACGATTTCAAAGATCTCTTGCCTCCATGTGCTAAACAAACTACGAATTTTCATGCATATGTTGAGGGGAGCATTTCTAAAATATCAAAACAATTAAGATACAAAATGCTTTGATTCTATATCACAAGTATCTTGATTGATTTTCAATTGGTTTCAAAGCGGATGAACTACATAAAAGACCGACCAACTCTACTTTATGCATGGTGATATAAGGATGATAAGGTTAGGTTGAGTTCTCATGATCCGCTTGAGCCGGAGGGATCTACCGAGACAATCCACTAGATAGTGTAGAAGTCCTTAGGTATGATGAAAAAGGAGAAATGTGAGATATGGGAAGAGTGCGGATCGAGATTGAGCTAGTCTTTGGAATAAACCCAACAAGGTTCTAGTAATGAAGTCTCGGTAAGCACTAAGGGTTGAAGAATGAAAAGAATTTGATGTGAAAAGGGTGAAAAGAAATAGCCCTCCACTTATTCAACCTTAGGGCAAAACCGGGTTCAATTCATATACTCTTGGTGGTTACCAAGGTAACATCGGTATTGAAGACAAGGCGTCATGGACCCGATGACTTACTACACTTCAACTTTCCAAACCACTCAAGTTCCTCTTAAAAGGGCTTGCTTCATTCTCACATGGAACCGACATAATCTATCGACTTTCTCTTAGAGATTGTTGATATTGAAGAAGGAGACCCTCTCCCTAGTCTCCGGCATAGGAACCAAATATGCACAATTGAGTCTAGAGCCACGAGATCATCCTATAAATCTCTTTAGGACACTTTCAATGAAGACTCTCTGTTTCACACAATATGGAAAGAGAGATTATATCTTATGAATCCTATGCATTATCCTTGTGGTATTGCCAGAACATCTAAGTGATATGCATACATATTCAAAATGAAGATGGAAAGCCTTCGAGCCAACATCAAACAAGCTCACGGTAGGTGGCATGTGAGATCTATCCAATAGATCAACCATGTGACAACCGGGCGAGAAACAATGGAGAGATTCAATCTTTTGAATCAATCACGGTTCAGTTATGGATTGACGGATACCTTTGAAAACGGTCGTTGTGCTTAAAAACTCTTTTCTTTAGCACATCGATTGTGTACTTATTCTCAAAATAAAAGGTGTTTATGATTGATAATTGATTTTCATTAAAACCTTTGTTGTATTGCAAAACAATTTCTATTGAGCAATACACGATTGTTTTCAAATTTCTTTTCATCAATCGGTGAATCTCATTTTGTTTGGTTCACTCACTCCGTGTTGTCTTCTTTGAGACGTTCGGTTTGAGAACGGCTAGAGCAATTGCGAAACCACATCAAGGAAATTCTTGAATTATACATGATGACGAGGCGATACTTGTCTTGATCAACGAGGAACCGTGGGCGTGTACCTCGATTCTTTAAAAGTGATCAAAGACACTTTGTATGCTTTATTGCTAACTATCTTATGCAGTGCGCCCGACATTTGCGGTGATCGAATGGAGCGGTCAATCCATAGCCGCATGCTCACACAACACATTCATATCTAAAGAAATCATGATTAGTGCATTAATGACTCGATATTTTCATTCCATGCTTACGCTTTCTGCTGCGCCAATATCATGAATCAACGAAAGCTTCCGCTACTCGATAAGAATAAATCATGATCCGAATGTGAGCATGTCGGTCCAAAAGTCACACCATCACATAATACCAACACCACAAAGGATGAGTCGAGATTTAATGTTGTCGATGATCTCAAAGGCGGCTCAAACTCATTATCACATGGATCGCTTAAAGACCTCCACTCGGATTATCCAAACATGCAAAATGAAGAGTCAAAGACTACGAGCTACATAACAAGAATTCAAGAACAATCTCAATGTAATATCTGTTTGTTTTCTATGTAATTTAATGTGTGTTTGAGGTGACCTCCTTAGGGGAGATTGTTAGGATTTGGAAAATCCGATGAGTTAAAGTGTCGGTCACTTTAAGTATATGTAATCGTTAAGCTCGTGAGTTGTAGTTATTTAATGTTAAGTAGTATTTAGTTTAGTAACACCGTGGAGGACGGACGAGTCTTTACCAGCTGTATGCGATCCACGGCCCGGTAGGTGGCGTTTATGTAAGTACTATAAATACTCTACCTCCCAAGGTAGAGTTGGAGCTCATAATAAGATTTTTCTTTCTCTCACTAAAGTTCCCTAAACCTCTAACTTTCTCTCTAGAACTCATCTTGTCGCCTACTTTGGTTATGGTTTGATGTGTATGTGAAATCCAATATGTTACAATGAAGATTTTAAATAAAGGAGTCGCACAAGTTATACGGGTCGTAATATAGTAAAATGTTATCTTTTGGAAGTCAAACTTTATGTTTCAATTGCCAAGGTCGGCTAGAATCTTATTGTAATGTTGCACTATTTCTTTAAATTTAAATTATGATATTGTACTATATCTCTTTGCGATGTATATTGATTTAGTTGCACCTCGCGTTTCCGCCTCTTAGGTGTAACACCAAACGTCCCATACCTACGACCAATATTACCCCCGTAAGTGCAACACCACTAGGGAATTCCATCATACCATACGGTAAGGCACATGCATACACCAAAATAATGCTAAGTCATTAAGGGACGAGCCGAGGCATATCTGCCACAATGGCACGCAGATACCCCGAAGGTGTGACGATGCCAGGGATAAGCCCCCAGGTGTATTCACCAACAGGCGACAATCATGTGTATATGCAAAACAAAATACATACATACACGTAATAACACATTCAATATCATTCGGATATAAAGACGATCAAAAGCATAAGCATTCAACATCATTCAACCACAAACATTGTCCAAAGTACATCATGGGGCATCTGGCCAAATACATCAATATGCGGATTACATAATTGTTTAATTTAGAAAAAAGCCAACGATAAGTAAACAGGTCATCTCACGAGTAGGAGGATCCCGCACCCGAGTGGCCCTTGTACCTTCGGGAAGGACGCTCATCAAATCCAAAGGAAGATAGTAAGAACTCTTTATCTTTTCAACATACAGGAAAGATCGACCAAACATCGCATCGTAAGCAGCGGTAAACCCTTCGACAACCTCCATGTCAAATTCCCCGTGCAACGCAAGGATCTCATTCATTTGACGCTCAGTATGACCTTCCCTTACCCCATCCAAAGTCAATAGCAGCATTGAAGACATCCCCCCAAGCTCTCTGATACTCATCGCTCGCATGCAGACGACGGACAACCGCTAGAACCAACTCTTTCACATAGTTGATGTTGGAGTATGCTCGTGTCATAATAAATAATTATATGGCTAGTCATATGTGCGCCTATGGGGTCATACACATATACACTTAGACACCATTGTCATAATGTATTTATCGTATTTACATTATGTATAACCTTTGTTACATAAGGGGGTAAAGTGGAGTATTTGGACTTTGAAGGGCCTAATGTGTATCTTATGATTTGACATCAATTAGCATTAATACTAATTGATGAGAATTGATGATGATTGATGATAATTGGTAAGTTAAAATTTGGTCTTAAAAACCTCTTCCTCCCCTCCCTCTTTGGACGTCCAAAATACACACACACATAGGGTTTGTGTTTTGGTTTTTCTCTCCTTGATAATTCTAAGAGTAGTCTTGTGCAAGGATTGGATCAAAGGTTAAGACTAGCATCAAAGGGTGATTGTTAGACGTGTAGTGTGTTTCACACATTGGGAAAGGCCAACCTAATTGGTTTTTTGGTTTCTTGATTCCATTCGTGGTGGTCATTGGTGTCTCGTTACCGGAATCACGCTACAAAGGTATAAACCTTATCTATGTTTTATTTGATTGATCATATGGCAATATGGATCCGTTGTTGGCGATGATTCCGCTGCGTTTATATGTTTTATTTATGTTTATTATATTCATCATCACCTATAGTGGTATCAGAGACATCATATGTGCCTTATGATTATCGGGTATGCGAAAAAATGGTCAAAAACGCGTGTTTTTAAGTGTTTTATGCAACCACTTTCAAAACAGCACCGAGGGCTCTATTTTTCATGGATTAGAAATATTATTAGGAATATAAAGATCTGTGATTTTTGGTCCTATGGCCATTAGTTTTGCATACGTTAATTAAACAATGTGTTCGGTACGCTTAAAATGGCTTTAATCGCGTTGTTTTAATCGATTCTTGAAACGATTTGAAAACAGCCCCTAAGGCTTAATTTTCTGTGGTAAAATGATTTTTAGAAGGTCTAATTTCAGTAGGTTTGAGAACCTAAATCCATTTCACTCGCGTACCAATCGGGGTTTTAATTCTTGTTGATTATTTCTTCGATTCGTTGGCTAATTCTTTTATTTCATGCTATTTAAATTGTTCCCATGGCAAATACATGCATGTTTGCTCATGGGATTAGCCAACACCTTGTTATGTTCATAATTTTATGGTATTATTATGTTTATATGCAAAGCCGATGAAAACCTAGACCACTTGTGCTATGAATGATTATGATTGTCGTTTATTTCTTGTTATTTGGGGTTTGCCATTGTTTCGGCTTTTATGTATGAATTTTAATTTGGTTTTTGTCATTGTTTGGGCATTTTACAATAGATAGATAGTAGATTAGTTGTATTTTACATTCTATATATGTAAACCGATGCTTGGAATGGAATGGCTAAGCATAAAAGACATAAAGGCATAAAATGGTCGTCAGTACAAGCTGCGAGAAGCAGCGTTCCGATGATTGGTGGCGTATTTTTAACCAAATTTTTGCTGCGGTAGACAACTCATGGGCCCACAACTTTGTTTGGTGCTAAGCTCGGGATGACTCCTTCTAGGCCATTTGGGCCTCGAATGCGTAAATTGCAGGCTCATGATTCACTTTTCATGTGCATTATGGGCTTCTACTTGTCCTTGCTTGGTCTTGGAGCAAGTGGGAGTCCTCCGTGTGGTTGTGGTTTATGTCCTAGATGACTCTTGGTTCTCGTGATGGCTCACGAGACCAAGCATAGGTTCTTTCATCGGTTGAGGCTTTGCATATTGTGGTTGTGTGTTGGTTGTGTGCTTATTTTGTATGTTGTGAATGTATATAACTTGCAAATCGTTTTCTAAAACTTAAACGCAACACAAATCATTTCAAACTAAGTCTTATGATTTAGTTTAACTAAGTTTAAATATGGATTTAACTTAAAATCATTGTTTTAAAAATAACACTTAACTTGTTATGTATGTTATTCGATTTATGTATTGTCCTATCTCTATTATAATCCACATAGGTTCTATATTAGACTTGAAAATGGACAACTTGACACATAAATTAAAACAATGATTAGACTTAAGTTAAGAAGAGTTTTTTAACTTGTGCTCTGAAGAATGAATGCATGCTTTTCATACACCTTTTTGATTCTAATCAAAATATTTTACCCGTCACAAATTTAAGTCATGCCGTCCAATCGCCGAGAACACTTGCAATTACTTTTTGCCTATCGTGGGACCTAGGTTGAATTGTAACCCAAGGTGATTATTGTCTATGCGTGGGACCTAGATTTATTTTCATACGTTCTCAAATTGGATGACTTAATCGAGTTAGCGGTGAGACCTTGACCCGAGGCAAGGATGGGACTAAACATGCCGACTTGACACTAGATGCTTGTTCACTAGTGCCATGGGTCCCATAAGGATCTAAGAGTTGCACTTGATTTGCAATTGGTCGACGTTACCTACCTATTGAATCCACCATTGCTAGCGGATCAAGCGATGTGATGGTGGAATCTCAATGAGGATCTTAGCCTTTTCGCAAAATTAATTGTTTTCTTTTAAAACTTAGGTAGTTAATTTTAAAAGGATTAATTATTGTAAGATACTAAAATTTGAATTTTGTTTATTTTGTAGATGACAACTCCAACTCAAACCATCAACAACTCGTCAATCGATCAATTCTCGAGAAAAGAGATTGAATGGTAACAACTTTTGATTTGGTATCAAACTTGAGGATTGTCCTCAAGTCGAACAAAAGTTTTACCATCCGGAACAAAGCTTTACACGAGCCTCCTTTGAAAATGCCCCTTGCGTTGTGCGTAATGCCTACACTCGTAGGTTTAATGAGCGATGAGGGAAGTCGCTTGTCTTATGCTTGCGAGCATGATCCCGTAAATTCAAAAGAATTTATAGGACCTCACTGACATTTGACATGATAACCGAACTAAGAACAACGTTCGAGCGAAAGTGACGAGGAATTATTTGAAGCTGCGGATCATTCCATGCTTGCAAGCGGGAGGAAGGACAATCGTCAAGAGCTACATCATGAAAATGAAAGGCTATATGGATCGATGGAGCGGCTTGGATACCCCATACCTCGGATCCTTGGGTGAGCATGATTCTAACCTCGCTTTCAAAGGAATTTGAACAATTTGTGCAAAACTACAACATGCACAACATGGGCAAGACCATACATGAAGCGCATAATATGCTCAAACTTGCGAGAAAAGGTATGCCCAAGAAAGCTCCAGTTGTCCTAGCTATCAAGCAAGGCAAAATCCAGAAAAAGAACAAGGAAACCGCAAGCACTGGCAAGGGACAAGGGAGAGGCAAGGTAAGCTTGCTTACGCCCAAACCTAAAGTTCCCCACCACTGAAGGAGCACCCGAGCCAGGGCACCACTGCCATCACTGTGGAATGGAAGAGCACTTGAAGAGAAACCGTCCGGTGTACTGGCAAAGTTGAAGAAAGCAAGGCTAGTGATGAGTGTGAAAATACTCATCATTTTGAGTCAATCTGAGCGCAAAACATTTAAAAATGCTCGAAATGCATCAAAATCCGAAAATATCTCAAAATTGTATTTTATATGTTTGAGATGCAAAATGTTTAAAATCGGATGAAAAATAAGCTAAGTTTGCATAATTGGCGGTTTAGTCCCCAAGTTTCAAATCTTGTCAAAAATAGTCCCCGAGCACTTAATTTAAAGAAAAGTCACCAAAGGTCCTTTTAAAATCATAAGTTGTCAAAATTAGTCCTTTGGTGAAAATGTCAAAGTTTTGAGAAATTACAAGTTTAGTCCTTTGAGTTTCAAAATTGGCAAAAATAGTCCTTGGAAGTTTGAAAATGTCCATTATGGTCCTTGAACTATTGGAACTTGTCATTTTTGGTCCCTTGAAACAACTTTGGAAAATGGCAGAATTGGTCCCTCAAGAATCAGAAATTGCAAATTGGTCCTTGATATTAAACCTAAACCTTTGAACCCTTTGGACCATTTGGACCCCTGCCAAGCCAATTGACCCCTGTTTTTTACCCCTTCCACAATAATAGACCCAAGTCAAACACCCCGGTCAAACATTTTACCCCGCCACTTGTTTCCCTCCTTTTTCTTCTCCTTCAACCACCATGTCTGCAAACACCAGGCACCCCTCACCTCCAGTTCGACTTCCACTTTCCATGTTCCCCCACCTCCACCAAACAACAAGAAACATTTAATGCTCCTCCTCCCTTTCACTCAACCTTCCTGTTGATATATCAAATTGGCGCCAATTTTATCATCAATGGCCAATATTTCCTCATCGATCCAATGGTCAGTTAAAGGTGGGATTTGCTGGAGGAGTGAGAAAGCGGTTTTGGTGTATAAAAGAAGAAAGAGAAGCAAGAAGGAGTAGTTCTTAGTTTTAAATTTCATATATGTCGTTTGTAATATCAATGCTTTAGTTTAAGTTTAAAGTTGTAATCCTTTGTTTCTATGTACTAAACTCGAGTTGTTTTATCATTATAATCTCATTTCAAGCATCAATTTCAAAGTTTTATCTAAGTTAATGTTTTTATATCCTTTGTCATAAACTTGGTTTCAAACTCTTATATCGAGCTTTTAGTAGCTTATTTTAAGTTCAAATAAGTTTATTTAAGCTATTTATAGCTTTTAGTAGCTTACAATTCGGTTTCAAGCAACTTTGGTGTTTGGTCAACAAAAGTCAACTGGATCTTCATTTGAAAATGGTGATGAATTGGGTTGATGCGGTGTTGTATTTGGGTTGATTACGAGTTGGATTTGGGTTGAGATCGGTTTAGGATAGGGATACTTTGATCTCGGTTGCAAACCGTAGTGGCTAGGACCACTTGTGAGTTTTGAAATCATCCTTGGTTTACATTTGCTATATTTTAATTACATTGTTTGTATATGTGCAATATTGTCGTATTTAGGTGAATTTGAGCTAGATATAATGTTAAGTATAGGCTGATCTAGTAATTGTCAGTTGTGATATTGCATTTCAGATATAGTAAGGAGTGTTTGGATTGACTTGCAGATCTGAGTTTGAGGTCACTAAATGGGATAGGAGTGATTTAGATATTTGCATTTAGGTATACTCAGTAGACTTAGGTAATAAATTTGAGCTTTCATTCATCTATAGTCAAAATCACCATGAATCTGTCTTAAGTTCATATCTGTTGGAATTTTTAAAAATCCAAAGCTTGATTTGTGTTCAAATATCAGTAGAGTAGCTTAATATAGCTTTACTTTAGCTTAATACACCAATCTCAGTCCATAAATTGGTTTCAAATCTCACAAAAGTCAAAGCTCTCAAATCATCAAAAGTCAAAAGTGGTAATATCATTTTCACCCAACCTAAGTGGATTTTAATTGATTCATTTGGTTCAAATTCATTGAAACTTTGGGTTTAAAAACTTCAATTGGTCTAGTTGTAAAATGATTTTGTATAATTTTAGTAATTTTCTATAAGCTCTAAATTAGCTTGTCAAAAGGTCAAAAGTGCTGCTGATGAGCATAGTCACTGAAGCGGTTTCACGTGCTTCTTGCGAGCTTGTCAAAAGCTCATTTGAGCTTATCTCACGGTCATTTTGGTTTTAAGTAGTTAGCCGGTCTCCTTCGGTTCCAACACGGTTTGAGTTTCGACTTATTGAGTAGCTTATTTTCATGCTACAAAGTAGTAGCTAAAAAGCATTTTTGACTTAAGTTCAAATCATCAAATCTGTTTAGTTTGTACTTAAGAGGTTTAGGATAGTGGTAATTAGTTGCTTTTGAGTACTTTTAGCATATTATAGCTTACGTGACAATTTGGTGCTCAGTTGGTACCTTGAGCTTATTTTGAGTCTTATTACTTAAGCGGTTTCACTTTGACTCCCATATCCTTCACATAAGCTACTATTTTATATTTTTCTTAGATTCGAATATTAATTTAGACTTTTCTTGAATTTTCATATTTTCCAGACCTTTGTTTGATATTTTTCCTCATTTAAATCGGTTTTAGTACTTTTAATTAGCCTTTAATACAAATAAATCGGAAAAACTTCAAAAAATAAGTTTTAGTTTTCCTAGGTTAAGATAAATATAAAAGCAAAAAATAATTTTTCCATATTTTTCTTAGTTTAATTTGTTATTTTTAGCAATTTAAGTAGTTTTAAATAGTTTTTAATTCATAGAAAATAGAAAAATAATCGAAAAATACAAAATTAGTTTTGAAAATTCTCTTTAGTTATTTTAGATTTTCTAAGTCATAATTTCATTTTCTAGCTTTATTTCATATTTTCTTATATTTTAGGGTATTATTAAATAGGTAAAAATAGTTTTAATTAATAGTAATTAAATAAATAGTCATAAAAATAATTTTCCTTTTCTAAAAATTTTCTCTTATCATTAGGTTTGTAAAATGACATTTTATATTTTAGGATTAATATTGTTTCAGTTTCACATTTTCTTTTATACGTTACGTAGTTTTAAGTTAAATTTATAAAGAAAATAAAAACATCGATTTTAAAAATAGTGATAGCTTTTATTTAATATAATTTATCTTTTTAATTTTTTAATTTGCATTTAAGCCCTGTAATTTATAAACTTTTCTTTAGGTATAATCACTCAAACCACTTTTCAGATTCGAATTCACCCGATCACTATCCGTTTGGTGATTCGATTGCATGATTCGTTGGGACTTAACGACACGAAACACTATACTCCTCTAGATCTTAATTGCATTGGTTTCGGTACATGCGGCTTTTATTACGGTTGACCATTCCAAGTGGTTAGCTTGCGTGATAAAACTGATTGTTAGAGACCAATCAAATTTTAAGCGCCATTCTTGAAGGAGCTGTGCTAATTATCTTACGTTTAGTGATTAGTGATTTGAATATTCACTCCTTGTTTATACCATCTATATATGTTTATATTTTCTTATAAAAATCCAAAAACCCAAAAACATTTTAAAACATATAAAACACAAAAATATTTTTCTTTTGTTTCTACATATATATAAATAAAAAACCCAAAAAGATTTTCTTTCTTATTTTTACAAAATATTTATCAAAAATCCAAAATACCCATCTTTACCCTCTCACATCTTTGATTCTTCATCCCTACCCCTACGAAAACATTTGATTCTTTCTATGTCTTATCCTCACCCTCTTGGTTGTCAATGGTGTGGTGGTCCTTATAATGGTGGCAATTGCCCCGGTTGTAGCATGGTGAAATCGAAGCGGGTGCATCTATACCGGGATCCCTATTCCTACCATAACACAACTGACTTATTCCATCGGCTACCACACTGTGAGACTCGGCTGATTTCTTGTTGTGAGTCTTGTGGTGGTTCACTCCAGTTCGATTGTCAATCGGAAACACGCTTGTCTATGAGCGGGTTCACGATAACAATTATGACTACCACACATATAACTCACACCACATCAGTTTCTTGTTGTGAGTATTGTGGAGGTTCACTGCTGTAGCTACGATTGTCAAACAAGGAATCCATTTCCTTGTAACAATTCGACTCTTCGTATCATAACCAACCTCTACGATACCAAATGAATCGGGCACCACCTCGGCTGAGCCACTTCCTCAAAATCTTCTCCTTGATCTTTTGGATTTAGTGAAGATTTGAAGGAATGTAAACATTCCCAAGATAATCCAAATCAAAATCCATGGAAGAATTGTTGGTAAAGCGGTGCTAAAATAAATTCCCAAATTGCGTTTGAAAAATCTATTAGGGAATCAATTGCAAAAAGCGACGGATCTAGCTCTCAATTTCGTTTTATTCCTTATGATGATGATGATGAGGATACACTTGATATCCTTCAATTCTATAGAGATTCATCAAGTTCATCGGATGATATCCCAGTTGAGATTCATTCTCAAACAACGCTATCACACCCGAGGTTCACACTCACTCTACGAGCATGGGGGCGAGCATCTTGACCTTGTTCACGAAAAGGAATCGGACGAATTCATAAAGTCTAGTGTTGAGAACCTTGTCTCAATCCCAAGAAAGTCACGGAATTCTCGAGCATTTGTGTGATACCCTACCCTCTTGTCTTCCCAAAAGATCATGTTGAGATGTTCTCCGATTCGATGATGATGATTCGTTGTCTTGTGGAGACATCGTTTATGTGAAGATTTACCTTCCGAGCTTGTTAGCTTAGAAGAAGAGAATGATGAAGTTACTAACACTGAAATCAAAGATGAAGCGCCGTGCAACATTATTGAATGTTAATCTTCTCATTTCTAGAATCGAGGCTTTTAATGAAAAGCCTATTTCATCTCCTATCCCATTAAGGATAGTGACATTCTTTCCGATGATTCTATTAGGAAATGAAAGCCTTCTGTTTTGATAATATGGAGAGAAGATTAGTGGCGGTACCACTTTTCATTCTCATAATTCTCTCCCAATTATGAATCATTTACATTGGAGGAGTTCACTAGTGAACCCAGCTCATATCAATTCGAATATGATTCATTCACCTTCAAGGAGTTCTCGGATGAACTCACTCATATCATATCTCCGGGAGTATGATAATTTCTACTTTGATCTAGACACACCCATAATATGTCTTGATCAAGCAAGCTTAACTTGATGAGATTCATGAAACTATGAATTCTCCTATTGAGGATGAAGAGTTAGTCATGATTTTTATCATGATTTTCTTTCTTTTCTTCATATATTCTCGTCACTTCTCTGTTCTTCACTCCTTGGGAATGAAGACATTATCTTTGATCCCGGCATCTCCATGTACCATTATCTTGAGCAGGGAATATATCTCATCGGTGTGGAACTTTCACGCTTCAAATGTTTGTCGAACATCTTGAATGAAAGTCCGATGGAGATTGTCTCTTCCACTTACTTCCCCATGAACAAATTAATTAGGGTCGAGTCAAGCTAGCGACTCGGTAATCAAAAGATAGTTAAACATGGGTCTTCACCCGTGTGTACCACCTAGTGTGGGGTGTTACCCCATTGTTGTATATAAGTTTTCTAAAAAAAAAAAAAAAAAATCTTTCAAAATAATGGCCTTAGTATTTCCTTTTCGTTCTATGTTTGCATAACAGCGGTACTTTGAATATTGAGGGCAATATTCATTTCTAGTGTGGGGGAATTCTCACAAATTTTATCATGTAATTATACCGCCAATTCCCCATTTTGGCCAAAATTGTTTTGGAGTAAGTGTTTTACTTACTCGACTTATAGTTATCGATCGCCATGTCTAATAAACAAAAGGATTGGCTAATCCAGAGCAAGCGGCTCTTAGTAAAGATATCTCAAATCCGTTAATGGCTTGCAATTTTCCCAAAATTGTATGGTATTGACTCACCATATCTTTAATTAGTGAAGAGTTGGCTAGCCCGCAAGTTTATGGCTTGTGGTAAAGGCGGTTGGAAAACCATAATTGGTAATCAACTCACCAAAGATATTTTATCTAAGAGTTGGCTAGTCCGAAGCAAGCGGCACGGTAAAGACAAATCAAATCCGTTGGAAGGCGGTGATTTGCTCAAAATCATATGGTTATCGATGTACCATAGTTCTTACTTGAGCTGAAACATTTGGCTACTCCGGGAGTAATGGCTTTTGGTAAAGATTCAAATCCATTAAGTTTTCTCAAAAGATTGCTAGGGACTAGCAATAGTTTAGTGTGGGGATTGATGAGTGTGAAAATACTCATCATTTTGGTCAATCTGAGCGCAAAACATTTAAAATGCTCAAATGCATCAAAATATCGAAAATATCTCAAAATTGCATTTATATGTTTCGGATGCAAAATGTTTAAATCGGATGAAAAATGAGCTAAGTTTGCATAATTGGCGGTTTAGTCCCCAAGTTTCAAATCTTGTCAAAATAGTCCTGAGCACTTAATTTAAAGAAAAGTCACCAAAGGTCCTTTTAAAATCATAAGTTGTCAAAATTAGTCCTTTGGTGAAAAATGTCAAAAGTTTTGAGAAATTACAAGTTTAGTCCTTTGAGTTTCAAAATTGGCAAAATAGTCCTTGGAAGTTTGAAAATGTCCATTATGGTCCTTGAACTATTGGAACTTGTCATTTTGGTCCTTGAAACAACTTTGGAAAATGGCGAAATTGGTCCCTCAAGAATCGAAATTGCAAATTGGTCCTTGATATTAAACTAAACCTTTGAACCCTTTGGACCATTTGGACCCTGCTGAGCCAATTGACCCCTGTTTTTTAACCCTTCCACAATAATAGACCCAAGTCAAACACCCCGGTCAAACATTTTACCCCGCCACTTGTTTCCCTCCTTTTTCTTCTCCTTCAACCACCATGTCTGCAAACACCAGGCACCCCTCACCTCCAGCTCAACTTCCACTTTCCATGTTCCCCCCACCTCCACCAAACAACAAGAAACATTTAATGCTCCCTCCTCCCTTTCACTCAACCTTCCCTGTTGATATATCAAATTGGCGCCAATTTTATCATCAATGGCCAATATTTCCTCATCTGATCCAATGGTCCAGATTAAAGGTGGGATTTGCTCAGAGGAGTGCAGCAGTTTTGGTGTATAAAAAGAAGAAAGAGAAGCAAGAAGGGAGTAGTTCTTAGTTTTAAATTTCATATATGTCGTTTGTAATATCAATGCTTTAGTTTAAGTTTAAAGTTGTAATCCTTTGTTTCTATGTACTAAACTCAAGTTGTTTTATCATTATAATCTCATTTCAAGCATCAATTTCAAAGTTTTATCTAAGTTAATGTTTTATATCCACTATCATACACTTGATTTCAAACTCTTATATCCAAGCTTTTAGTAGCTTATTTTAAGTTCAAATAAGTTTATTTAAGCTATTTATAGCTTTTGGTAGCTTACAATTCAGTTTCAAGCAACTTTGGTGTTTGGTCAACAAAAGTCAACTGGATCTTCATTTGAAAATGGTGATGAATTGGGTTGATGCGGTGTTATATTTGGGTTGATTACGAGTTGGATTTGGGTTGAGATCGGTTTAGGATAGGGATACTTTGATCTCGGTTGCAAGCCATAGTGGCTAGGACCACTTGTGAGTTTGAAATCATCCTTGGTTTACATTTGCTATATTTTAATTACATTGTTTGTATATGTGCAATATTGTCGTATTTAGGTGAATTTGAGCTAGATATAATGTTAAGTATAGGTGATCTAGTAATTGTCGGTTGTGATATTGCATTCGGATATAGTAAGGAGTGTTTGGATTGACTTGCAGATCTGAGTTTGAGGTCACTAAATGGGATATGAGTGATTTAGATATTTGCATTTAGGTATACTCAGTAGACTTAGGTAATAAATTTGAGCTTTCATTCATCTATAGTCAAAATCACCATGAATCTGTCTTAAGTTCATATCTGTTGGAATTTTCAAAAATCCAAAGCTTGATTTGTGTTCAAATATCAGTAGAGTAGCTTAATATAGCTTTACTTTAGCTTAATACACCAATCTCAGTCCATAAATTGGTTTCAAATCTCACAAAAGTCAAAGCTCTCAAATATGTCAAAAGTCGAAAGTGGTAATATCATTTTTCACCCAACCTAAGTGGATTTTAATTGATTCATTTGGTTCAAATTCATTGAAACTTTGGGTTTAAAAACTTCAATTGGTCTAGTTTATAAAATGATTTTTGTATAATTTTAGTAATTTTCTATAAGCTCTAAATTAGCTTGTCAAAAGGTCAAAAGTGCCACTGTGTGAGCATAGTCACGGAGCAGTTTCACGAGCTTCTTGCGAGCTTGTCAAAAGCTCATTTGAGCTTATCTCGGGGTCATTTTGGTTTTAAGTAGTTAGCAGGTCTCCTTGAGGTTCCAACCACGGTTTTGAGTTTGACTTATTGAGTAGCTTATTTTCATGCTACAAAGTAGTAGCCAAAAACTGATTTTTGCACTTAAGTTCAAATCATCAAATCTGTTTAGTTTGTACTTAAGAGGTTTAGGATAGTGGTAATTAGTTGCTTTTGAGTACTTTTAGCATATTATAGCTTCTGTGACAATTTGGTGCTCAGTTGGTACCTTGAGCTTATTTTGAGTGCTTATTACTTAGCGGTTTCACTTTGACTCCATATCCTTCACATAAGCTCTTTTTTATATTTTCTTAGATTTAGAATATTAATTTAGACTTTTCTTGAATTTTCATATTTTTCCAGCCTTTGTTTGATATTTTCCTCATTTAAATCGGTTTTAGTACTTTTAATTAGCCTTTAATACAAATAAATCGAGAAAAACTTCAAAAAATAAGTTTTCATTTTCCTAGGTTAAGATAAATATAAAAGCAAAAAAATAATTTTCCAGATTTTCTTAGTTTAATTTGTAATTTTAGCAATTTAAGTAGTTTTAAATAGTTTTTAATTCATAGAAAATAGAAAATAATCGAGAAAAATACAAAATTAGTTTTGAAAATTCTCTTTAGTTATTTTAGATTTTTCTAAGTCATAATTTCATTTTCTAGCTTTATTTCATATTTTCTTATATTTTAGGGTATTATTAAATAGGTAAAATAGTTTTTAATTAATAGTAATTAAATAAATAGTCATAAAATAATTTTCCTTTTCTAAAATTTTCTCTTATCATTAGGTTTGTAAAATGTCATTTTATATTTTTAGGATTAATATTGTTTTAGTTTCACATTTTCTTTTGTACGTTACGTAGTTTTAAGTTAAATTTATAAAGAAAAATCAAAAACATCGATTTTAAAAATAGTGATAGCGTTTATTTAATATAATTTATTTTTTAATTTTTTTAATTTGCATTTAAGCCCACGTAATTTATAAACTTTTTCTTTAGGTATAATCACTCAAACCCTTTTCTGTTCAAATTCACCGATCCTTGTCCGTTTGGTGATTGATTGCCTGACTCGTTGGGACTTAACGACACTGGGAAACACTATACTCCTCTAGATCTTAATTGCATTGGTTTCAGTTGTCGGCTTTTGTTACGGTTGACCATTCACAAGTGGTTAGCTTGCGTGATAAAACCTGACTGTTCAGAGACCAATCATTATGGGCTAGTACATCAGGTATCTTCACTATAGAACTCTATAATTTTCCTAATAAATCCTGGGTATATGATACATGTTGTGGGACTCACATTTGTAATGATGTGCAGGCTCTTAGGGGAAGTCGAAAGTTGAAGCATGGCGCTTTGGACCTGTACGTTGGTAATGGGAATCGTGCACCGGTCAAAGCGATAGGAAGCTATGATTTAATCCTTCCTAATGGACTAGTTATTGTTTTGAATAATTGTCATTTCGCACCTACTATTACTAGAGGTGTTGTTTCACTTTCTCGTTTGAAGGATGATGGTTTCATTCATGTTTTTACGGATTTTGGCATTTCGGTTTCTAAGGATAATGTTTTTTATTTTAATGTTATTCCTAGAGATGGTATTTTGAAATTGATATCGTGATCCTAATTCAAACAATGGTTCTATATATAATGTTAGCAACAAGAAATCTAAGCGTAACATGGATTCCACTTTTCTATAGCATTGTCGTCTTTGCCACATAAACAAGAAGCGACACGGTGCAACAAGATGGGCTTTTAGAATCAATTGTGACGCGTCTTTTGATAAATGTGTTTCTTGCATATCTCGTAAGATGGTGCAAGCCTTTTTCCCATGTTGGAGAAAGAGCTAAAGACCTACTTGGACTCATACATACCGATGTATGTGGCCCATTTAGGATCATGTCTGGGAAGGAGCTAACTACTTTGTCACTTTTACCGACGATTTCGATCGATATGGTTATGTTTACTTGATTAAACATAAACATGAAGTCTTTAAACGTTCAAAGTATTTCAAAGTGAGGTAGAAAATCAACTCGATAAGACTATAAAGGCTCTTGATCGATCGTGGAGGCGAATATATGAGTCAAGAGTTTTAGATCATCTAAAAAGTGTGGGATAGTCTCACACCACTCCTCCACATACACCACAACATAATGGTGTATCTGAAAGGAGAAATCGAACTTTGCTAGACATGGTTCGATCTATGATGAGTCTAACAACGTTGCCAATGTCCTTTTGGGGTTATGCCCTAGAGTCTGCTGCTCGCATTCTCAACATGGTTCCAACCAAGAAGGTAGATAAGACTCCATACGAAATATGGCATGGGAAAATCCCTAACTTGTCTTACTTGAAGGTCTGGGGTCGTGAGGCCCTCGTGAAACGAGAAACGCCAAACAAACTTGAGTCTAGATCTATCAATTGTATCTTCGTAGGATACCCAAAGGAAATGATAGGTTATTACTTCTACTACCCACCCGAGAACAAAATATTTGTTGCTCGTTATGCTGAGTTTCTTGAGAACAGTCTCATTTCACAAGAAGCAAGTGGGAGCACCGTAGACTTTGACGAAATTCAAAGTGAAGATGCACAACCTTACGTAACACTAGTGAGCATCGAAATGAGGCGAACATGAAAATGTCGAGCCTCGTATAGATGTTGCTCCGATTCGTAGATCCATGAGGATACCTCAAGCACCGAGCGATATGGTTTCTATGTCGATCTTGAGGAACATGAGTTAGGGGATCAAGATGAACTCGCTAACTATCGATTGCATTATCGAGTTACGAACGCGATAAATGGCTCGAGCTATGAAATCGGAGATGCAATCCATGAAAGACAATGAAGTGCGGGTCGAAGTTGACCCGCCTCCTAATGCTAAAACCGTTGGGAGTAAATGGGTCTTCAAGAAGAAGACCGACATGGATGGTAATGTACACACCTATAAAGCGCGTCTAGTAGCAAAAGGTCACACTCAAACCTACGGATTGACTATGAAGAGACCTTCACTTTGTTCTCGACGTTAAAGCTATTAGGATTCTTATAGCCATAGCGCGTACTATGACTATGAGATTTGGCAAATGGATGTCAAGACGACCTTCTTGAGCGGCCACCTAAGCGAAGATGTTTACATGGTGCAACCCGAGGGCTTCGTGAATCCTAAACATCCCAACAAAGTGTGCAAGCTTCAAAGATCCATTTATGGATTAAAGCAAGCATCTAGGAGTTGGAACAAGAGATTTGATGAAGAAATCGAAAAGATTAGTTTCGCTCAAAACTTTGATGAGCCATGTGTATATAAGAAAACTAGTGAAAGTAATGTCGTATTCCTAGTCTTATATGTCGATGACATATTACTCATGGGAAACAACATTCCAATGCTACAAGATGTAAAATCTCGGCTTGAAATTGTTTTGAAATGAAAGACTTAGCGAAGCTGCGTACATACTTGAGTCAAGATCTGGGGATAGATCAAAGCGGTTAATCGACTTGAGTCAAAGTGCATACATTGACAAAATCCTAAAGCGATTTAGGATGCAAGATTCCAAGCGTGGAAATCTTCCAATGCAACCAAATACGGAATTGAGTAAAACTCAAGAACCTCTACGCTTAGAAGAGGTGAAAAGGATGAAGGGTATCCCATATGCTTCTCACGTGGGATCCATCATGTATCTGATAAGTGCACTAGACACGATGTGGCGTTCGCTCGTAAACGACGAGTAGGTATCAACGAATCGGTGAATGTCTTTGATCTGCTGTTAAGAACATATTAAAGCATCTTCGTAATACTAAAGATATGTTTCTTGTTTATGGTGGTGATGACAACCATGAGCTCGAGATCACTTGCTATCTTGATCTTGGATGGCGACCGATCGTGATGACACCAAGTCCCAAACTGGATTCGTTTTCATCATGAATGAGGCGTTGTTGACCTGGAAGAGTTCAAAATAGAGCACGATTGCAATGTCCTCTGAGCGAGAATACATTCTTTGCTTCGAAGCTGCAATGGAGGCGATTTGGATACGAAAATTCATTTACGGGCTTGGCGTTGTCCCCTGAATGAATGAACTACCCATGGATATGTCTTGTGATAATCTGGTGCCATTATCATTGCAAATGAACACGGTGTTCAAAGGGTGCCAAACACTTTCGTCGGAAAGTTCATTACATTCGAGAAGTTATCGAAAGTGGTGATATTCGTCTTCTAAAAGTTCACATGCATGACAACTTAGGCGATCCTCTTACTAAAGCAATGCCTTGCACGAAACATATTGGGCATGCTAGGAACATTGGACTTGACCATTAGTAGTCTCATGTAGATCTGTTTATTTTAGTATTTGAATAATTGGAATGCTAAGCGGTTTATATTTTGTAATGAATTGATTTAATGGTTATTATCGTTTTCATTCATATCAAGCGTATTCTATATTTGCATGTTTAAATCCATGAATGATTTTCTTCATTCAAAACTTGTCCATTGTCGGTTGTGATGCGGGAGTACCATCAAATTAAGACAATTGTGAGTGTGTTGGTGACCTTTTGCCAAACTCACATGTTGTTCATGGTGATGAGCATTGGGTGACCCAACCTACAGTATTCCTTTGCATGGATCGGTCATATAGTGAATCTCGAAAATGGTTATGTCTATTATTCTTAGACTTGAGATGCAAGCGAGGTTTTGCATGTGTGGAGTTTCATTCCTTGATATGGTTAAGCGCCGTCACGAACAAGGTAGTTATAAAGGCCACTATCGGGAATGATTTGAAGCTAACATGAATGACACGTCTTGATCAAAATAGGATTTGTTCCTCCACATGGTTTGGAGCAAGATACTATTGGGCCCTCGATGATTTGAACAGATGTTTGTATGGCCGTACCCAAATGAGATTAAGATGAATCTTAATTCACTTGGTAATCTTGTTCAATATCAAGATCGAGAACATACTAGTTGAACAATTAGAATGACTTATGATCCATGTCTAATTTTCAACATGGTATCTGAAACAAAGGGATATATGACTTAAAAACCATTTAATGAAATGTTTGAGAAACTGACCTCACATATCACTAGGGGCATTGGCGTGTTGCTAGACGCTAACCATTGCTTGTATAATTACTTGTCTATTATGATGTATGTGGGAGTATTTGAGTATGCTCGTGTCATAATAAATAATTATATGGCTAGTCATATGTGAGCCTATGGGTCGAACACATATACACTTAGACACCATTGTCATAATGTATTTATCGTATTTACATTATGTATAACCTTTGTTACATAAGGGGGTAAAGTGGAGTATTTGGACTTTGAAGGGCCTAATGTGTATCTTATGATTTGACATCAATTAGCATTAATACTAATTGATGAGAATTGATGATGATTGATGATAATTGGTAAGTTACAATTTGGTCTTAAAAACCTCTTCCTCCCCTCCCCTCTTTGGACGTCCAAAATATACACACACATAGGGTTTGTGTTTTGGTTTTTCTCTCCTTGATAATTCTAAGAGTAGTCTTGTGCAAGGATTGGATCAAAGGTTAAGACTAGCATCAAAGGGTGATTGTTAGATGTGTAGTGTGTTTCACACATTGGGAAAGGCCAACCTAATTGGTTTTTTGGTTTCTTGATTCCATTCGTGGTGGTCATTGGTGTCTCGTTACCGGAATCACGCTACAAAGGTATAAACCTTATCTATGTTTTATTTGATTGATCATATGGCAATATGGATCCGTTGTTGGTGATGATTCCGCTGCGTTTATATGTTTTATTTATGTTTATTATATTCATCATCACCTATAGTTGAAACGTAACATCTCCTCTTGGACAGCCTTGACAGCAATCCTTTGAACATCCTCCCTCAATCCGGAAGCATCCTTCTCCGACTGTTCCAACTCTAAAGTTTTATGTGACAAAGATGCTTCTAAGGACCTCACCTTATTCTCCCGCTCACCATCCTTAGCCCTTATCTCACTCACTTCCTTCTCCAAAGCAGCCAAGTTTTCCTTCATCACATCCTCCATCTCGGTACAACCTTGATGAATCTGCTGAAGGGTCTGGTGATCCTGAGTAAGATTCTCGTTGATACGAAGCTGATCACGGAGTCCACTTTGAGCTTCGGTGAGCTGAGAATCAAGACCTTGGCATGAAGAGTGAGCTTTGTAGAGACCAGCCTAGTTATAACTCAGATGCTCAAACTGACGAAGCATATCCGCTTGAGCCAAAGACCCATGGCTAAGCTTAAACTATCCCCGGCGCAATGCCTGGTCATCAGTTAAATCTTCCTGCTTTGCGCGGACGGAAGGAGGGGCAAGGTTGATCATCATATCTCGACACAAGGCAGCATCGTTCAAATTGGTGTCCACCGTCAAACCCCATGCCGGAATAAAAGGCTCGTTCGTAGCCAGACGGCTCTGTTAGAAACCACCTAGGACAAGGAAAGGATTTTGTTTATCGTTTAAGAGAGAGAGAGAGAGAGAGAGAGAGAGAGAGAGAGAGAGAGAGAGAGAGAGAGAGAGAGAGAGAGAGAGAGAGAGAGAGAGAGAGAGAGAGAGAATATATATATACCTCCGATAAAAGGGTTGAATCAATGACTAAGGGTTCTTGGGAATTATCCCAAACATAGCAACGAGGACACATCCACAGCGAAGGTGAAAACGTTACACAAGTTCGAAACAATCCAAGTCAAAATAAACCATACCTTGAATCGTCGTCCCTCCGGTCCAATAGGCTCCGGTTAACCCTCCCGGCATTCAAGCTTGACAACATGCACACTCGAGTTCTCTCGTCAGCATATCGCCCACCTTGACCCCACCGCCACCTCCTCCTACGCTTTCTCTTTTACAACATTCTCGGTCTCCTCGGTCTGCGGATTGATCGAGTGACAAAGTGGATCCCGAGAATCCTCACGAGCAGGAGATGACTGGGAGGAAGGCTCCGGTGGCGGAATGGCCCGTTCTACCCTATTCAAACGATAAGATCCTTGGTGGCGGTTTGCTTCTCGACTACCTTTTCTTCTTCTCTTCACTGCCGGAATAGCAAGATCAGCTTTCTCGACAATATTTTGTACTCCGCTCTTCTCCGGGATGGGATCAGTTGGACCCAAAGGTCGTGGGGTATCTCCTCACCATCATTCATTGGTCGAACACGACCCAAGCGGGAACCTTGCTCCTTCCTCAATCGCAAGTACTGAGAAATGGTCACACAAAAAAAGAAAAAAGCCAAGCGAAAAGGTTAGAAATGGGATAGTGGGTCCCCGAGAATCCTCACGAATAGGAGATGATTCAATAAAGGCTCGGTGAGCGGATTGGCCCGTTCTCCTCCTCTTCAAACGAGAAGATCCACAGGTGGCAACTTGCTTCTCCGAGTGCCTTTTCTTCTTCTCTTCGCTACGAATAGCGGGATCGACTTTCTCGACAATCTTTTGTACTCGCTCTTCTCGGGATGGGATCGGTTGGACCCAAGGCCATGTGACATGTTGAGGTATCTCCTCACCATCATTAATTGGTCGACCACGACCCAGCGGGAACCTTGCTCCTTCCTCAATCGCAAAATCTTGAGACATGGTCACCCGCCAAAAAAAAGGAGCCAACCGAGCGAGTTAGAAATGGGATACCAAAGTTGGCATCCTACAAAACATATCAATAGAACAAGCCTTGGCGTTCGTGTTACCATTCTTTCTAAATCCTTGAATTTCGGGTGATAGCCTCGATATATCCAAATGGTCGTAAGTCCGACCTCAAATAAAAGTCCGAATGAGGCGGTGGGAGCTTTACGACATGTTCATCAACCTCTGAACATCGGCCTCGTCATAACCACGGAAGGAGCATTATCTAACACATTGGAATCCGGATGCCTCAAGGCATCGTATCCGATATAGCCCTTTGGTCAATTAGAAAAACTATCTTTCCAATTCTTTAGGCTTGAACCGGTTTGACGCTCAAAAGAAAACCGATGTCCCCGCTTGTTAAGTTTGTAAAAACTTTGAATAAATTGATTTGTTGGTGGATCTCTAAGCTCGAACAAGTATATGTAGGATCGTAAATATTATTGTGTTAGATGATTCGGGTGGTCTTGGATGATCGAAATACATGTTTACCATAGTTAGAGAGTTAGTAGAGAGAGGTGTTCTTGCTAGAGGTTTACACAAAGTGAATATTAGATTGAATGAGAGCACCACCCCCTTCCATGGATGGAAGGGTATTTATAGTTCTGAATACTCGACCTCTAACGGCACGTGGATCGGTATACGATGGGTAAAGACCGCCCTTCCTCCACGGTGTTACACTAAACTATTCTACGCTACTAATTAACTAATTAACTACAAAACAACGTAAATAACTACAAATCTACGAGCTAACATATGCTAGACTATAATTGGGGTGACCGACACTTTAACATGGAATTTCAAATTCCTAACAATCTCCCCCTAAGGGAGGTCACCCCATGAAATACATTTTAAATCTTAGCATTCTATTCATGACTTCGATCTTGAGCTCGTAGACTTGAATTCTTCACTTTCTCAATCTTTGTGCTTTAGTAGCGATTCTTCAAAGTCCGCACCGATTTGTACTTTTAGTGGAGGCCTTTAAGCGATCCACATCTTTGATGATCTTGAGCTTTCTTTGAGATCATCACCCGCGAAATCTCGGATCACCCTTTATTGTGTTGCCAACATGTGAAGTTGTGACTTTCGGACCGACATGCTCACGCTACGGATCATGACATCTTTCATCGAGTAGCGGAAGCTTTCTCGACTCATGATATTTGCAAAGCAGAGCGAAGCATAGTATAGAAATATCGAGCCGGGTTACGTAGATATGCACCGGTCATGATTTCTTCAATTAAGTGTGGATCTTTGTGAGCATGCGGCTTTGGATTGACTCCTCAATTACGATCACCGCAACCGTCAAGTGTACCGCAAACAGCAGTTAGCAATAAACACACGAAAGTGTCTTTGACCACTTCGTCGAATTGAGGTACACGGCCCACGGTTCCCCGTTGATCGGTACAAGTATTGCTCGTGATCGGTAGGATTCTAAGAATCCCCGAGCGTGGTTTCGCAATGTTCTAGTTGTTCTCAAACCGAACGTCTCAAAGAAGACAACACGGAGTGAGTGAACCAACAAATTGAGATTCAGCGATTGATGAAAATGATTTGAAAACAATCGTGTATTGCTTGAAGAAAGAGTTTTGCAATACGACGAAGGTTTTATGAGAAAGATCAATTTTCAATCAAAATACTTTTGTATTAGAGAATGAGTACATTCGACGTGCTAGCTTAAAAGAAGAGATTCGCACATCGAGCGGTTTTTCTAAAAGTAATTTTCAATCGGATATACTTTTGAATTTGAAATGAATACACATTCGACGTGCTAGAGAAAAGAAGGTTTGCACATCGAACGGTTTTCCAAAAGTATTCGTCAATACCAATCTGGACCAAGGTTGATTCACAGTGAATCTCCCATTGTCTCTATCCGGTTGTCACAAGCTTGATCTTACGAGAAGATCTCACATGTCACCCACCAAGAGCTTGTTTGATGTTGGCTCTGAAGGATTTCCATCTTCATCGTGAATATTTTCATATCACTTTCGGATGTTACGGCAATACCCCAAGGATAATCGTAGGACTCTTAATATATTCTTACTTTCCACATTGTGTGAAGCGACAAGTCATCATTAATTTTGTGTCCTAACGAGATATTGTGGATGATCTCTTGGCTTTAGACTCAATAGTGCTCATTTGGTTCTTGTCTTGGGAGACTAGGGAGAGGTCTCCTTCTTCAATATCAACAATCTCTAAGAGAAAGTCGATAGATAATGTCGGTTCCCGTGAGAATGAAACAAGCCCTTTTAAGAGGAACTTGAGTGGTTTGGGAAGTTGTAGTGCAAGTCGTCCACCGGGTCCATGACGTCTTGTCTTCAATACAGTGTTACCTTAGTAACCACCGGTAGCATATGTATTGAACCCGATTCACGCCCTAAGGTTGAATAATTGGAGGCTATTTCTTTTCACCCTTTTCTCATTTCAGTTCTTTTCATTCTTCAACCCTTGAGCTTACCGAGACTTCATAACTAGAACCTTGTTGGGTTTATTCCATTACTAGCTCATCTCGATCCGCACTCTTCCCATTTCTCATTTTCTCCTTTTTCATCATACCTAAGGACTCTACACTATCTAGTGGATTGTCCTCGGTAGATCCGTCCGATTACGGCGGATCATGGGAACGAATACCTAACCTAACCATCCTTATAACACCATGCATAAAGTAAATTGGTCGGTCTTTTAGTATTGTTCATTCCTTCATGAAACCAATTGAAAAATCATTTGGAAAAACAATCAAGGTACTTGTGATACGAGATCAAAGCATTTTGTACCTTAATAGTTTTGATCATTTTAGAAAACCTCCCCCTCAACATGTGCGTATGATTTAGAAATTGTTTAGTACAAGGAGGCAAGAGGACTTTGAAATATTTTCTTTGATCACAATTTTCATATGAAAAAGCCATTTGATTTTCATGGTAAAATTCTCCCACTCAATATGTGCATAGGATAAGTGAAATCATTTTATCACATAGAGGAAAGAGTTCTTTTGAAGCACATCCACGATCACAAAATCCATTAAGAAAACCATTTGATAACTCAATCAAGGTACTTTATAAATCTATTTAAAAACTTTTTGTACCTCGATAGTTATGCCCCTCAATATGTGCTTCGAGATTCAAAGCTTTTAGCACATATGAGAGAAGCGACTGCACAATTAAATCAAACGATCACCTTTTATCAAATTTCATTATTAAATCACAAATTCTCCCCGATCAAAAATATCAAACCCTTTGAGATTTTGGATCCCAAGTGATTTAATTACGTTTAGAAAACATGGGAGAAAATATGGCCTTGTTTAAATACTCATCGGTTTTGGATAAATCCTCCTCCTCAACATGTGCATTGTGTATATTGAAATCGTTTGGCACATGGAGGCAGGAGTGCCTTTGAAGGACTAAAACCAATTCCATTAAAATATATTTGAGATTTAAATCACGATCTCTCACCCGATCAAAGATTTCAAACCATTTGAGATTAGTGATCCCAAAAGATTTAAATAATTTAGAGAATTTTTGGGGAAAGACGTGGCAAGATTCAATTTTGAAAGATGACAGATAAGAACCATTTTAAGACACTAAAGATTGTTAGTGTCAGGTATGATAGTTTTTAAGAGATCTTTTAAGTAAAGCAAAACAGTTTCACAATCAAACAAGAACAGAAAAAATTTCATTTTGAAAGACCTTGATTCTAAAGAAAAAATCATACCATGACATAACATTAAATCTTTAGATCACCACTTATTATCATACAAGACGGAACTTTTGTGAAGAAACATCGTTTGAAGTTGTTGCACAAAGATACGTTAGGTGATTGAGAAGCTTCTATTGTAGTTCTTTGTAGGGTTTGGAAGAAAACCGTCTGTGCGATGCGAGAAGACTTCTTCTTACGTTGCATTTTGAATGCCAACCGAGGTCAAATTAAGCTCCGTTTCTTCAATCACTAGAAGAAAACCGTCTCACGATGCGATGACACCTCTTACGTTGCATTTATGCCAACTCTCCATTGAAGTCCAATTAAGCTTCGTTTCTTCATTTGTCAACCCAAGAAATAATTACCCTTTCCTTCGGCATCCAATCATATTCAATTGTGGGATCCGGATCGGAACATTCTTTTATACCAATATACGCATCGTTAGTGAACACACATACAAATATATGGTGGTCGACATCACCCAAACAAAGAATCGACTAATAAAAGTTAATGCAACATATCAATCGGATCACATAAATGTATAGGAATAATGTGTTCATCAAACTCTAATCATCTAATCCTAGCAATCATATCCTAGGCACCTAGTCCTTCAACATAGGTTAACATCATTTTAATTAAGCATATTAGGATAATTAAAGCTCGTTAGATGATATAGATTTGAAAACATTCTCCCTCGATCAACGACTCATTTTTGAAAAATTTTAAAAGCGCGAAGTCATTGATTGAGTTTGCAAATTAATCTGAAAACTACGATTACGATTGATTTTCAAGCAACTCATTTACCACCATTTTGAATACAACAAATATTTTAGAAGAATTATAGGCGGAAAAACATTTGTGTAGGAACAACAGATCCTTGACATACTTTCCTCATTTTGTTTTAGGATAAGTGCACGAAATATGTGAAAACGTTTAAGCGTAGCACTTTCCTTCCTTTTAAGAGCGGGTTGCTATCTCGAAATGATAGCAAGCCATAGTTTTAAGCACGGGTCTGATCAAGTAGCGCAAGCCATTTGATTTTGACATGTTTTGAAAAGAATATTTACACCTCACTCGTCGAACTTCATCTATGGTCCCGTGCCATTATTGAATGACATTTCTAAGACCGTAGATGTTATCGATACAAGAAGACATGTCTTGAGAAAACATATTTTTGGTATTTTGAAATTTTCTCGATTTTTATGGTTTTGAAGGTTTTATATTTTCTATTTTCTTTTGTTGGTTTTATATTTTCTATTTCTTTTGTTGGTTTTATATTTTTGTATTTTGTTTTTGAATAAATATTTACAAGGATAGAATAGATGATATAGTTAAAGAAGATGATGATCTGAGTACCGAGATAAGGATATCGAGCGACCCGTTGTAGAAGATAGAAGTCATCATCCTTAAACATTCACCACCAAAGCTTCGGGGCTCGAATAGAAGATAGAACATGAGCCTTTGAGAAGAGAGACTTTGGCAACTTCCCCCAAACCGAAAATCCTTTAATGAAAGCGATTCAAAGCTTTCTTTCAAGCTTCTCTTAGCTGTGTGCACAAAGAAGCATACCATTATCATCGAATTTGTTGCTCCTTTTAAGAATAATCACCGTGATTCTTTGTTCGAGGTTATATCATCCAATAGAATACCGACAACGTATCATCCCACACATAAAACAATCTTCTCAAATTCCTTTTCACCGACGTCCAAGCGATCCATTCCAAAAGGTGTCAAGAGAACAATTCCCCAAGTAGTTGAATTGATGCGATCGACTTCTTTGTATAATGCTCAAGAACTCCACCGAATACACATCATGAGGGTAATGAAGAACAACTCCCCAATGTTCACATCTTTCGTCACGATGAATGTGTATGAAGCTCAAGAACCAAGTACACCAATATCCAAGAACTCTCCGAATACACATCATGCCGGAAGGAAAACACCTCCCAATGTGTGTGGTAAACAATGGCTTTCTTCCACGATGATCGTGTATGAAGCTCAAGGACCAAGTACACACATTCCCCAAAGAGAGAACAACCGATAACATTGAAGAAGCGGGCGAATCATCGATTATCTGCGGGTGACAATCTGCGGATGTCAACACCGAATAAGTGATTATATCTCGTAATCACTGATTAAGCCCTCAAGTAAAACAGTGAGCATCCCCAATGTACACAATCTCTCCCCGATGATTGCGATAACATCGAGATCATCACACACCGATGTACCTTATTCATCTTGAAACTAACTCTAACATCACTTCCACCTATTTGGAATAAACACTAAACGCCATGAGTCAAACCTTGAGTTTCTCTGCGGTAATGACATTTGTCTTCCGGGATATCTTCAATCACTTTGAAGTATTAAGTTCATCAAGTTTACTCGCCATGAGTCAAACCTTGATTTTCTCTCGATGTAATAACATTTGTCTTCCGGGATATCTTCAATCACTTAGAAGAATTAAGTACATCAAGTTTGCTCGCGTTTAGATCGTGTCTCCTTCCCCTGCTTGGTTTTGATGCTTGAATCAACAACTCATTGTAAGCTTAGTATACTAGAAATGTAAAACCCTAAAATTGAATTTCATTTTAATACGTATTCGAATATTAACCTAAGTTATTAAACAATTTAATAAAAGAGTACGACTATATGTAATTAAGTATAAAACACGCTCAAAGTACGTTACAAGTATAAAATTAATAAATTAGTCATTCATGTAATCGAACCTATCGATGCATCAAATAAATCACATACATGTCCCTTGTGCTAGGCCAAATCATTTTATTAGTGTACACATTTCAAAATAAAGAGGAACATTTTAATTATGGAAGAGATGTGATTGAACAAATCAACCCAATAATCTCGGCAAATCAATATCCTTCCCTTTTTAATTGTGAAACCGATTCCTTATCTCCACTCATCCTCCAAAATATAAAAATGTTTTTCCTGCATATCAACAAACACGAAAATATACGCATGCCCTATTCCTTGCAAAAATCTGATATTATCACGTTTTCTGTTTTTGAATAAATAGATCGATCCATCACGTTCACATATATATGTACTCTAATTCTAAACGAGAAATTAAACCTTCATCCATACACTTTGTCGAGAACCTGTTATACCTTTGTTTCGACCTCGAATCGTTGGAGGGTTTCGTTAGCAGAAGGTTGTATCGTGATAGGCTAGCGAATCTCATTCGGGTTTGATCTTCGTGTTCGGTTAGTTGGATTTGTGGGTTTGATCGTGTTACATTCGATCATGAGGTTAAGGTTTCATTAACGGAAGTTAAAGTTTGCATGATCGTATCAAGATCGGTTCGGTGTGCATGGACTCGATTCACTCTAATCATCGTGGGTTGCGCTTTGGTTTCGAATCATTGAAGGGTTATGGAGATACGGAGGTTTTGGTTCGGTTCGAAGAGTGTTAGTTTTGGGTTCTTGTGTCCGTCGATCCATAGTGTAATTCACCGAGGTATTCCTTGTTTATCTCGCATGTACTCATGGAGATTTATTATATCAAAATATAGGCATACATACATGAATAACGTTAACCAATTACATATATACACAGGATTATATAAGTTACATGCATATACGGTAATAAAATGTGGAGTTTTGGTTTGTGGTGAAATAGCATGCATGATTTCTTATTTCTTATGTTTTGGTCAGTATGTACCTCGTTTTATTGTGGGTCAAATGGAGGAATAAAGATTTGTATGTAGCGATGTTACAAATGAAAAGATTATAAGCACGTTCTTATGGGGGCAAATTCGAGGGTCATCGCGATTTTACGGATAAGTTATGCGGGTTTTGAAAGAGTGTCGGGATAGTTGAGTCGGGGTAAGTCATATTACGTGATTACTTGGTCGTAAATGTTAGCCATATGGTCATGACGAGGATAAAGATGTCATCTCGAAAGGATAATTGAAATGTTAAAATGAAATAGAAACATGTACTGATACGACTTGATTAAAAAGAAAATTTGTTACATGGTTAATATATTTCATATATTTTCACTTTTAACCCTCGTTTTTAGAACATATCACATGCAAACCTTGAACTATTATGAATTAACACATTATACCCGAGACTAGCATAATAATATTATTGAGTTTTAATGTTTAATTAATTATCGCAGATAACCCTAAACTTTGCTAAGTTACACTTTAAACCCTAAATTATATTAAGTTGTTATATTTAACTCTAAAAATATTAATACAATTCATATAACCAATAAATCCGTTATGACTTAAATGAGCTAATAAGTATTAAACAAATCGTAATCCGTGTAGATTCGTTGAAGGAGCGTGATGTTGTGTCTTCGTGTTCATTCATTCGTTTGCTTTCCTTTAATTGGCGTTAAGTGCGATATTCTATCCCTTTTCGGTAGGGGTTTCTCATGATTCGTTTACATATTTCGATATCGACTTTGAACCGTTATATTTTACATCGAGCCTTCTTATTAGGGCTTCCTTTTCTTTGCTTCGTTTATAATATTCCATTTCTATGGCTCCTTATGCTATGACCCTTTGATATTGATCCTCGTTATTGAACCATTGCTATTGACCCCTCATTATTGGACCTCTGTTATTGAACTAATGTTACTAAACCTTTGATCTTGAATTTTGATATTGAGCTGCTACTCTGAATTTCGATATTGAGCTGTTGCTATCAACCTTTGAATGGTGAACTCGATATTGAACCTCGATTATTATGGTCGACATATTGCTACTGTGGACCTTGTCGACCCTTGATTGATACCGAGCCAAATCATTAACTAGTCATGGGGTTCCATGACCGTGTCATTGATGCACCAATGGCATGACTCGGTGTGTACGGTGATGTTACACACCGTCCCTATCTTGCATCGATTATCGCGCTTCATTATTCTTGTTATGGCCACTAATATTTCTGCGGTATGGATGCATCCTAGATCATCTTGTCGCATTCATGATATATATATCTTTGTTATAGTGATGTGGTGCGTGTGTGCAATACACCCCTCACGATGCAGGAGCTAGCTACTCCACTAGTCACCGAGGTCTCCCTCTCTTATGCGGTATTCCGAGGTCACCCTCCGAATCGATGGTTACTCTTGATTCTTGGGCTGCTATTGCCACTTCGATATTCTTGTCTTTGTCTTGTTGGCTCGGGATAGATTTCGACAACCCTTACTTTGTTGATATACTTATATTGTACCATCTGTTTGCCCAACGCACCATATTACGTATTGTTGCCGTTACCTGTACCCTTATGTGACTTAAGTTATTATATGATTATTGAATTTGATTATGCTTTTACATGTTTATGTGGCTACCGCATTGCTACGATGTGATTAATATGTGACTATATGATTCAATCTGTTGTCATCCGATTATATGTTATCTCCACATTATGTGATCTCTACGAGTTCACGGTGACCATGCTAGTGTTTGATCGATTATTTTGTCTGTTTGTCTTGTATACCTCGTTCGATTAATCTCATGGACTATGACTATCCGTTAGTATCTTTATCTACTTATTTTGACTGCCATGGTTACAATTACATTTATACTCTTGTTGGATTGGATAAATGGTTCAACTTATGTTGTCCGCTTGTTAACTTGTTTAATTGCTCGCTATGTCTTTAATTCATTCTATTATAGCATTCATCTTTGAATTTATACTTGATACGTGTGGCTACCATGTTTGTTGCTAATGGTATTTCTTTGTTGTGATACTTGTGGCGTCATTAAGCGTGGGTTACTTGACTGTGTGATTGCCATGCTCACTTTCTAATTAGTTACTTCCGCTAGCTTTTGGACTTAGTTTGGCTTATATGTACTCGACTTCACGATTTATTGTAAGCACGGTTATTTAGATGTGCTTCAGTATATGTCATGAATGTGTTATGTGCTTGTCCTCCTCATTATCTGTTCCTACGGATATTGGTATAATTACATTTCGCAGGAATCCTCATCGACTCATTGTTTCCTTTCCATTGCGACATTGTTATTGTTTACTCTGTTTCATTTCATATTTCGATTCTTTTAGCTTCGTTTTGTTATATCATTCCTTTGGGCTTTTAAGCTCATAGCATTTCTTTCCTGCGGCGGTGTTTAGGTTTGAAGATGGGCTTGATTGGGGTGAGAGTTGGATTATTCGAGTAGACCGACTTTAGTCACCTTACCATTTTGGATATAAATTGAAGAGCTATTGTTTTAGATTTCACTTTACTTTTGGACATATTGGATTTGTATTTTCTTTGTAAGTCATCGATTATATGACTTGGTAATTTATTTTATAAAGTTTTCGTTTAAAATTTTAATTGTATGTTACGATATGACACCGAATGTGACACTTCTACCCTTGTCGGGTTGGGGTGTTACAATTATGGTATCGAGCAAAGGTTTAAATCTTGTTGACCTTAGGATTGACTGTGAGGATTGGGTAGACACTAGGCTTCAAATCTGTTTTGATCTCTTCCGATTCCTTTGATTTTTGTTGATTGGACTTGGTATTCTTTTGTCTTGTTGAATTGACCTTCTTCTTTTCTCATTTGAATTTGTTTTGTCTTGGCACATCCGCTTGTCGATCGTTATATGGAGACCACTCGTGGAATCGAAGATGATAGTGCCGATCTTGCGTTGCTACAACGATCCACAGTGGAGAGGTTCATGAGCGGAAGCCACCCGACCGCTGTCTTCTTTGGAGACATCGGGATCTTTGTTGGAGGAAGCTAGACGGATCAACCAAAGACGCAAAAGACGGAGACAAGATTCAAACGGTGGTGAGAAGGTTCATCTACTTCATATGATTTGGCGCGACTTGTGTTACTCGATTTGTTTGTCACGCGTTTTGAGGCGGTTGACATTTTGTTAAGTGATTTTGATCAGTATTGCTTTTCTTGATTTGTTCGGAACTCGGTTTGAATCGTGAAGTTTTATGGTTTAGCATTTTGGTAATATCTCAGCTTTATATTGGATCGTCAGTAATGAGTCATGAGGAACCGTTTCAAGCAAGTGATGGCCTCCTTCTCTTGCGGCATGGTAAGTTGTTTGATGTGGTTTATGCTATATGTATGTGAATCTGGTCTGCTTTGGTATGTCACTTGATATCGGTATGTGGTATGTTTTGTTATGATATTGGTTATGTGGTTTGTCATGACCGGGACATAATATGATGACAATAAGGACTTGTTATGTGATGCAAGTATTATGACTTTGATCACCGTGATAATACCGAGATCATATAATCGACCTTATTGAAGTCATCGCCATCTTGGGAAATGCACAGGATTGGTACGTGAATGGAATAAGGCTTATATCCATTATTTGACACTCCTCATGTTCGTTCGAATTGCATGCCTTTTGCAAAATTCTCACCAACATCCGTTATGTGTAAGTTTTGTACACTTCGAACCGGAATCGTTATGATATGTGCGAGACTATGGCTTGCTATGTCTGCCTTGAACTGGTACGTCTCCATGTACCTCTGCGACTTCAATTTTCGAGGACGAAAATTTTTCTTTTAGAGGGGAAGAGTTGTAAAACTCTAAAATTCGGAATTTCATTTTAATACGTATTCGAATATTAACCTAAGTTATTAAACAATTTAATAAAAGAGTACGACTATATGTAATTCGTATAAAACACGTTCAAAGTACGTTACAAGTATAAAATTAATAAATTAGTCATTCATGTAATCGAACCTATCTGATGCATCAAATAAATCACATACATGTCCCTTGTGCTAGGCCAAATCATTTTATTAGTGTACACATTTCAAAAATAAAGAGGAACATTTTAATTATGGAAGAGATGTGATTGAACAAATCAACCCAATAATCTCGGCAAATCAATATCCTTCCCTTTTTAATTGTGAAACCGATTCCCTTATCTCCACTCATCCTCCAAAATATAAAAATGTTTTTCCTGCATATCAACAAACACGAAAATATACGCATGCCCTATTCCTTGCAAAAATCTGATATTATCACGTTTTCTGTTTTTGAATAAATAGATCGATCCATCACGTTCACATATATATGTACTCTAATTCTAAACGAGAAATTAAACCTTCATCCATACACTTTGTCGAGAACCTGTTATACCTTTGTTTCGACCTCGAATCGTTGGAGGGTTTCGTTAGCAGAAGGTTGTATCGTGATAGGCTAGCGAATCTCATTCGGGTTTGATCTTCGTGTTCGGTTAGTTGGATTTGTGGGTTTGATCGTGTTCTGTTCGATCATGAGGTTAAGGTTTCATTAACAGGAAGTTAAAGTTTGCATGATCGTATCAAGATCGGTTCGGGTGTGCATGGACTCGATTCACTCTAATCATACGTGGGTTGCGACTTTGGTTTGAAATTTGAAGGGTTATGGAGATACGAGAGGTTTTGGTTCGATTCGAAGAGTGTTAGTTTTGGTTCTTGTGTCCGTCGATCCATAGTGTAATTCGACCAGAGGTATTCCTTGTTTATCTCGCATGTACTCATGGAGATTTATTATATCAAAATATAGGCATACATACATGAATAACGTTAACCAATTACATATATACACCTAGGATTATATAAGTTACATGCATATACGGTAATAAAATGTGGAGTTTTGGTTTGTGGTGAAATAGCATGCATGATTTCTTATTTCTTATGTTTTGGTCGAGTATGTACCTCGTTTTTATTGTGGGTCAAATGGAGGAATAAAAGATTTGTATGTAACTGATGTTACAAATGAAAAGATTATAAGCACGTTCTTATGGGGGCAAATTCGAGGGTCATCGCGGGATTTACGGATAAGTTGTACGGGTTTTTGAAAGAGTGTCGGGATAGTTGAGTCGGGGGTAAGTCATATTACGTGATTACTTGGTCGTAAATGTTAGCCATATGGTCCATGACGAGGATAAAGATGTCATCTCGAAGGATAATTGAAATGTTAAAATGAAATAGAAACATGTACGATGCGACTTGATTAAAAGAAAATTTGTTACATGGTTAATATATTTCATATATTTTCACTTTTAACCCTCGTTTTTAGAACATATCACATGCAAACCTTGAACTATTATGAATTAACACATTATACCCGAGACTAGCATAATAATATTATTGAGTTTTAATGTTTAATTAATTATCATGATAACCCTAAACTTTGCTAAGTTACACTTTAAACCCTAAATTATATTAAGTTGTTATATTTAACTCTAAAAATATTAATACAATTCATATAACCAATAAATCCGTTATGACTTAAATGAGCTAATAAGTATTAAACAAATCGTAATCCGTGTAGATTCGTTGAAGGAGGCGTGATGTTGTGTCTTCGTGTTCATTCATTCGTTTGCTTTCCTTTAATTGGCGTTAAGTACGGATATTCTATCCCTTTTCGTAGGGGTTTCTCATGATTCGTTTACATATTTCGATATCGACTTTGAACCGTTATATTTTACATCGAGCCTTCTTATTAGGGCTTCCCTTTTCTTTGCTTCGTTTATAATATTCCATTTTCTATGGCTCCTTATGCTATGACCCTTTGATATTGATCCTCCGTTATTGAACCATTGCTATTGACCCTCTCGTTATTGGACCCTGTTATTGAACTAATGTTACTAAACCTTTGATCTTGAATTTTGATATTGAGCTGCTACTCATGAATTTCGATATTGAACTGTTGCTATCAACCTTTGAATGGTGAACTACCGATATTGAACCTCGATTATTATGGTGACATATTGCTACTTGTGGACCTTGTCGACCCTTGATTGATACCGAGCCAAATCGTTAACTAGTCATGGGGTTCCATGACCGTGTCATTGATGCACCAATGGCATGACTCGGTGTGTACGAAAGTGATGTTACACACCGTCCCTATCTTGTATCGATTATGCGCGCTTCCTTCATTCGTTATGGCCACTAATATTTCTGCAGGGCGTATGGATGCATCCTAGATCCGCATCTTGTCTTATTCTTGATATATATATAATGTTATAGTGATGTGGTGCGTGTGTGCAATACACCCCTCACGGTGCAGGAGCTAGCTACTCCACTAGTCACCGAGGTCTCCCCTCCTCATGCCCGGTATTCGAGGTCACCCCTCCGAATCGATGGTTACTCTTGATTCTTGGGTCGCTATTGCCACTACCGATATTCTTGTCTTTGCATTGTTGGCTCGGGATAGATTTCGACAACCCTTACAATTGTTGATATACTTATATTGTACCATCTGTTTGCCCAACGCACTATATTCTGTATTATTGACCGTTACCACTGCACACTTATGTGACTTAAGTTATTATATGATTATTGAATTTGATTATGCTTTTACATGTTTATGTGGCTACCGTTTACTGCTACGATGTGATTAATATGTGACTATATGATTCAACTGTTGTCATCCGATTATATGTTATCTCCCTGTTATGTGATCTCTCTGAGTTCCTGGTGACCATGCTAGTGTTTGATCGATTGTTTTGTCTGTTTGTCTTGTATACCTCGTTCAGTTAATCTCATGGACTATGACTATCCGTTAGTATCTTTATCTACTTATTTTGACCTGCCATGGTTACAATTCTGTTTATGCTACTGTTGGATTGGATAAATGGTTCAACTTATGTTGTCCGCTTGTTAACTTGTTTAATTGCTCTGCTATGTCTTTAATTCATTCTATTATAGCATTCATGCTGAATTTATACTTGATACGTGTGGCTACCATGTTTGTCGCTAATGGTATTTATTGTTGTGATACTTGTGGCGTCATTAAGCGTGGGTTACTTGACCTGTGTGATTGCCATGCTCACTTTCTAATTAGTTACTTCCGCTAGCTTTTGGACTTCAGTTTGGCTTATATGTACTCTGACTTCCTAATTTATTGTAAGCCTGGTTATTTAGATGTGCTTCCGTATATGTCATGAATGTGTTATGTGCTTGTCCTCCTCTATTATCTGTTCCTTCTGGATATTGGTATAATTCTGTTTCTGCAGGAATCCTCATCGACTCATTGTTTCCTTTCCATTGCGACATTGTTATTGTTTACTCTGTTTCATTTCATATTTCGATTACATTTAGCTTTCGTTTTGTTATATCATTCACTGGGCTTTTTAAGCTCGGTAGCATTTCTTTCCTGCGGCGGTGTTTAGGTTTTGAAGATGGGCTTGATTGGGTGAGAGTTGGATTATTCGAGTAGACCGACTTTAGTCACCTTACCATTTTGGATATAAATTGAAGAGCTATTGTTTTAGATTTCACTTTACTTTTGGACATATTGGATTTGTATTTTCTTTGTAAGTCATCGATTATATGACTTGGTAATTTATTTTATAAAGTTTTCGTCATAAAATTTTAATTGTATGTTCTGATATGACACCAGAATGTGACACTTCTACCCTTGTCGGGTTGGGGTGTTACAAGAAATTTGTAGAGAAGAACACTTGAACTCATGTGAGAATCAACATGTTGAATAATGTGAGCAAGTCTAATTGGGGATTAAATCGACATTTCACCCTCCCTAATTAGTGCTCTCCTAAACCGACAACTGTTTGATAAATGCCAGTTAAGAAGAAGTCTTTAGATAATCAAATGCAATTGTCTTTAGTCTTCTAACATGCACCGTAAAATGTAGAAATGCATCGTAGACTCGACCTTCTTCAAGATTGTCCGGTTGGGGAATAAATAGTTAACATCTTCAACTCACACCAAAAACATCTCACCAAAAAGCATCCTAATTAACTTACATCTTGCAAATCCCTTAACTAAAATCCTCCCAATCAAACAAGAACGAAAGATGTTCATCAAGGAAATCGGCAATCGGGGCCGCAACGAACACACAAGATGGTAACACCAAACTACCAATCACATCAAACAAGAACGAGAGATTGTTCGAATCATCATGTTGATGTGCACGTGAAGCATTAACCGGAAGTACTTTGTTAATAACCTCATCAATCCGAGTGAAGATGTCAACCAACGGCTCTTAGAAGAACAACTCCATGTGAAGATGACCCGATAAGAAGAGGATCGGTTCTTACATGAGTTGGGAGCCGTTGACCATTTATTCTCATATAATAATCAACCATGCAAGAATTTCACACTTCTTACACACAAGATGGTAACACAAACTACCAATCACATCAAACAAGAACAGAGATTGTTCGAATCATCATGTTGATGTGCGTGAAGCATTAAGGAAGTAATTTGTTAATAACCTCATTAATCCGAGGGAAGATGTCAACCAATGGCTCTTAGAAGAACAACTCCATGTGAAGATGACCCGATAAGAAGAGGATCGGTTCTTACATGAGTTGGGAGCCGTTGACCATTTATTCTCATATAATAATCAACCATGCGGTAATTTCACACTTTTCTCCCCTCAAGAATTGCATACGGAGTTGCCATTCTTGATTAAATAAGTGAAAATCATCCGAATGTTCTATTCACACTTCTCCCGCAAAATCAGCACATGATGTCGCCATCTTTATTATAATCGAGCAAGTGGAATGAGAAACAATCGGTGGTAGCCTTGTTCACTTGATGACCCAAGCGCATGGAAAAGTATGAAGCATGTTGATGAGAATGGTCATAATAAGAAGATTTCTCTTCTTGGAAGATAATGCGCATCGAACGCACACATTTCTTTTCTTTAGAGTACGAGGCATGAATCGTTGTGTTCATACGTCATAAAAGATTTCTCTTCTTCAAGATAATGCGACCTAAACGTATACATTTCTTTTCTTTAGAGTAAGAGGCATGAACTGTTGTGTTCATACGTCATAATCTCTCTCTTTTCAATCTCTTGGCAAAACAAGTAATCAACCCCATTATCATTCTGTAGGCTCTTTGTCATGACAACTGATGGAGAAAAACCAATATGATGAATTTGACCCTGAAGTAAACTACCCCGAACTCGTGACTTAAACTTGCACATATGTAACAAAGAGCGGTGCCGAGACTTCATGCCCATTTGAATCTCTAAGTACTCTATACTATTCAACCAACCAACCATCGAGTATAAGACGATACCACCTCTTGAAAATCCACAATTGAATGTGACACCGAGCACTACAACGTAACTCCTTTAAGTGATAGTTATTTTGAGGTGATAAGAGCCCAGCCCCCAAGTGGTAAAAGAAAAGGTAAAGACACCCAACAATAACTAGATTTCCAAGTCTTCGTTTTTGACAATAAGCTCGAACAAGGATCTCAAGAATCTTCATCCATCCATCCCGATATCTTCGGATACTAAGTACACTTGCCGTGATAATTCACTTCAACCTCAAATAAATAATCTTGAATTAACTCCGTTGTCACATCTTCTAGTTAAATGCTCAATTCTAGCCTCCTTTGACGCTTTAAGTGAACTCGATAATGGTTTCATCCCGACTATGATTAAAAGCACATAACCCCATAAAACCATGTAATAACCAAATTGCCATGAAGAAAACCCAAACACACACCCAATTCATGAAGTACACCTTTTATCCCTTCTTGAAGGTAAACCGTAACACCAAAGATCGAAGACCTCGAAATACGCTTTCCTTTCTCCAAGATGGTTCCATCATCACGGATTTTACAATTCTATAGTTTAAACCGAAAATAGATTCTTTCATGATTTTACAAAACCAAGAATAAACCGTAAGATAGATCCGGAAATGCACCTTACTATTATCGGGATGTTTCCGTTGTTACGGATTTTACAAGTCTATGATTTAAACCGAGAAATAGGTTCTTTCGCGGATTTTACAAAATCAAGACAAAACCGTAAACAATTTCAACTTGAATTTATTATAGCCATTTTGGTTTCGGTGAATATCATGCTTTAGGGAACATGCAACGGTTCATCAACGGTTCAATATCCAACATCATCAACATCATCAACCATCCAATAAATACTTTGGTAAACACATCATTCACGCATTATGTCGGCTATTGTAGTGACCACATGGAGAAATAAACCCGATATACCAAACTTGATCATGAAGTAGAATTCCCCAGATTTGTTACTTAAGCTTATACTAATCCTTGTGAAAAAGAAACGGTGTACCCAATGTACAAAACCTCTTGACATTCTCAACGGAGTGAGACACCGAAGTGATAGCTATGTTGTGAGTTAAGCGAGAAAGAATCACAAACGTAACTAAATAGCCAAGTCTTTATCACCCTCAATAATCGCCCAAACAAGTCGTCTTCGTGGAAAGGTAGAAAGAAAGAAGACAAAATAAGTAAACGCCCGAAAACCTCATTTCAAATCCAAATAAGAAATACCGAACAACAACCCCGTAGTCAACTTTGATCAATAAACAAATCAGGCCGTGACATAGTATCCACCGTGAAAATGCATCAACCAAGGTACCGGACCTCATAACATAACGAATCTCACCCTCATACCGAGTCTCATCATCAAATCTCATACACCAAATCTCATTTCACACCAATCTCATATTATTCAAATCTTGAGAAGCCCATCACCCATTACCCAAGACCAAAACATCACTTATATAACACAAGCCGGTCCAATGATTTTTTTTTTTTTTTTTTTTTTTTTTTTAACGCACCATATGATCCAAATAAAAATCCCACCCAGTCAAGCCGAAAAAAAAAACTAATCCTTATATATCAACTCACGCCCATATCCGGTTTTAATCATTGTCATACCACTCATTTTTTCAATATTAAAAACTTGTATCCAATAGTTCTTTTAAATGAGAAAATCGGATAACAAACTTTTATATGTCCATGTTGGTGCATAACGAGATACACAATATAGTATTCCATGCATACTAGTTGATTTCAGCCCCTAGCTACAAAGACGTTAACTCATAGAGGCCCAAACTCTACTAATCCAAATGCCACATCCGATCCAATATCCGAAAAGCCCAATACCAACAATTTTCACTCACTATCCACTAAATAAAGCCCGCCAAGATGGTCGATAAACCGATCCATCATCTAACCCTAATATATCGGTATATAATGCAACTAATCTCACACACTTTAACCCTAAAACTACTCCTCTAACCCTATCCTAAAAATCATCCGCCCCATCCTTTCACCGATAAAACATATCAACGACCAAAAAAACTTTGAGCGAACCACTCACTCATTCTTCTCATCACGGTGATCTTGAACACGATTCGAACCATTAATCCTAAGATAGAGGATGCCACAGGGATGGCTTTGATTTCTGATTCGATTAACATTTATTCGCGTCAGAGATAGTTATGAGGGTTTCTTGATTCGCCACAGGGATGGCTCGTGGGTGTGACAAAGGCTTCAAAATTCAAACAACGGGTTATAGGGTAAGGTATATCACTGTGTAGCTTCTCGATTTAGTAGTTAACGAATGAAAGATGAGATGAAACCCATTGGTTTTGTACTCACTTTAAGATTCGAATAATAACATGAATTTATACTTTAAAAGTATTTGACCAATGATGGTAATCTGAATCGTGATATAGACCCTCGTGGTCTTGATGTTACCAACTCTTGGTACGAATCTTACAGAGGTCAATGAATGGATAAAGAATTATTATGTTATTTTCTTTTGACCGAGTATAACGAATGGATTAAACCATCGTTGGTTCTGCTCATTTGTTAGCCATCGAAGATAATCGCACCCAAACTAGATCAATGATGACATGATTTTTTCTCGCTTATGAAAACGTTTATACAACTTTTGAAAATCACATAAGTGATGCGAGAAGAAATCAATATGAGATCAAGATGTTTTGCATTAATATTTCATTTAGAGTTGTTAAAACTAGATCAATGATGTTGGCTTCGGTACTCGAAACCATGAGTAGTCAAGGAACTAGACGGAGATCTACCACATATATATTGATATATGACCTAGATATAATGTGATGATATGCGTTGATATAGGTGGTTGATATATGATATTAGTTTAATGTGTGGAGGTTGTTGATGTTTGAAGGTTTGATATGATGTATGTATTGATGAGTCTTGATGTATGGTAGTTGTTGTGGTCGTGAGTCATTTTCTTGTTCATCTTCTTCATCATTTCTATAAAGAGTCGCTACAATTTACTTTTATGACACAAGTCGCTAGCCTTATGTAGTCTCAACTCGCTAGGTCAAGTCGCTATTGACTTGAGTTGACTAAATAGTCAACTCGCTACATAACCCAACTCGCTAACCCAACTCGCTAACCCAACTCGCTAGCCCAAGTCGCTAGGCCAAGTTGCTACGACTTGTAAAGACAAGTCACTAAGAAAAATACATTGAATCTGGACTGGTTAGTGACAAGTCGCTAGCAAGAATTATGATAGTTTCCATGAGTTTTTCCGACCACCTAATAGAAACCCGTAAAACGTTCATAAAATGTATCCTTTTGACCATTTGACACAAATCATTCATTACATTCATGCACTTAACATCAAAACCAGATTAAAGACCATCAATATTGTTATAAAAGTCTGTTTAAAACCTGTAAACTTAATAAGAAAAATCATTTAACCATATCGCTTTAAAAACAAGACATGAACAAGGTTTTGGACATGGCAATCGTGAAACAAGAAATGACTTCTCAAACACCACATATCAAACAGATTCAAACATCAAAGTCCACTCGAAAAACATCAAAACAGATTCAAACCGCACCATGAAATCATATGAAAACCGCTTAAAACTATGAAATAAACCACGAGAATCAACACAAACACAATAACCTTGGCTCGTACCAAGTGTAGGATCGTAAATATTATTGTGTTAGATGATTCGGTGGTCTTGGATGATCGAAATACATGTTTACCATAGTTAGAGAGTTAGTAGAGAGAGGGTGTTCTTACTAGAGGTTTACACAAAGTGAATATTAGATTGAATGAGAGCACCGCCCTTCCATGGATGGAAGGGTATTTATAGTTCTGAGAATACTCGACCTCCCATCGGCCTCGTGGATCGTATACAATGGGTAAAGACCCGTCCTTCCTCCACGGTGTTACACTAAACTATTCTACGCTACTAATTAACTAATTAACTACAAAACAACATAAATAACTACAAATCTACGAGCTAACATATGCTAGACTATAATTGGGGTGACCGACACTTTAACATGGAATTTCCAATTCCTAACAGTATACTTCAAACATGCTCAATCGGTTCAAACCAATGGGTACAACCTCGGAAATGTGCACCTTGAAGTACCTTATCACCCGAAGAAAGAAAGTGAAAACAGAACCCTGACCCTTGAAAACTCAAAATGTTGGTCATAAAGACCAATAGCATCCGCCGGAAGGTTATTCATCGTAAAACCCTCCGGGGTAATACGAGGATACAAGTCGAGGGGAGCACTGTACCCAGCGAAAATGCCCTCCAACTCCACCTCGATCATGACAGAGGTAAAAATGTGCATATCAGATTTAGGCGGAGGATCGATGACATGTGATTGAGAACCGGATGCCATAGGAAGGAGCTAAGAGAAGGGTAACGCGAATGAAGGACAAACAATAGAAAGAAACGCACCTGCTAGCCGGAGGATCTAACAACAAAAGACGTAGAAAGTGAGAGTAAAAAGTAAAAATAGTGAATGGGGTAAAATGACTTATATAGGCAAATGGGAAGGCATACCAGACGTCTCCATCATGTCGATGCATACGCAGATCCATCCGAACCGCTGAATCAAATATTTACAAGGGATAGAATATGGAAAACTACCCGTTAATGATAGATTAACTCTCCAAAATCAAACAACAAGTGGCGCCTAGCTTTTCGCTCTTGTTCGAGGTGAGGAAGGTCCTAACTATAATACTTTGTATTATTTTTATGTTTGAATCTCTACTTAACTTGGTCAAGTTTGATGCACATGGGTCCACAAGAATTGTCCATTTTCAATAGATAGGCACGTGCCTAGTAGGCTAGTCTGAGCGCATTTTCGCTTACCCGATTTGACGCCTTATAGTTCCAATGCATGTTTCTCGATATTGATAAGTTCTGAACTAATCTTCTCAAATACATTTCCGCCCATGCATCTAGATGATGAGGTTGTAAAACCAAATCAAGTCTTCGAGTCATAGTAGACATTTGTCATATCTCAATGACTCGGTGTTATTTGTAGCTCCTTGTAAATCACTCCCGACACCGCAAAAATTGTGAAATATTTTCTTCAGTTGTTCTTAGACGTCCCTAAAGCCAAACAGTTGGTTTAGCTTTATACAACTCTCACTGATTTTATTTTATCAGTTATTAACACTTTCTGAATGATAATAAGGAGACAGTTCTAAAAAAACTATCAGGGAGTATCTCATTTATGATAACTATCAAGTTTACTTTGATAGTTATGAAGTGACATTCTGATGTGCTACGTGTGTACAAGTTTTAAATTTATAAAAGGTGATTTACCAATTCTATCAATAACACATACAAGCAAGTGAACTCGTCCGCTATAGCAAGATTATGATAGTAAGTCGATCGCTCATAGGATTTGTAAGTGAATCAAGAAACAAGTTATAAAATCTACTAATAGCAAACCAAAGGTACTAAATAATAACGAAAATAGAGATAATAAAAGTCGATGATTAAGGCTACACTTGCTTAAACTAGTTTCTTATCCTTGAAAAGTATCATTGTGTTAACCTCTTCTTAACATGTTGGTTATGATAATTAGTTGGTGTACTAATCTATTGTTCTTACAAGTTAAACCTTCATCAAGATTTTAGTTTATAAAACAAGCATTAAGTTTAACCAATCAATTCAAGATCAAATCAAGTTTCATAAGTTCATATTCACAAACTTAAACACAAAACATCCATTTGCTTTATCAAATTTTCTTAAGAAATGGTCAATATAAAAGGTAACCGATTATAGACAAAGGGTCACAATTGATTGTAAACAACTAATCTTCCGACCTTTTGAGGTATTTACAATCAATCCAATTTGATAATCAAAAAGTATTCTTATTACAACCACACTTGAGTTTCTTTGTTTGACCAAGAATAATGGGTAAAAACAATCATTCATAGACAAATGATTATAACTAGTTGAATAACAATAAATCCTTTCGACCACTAAAATTACTAACAACTAGTCAATCTTGATTAAAAAATGTCACTATGAAACTTAAAAACAATTGGATCTTAGAATTGACTTGAAATTGAATTTAAACATGTTAACACAATCAAGAACTAATCATTAGATAATATACATTGTTTAAGCAAGTGCATAAAGGAACTAGCCACTCATAGCAAACATGAACATAAACTCAGAACTTTTAACATTAGAAAACATGATTAAGAGTCTTACACCGATTGGAATAAGATTACAAATGATTGAGTAATGTTACCCAAAGTATTGGTGTTGACTTCTTGGTGGTTTGACTTCTAAATATTGACTTTCTGACCTCCAAACTTTCCCGGACTTACTAATGACGAAATTAATAGCTTTTTGAGAATGATTTGATGAGTAGAGAGTTTGTATTGTAGTGTGTTCTCAAATAATTACAAAAGGCTCTGTTTATACTAATATCAAGGCCTAGGGTTATTAATGCTAAACTTGGCCTCCAAGGAGCTTAGAAGGGACTAGAATACACCAAGTAAGGACCTAGAATCGTTTGGATATAAGTGAGAAGTCTTAATAATGAAGAAATGGCAGACAGGACAATTCCAGCTGAATCAGTTGCGGGTGGGGACCTATCGGCTGGCCTTCTTCAACATACTCCAGCCGAATCGGTTGTGGGTGGCGACCGATTAGGTGGCCTTCTTCAACATACTCCAGCCGAATCAGTTGCGGGTGGCGACCGATCGGCTGACCTTCCTCAGCAGATGACTTTTGACTTTTCCGCTTGATTGGTTTGATTCTAGTTTGTGGCTCTTGATTCTTCATCCAAACTTGATCTTTTTCATTGCTTCGACACTTGGAATGCTGAACCAATGGAACATACGTGCTTGAAACGCCTCCATGAAACGGAAATCTCTTGTATGAATATGAATCTTCATTTATTTAACATTCTTTCATTATTCCTTCCATTTTCCTGCACTTTGTTACATATACTAGACAAACGTTCTTTGATACGATTAAGTAATAAAAGCATATGAATATAACCAAATAACATATATAAAGCACAAATAACACTACTAAAATATATACAATTTGAGCGTTGTCACATTCTCTCGATCTTTATCACGGACTTATGCTCACTGACCTTCAGAAGGTGTTTTAGGCTATTTTATGTTTAAATACTTGTCAAAGACAATTTGGATTGATTTCAGACCCAACAATTTCCCCTATTTAAATATACAAATAGACTAATTATGAGTAGTAAGTGAGCATAACGACTTCTTTTTACATACTGAGTTTATAACAAGGAAAAATAACAATTTTAGTTATCTTCTGAATCCTCTTTGCTAATGAATATCCCACAGACCCTTAGTTTTAGATCTTTCATTGTCAGAGATCCTGAGTCACTTGTGGTTCAACACTTTAATAATTGGCTATTCTAGTAATTAGAGACTGTTGGGTCAACATTTCCTACCCAACAGTCTCATACTATTAAAATATGGGAATAGCTTAATATGAATAGTTGTAAGTGAGCATCTTTGCTTCAACTTACAAGTAATTTACAAAAAACAATAAAAATAAACACAATTTGGCTCGATTCTCTGTTGTTGGTGTCTTCACTTCAAGTTTCTGAAAGGTCATGGACTGTCTTGTTTTACTAACACTTCTTGATGAACTTGATGCACATTCTCTGAAGATGTCTCCTTTGCCCCGGATGATCCCTTCTTCAATTAACTTCTGGTGCTCCAATTTTGCACTAATGCTTTATGCTTCTTTCTCTCATTTGGTTGCACCTGAGAGTAACCATAACCACATTTATAGCTTGTGTGTTTTAGAACACATATTTTCATAAGCTCCATTAGTTTAGAAGTTTTCAAGATGAAAACATTTACTCAGGACAGGTTATCCTGGTGAACTTGGTGCTTGAACAGTGGAACTCGCAAGGAAGTTATACTTTGTGGTGTCCTATACGAAGGAGTGTGGAGGTACTCAATCGTATAGACAATACAAAATATGAAGATCTAGGGAGAACAAGTTTGGTGGAGTCCTTGTTGTGGATCGGTTTTAATGTTCATTGCTGACATTCAAAACTGTTTGGTATTATTATCGGTTACTCAAGAACGGATCTGGATTAAGAAAAAACCCACCCGATCTGATACCACTTGTTGGGTCCGCTTCGCATACGTTCATCCAAACCATGAAGGATATGAACAACACTTTTATCAAGTGAGGAAAATTGATGAACATCAACATCGTTGAGGTTGGTTTGATTGAGAACGAATCAGATACGCTAATAACACCATGTGTACTTTTCAACTTTATAAATCTTATTATAAATGAATAAAATATTTACATGGGATAGCCTACGGAAAACAACCGGGGTGGATGACAGATTAACTCTCCAAAATCAAATAACAAGTGACAGCTAGCTTTGCGTTCTTGTTCCGAGGAAAGGAGGATCCTAACTAAAATACTTTGTATTATTTTATATGTTTTAATCTCTACTTAACTCAGTTACAGTTGATGCACATGGGTCCACAGTAAATTTTCCATTTGCAATAGATAGGCACGTGCCTAGTAGGCTAGTCTGGAGCGTACTTTCGGCTTAACCAATTTGACAACTTATAGTCCCAATGCATGTTTCTCGTATATCGATAAGTACTTGAACTTATCTTCTCAAAGAATTTTCCCGCCCATGCATTCAGAGGATGAGGTTGTAAAAACTGAATCAAGTCTTCAGATTCATAGAGACATTTTTCAGATCTCAATGACCCTGGTGTTGTTTGTAGATCCTTGTAAATCACAGCTGACACCGCATCGGTTTATGAAATATATTTGTCGCTTGTTCTTTGACGTCCCTAAAGCCAAAAAGTTGGTTTAGCTTTATACAACACTCACCGATTTTTTCTATCGCTTAGTAACACTTTCTAAATAATAATCGGAGACATGTTCTATGATAACTATTAGGGAGTATCTCACTCGATAACTACCACGCTCACTTTGATAGTTATGAAGTGACATTCTCTCGATCTTTATTAGAAACTTTATGCTCACCGACCTTCGAAGGTGTTCTAGGCTATTTTATGTTTAAATACTTGTTAGAGACAATTTGGGCGGTTTCGCACCCAATAATCTCTACTTATTTAAATATACAAATAGACTAATTATCGATAGTAAGTGAGCATAACGGTTTCTTCTTACATAATGAGTTTACAACAAGGAAAAATAACAATTTTAGTTATCTTCAATCCTCATTGTATCCGAATAACCCACGCACCTTAGATTTAGATCTTTCTTTGTTAGATATCTCGAGTCAATTGTGGTTAAACACTTTAATAATTGGATATTTTAAGTAAATCGTAGACCGAGGGTCAAATTTCCTACCAATAGTCTCCTACCGTTAAAATATGGGAATAACCTAAAATGAATAGTTGTAAGTGAGCATCTTTGCTTCAACTTACAACTAATTTACAACAAAGAATAAGAATAAAGACAATTTGGCTCGATTTTCTGTTGTGTTGTATCTTTAGGTGGAGTTTCTGAAAGGTCAGGGACTGTATTGTTTTACTGACATTTCCTGATGAACATGATGAACATTCCCTGAAGACATCTCCTCTGCCTCGGATGCTCCCTTCTTTAATTAACTTCTGGTGCTCTAATTTTTTACTAATGCTTTATGCTTCTTTCTCTCCCTTGGTTGCTCCATAAAGTAACCATAACCACACTTTTAGCTTGTGTGTCTTATAACATATATTTCACAAGCTCCATTAGTTCAGAAGTTTTCAAGATGAAAACATTTACTCAGGATAGGTTGTCCTGGTGAACTTGGTTCTTGAACAGTGGAACTCGCAAGGAAGTTATGCTTTGTGGTGTGACATACAAAGGAGTGTAGAGGTAATCAATCATATAGACAAGAAGCAAGATGAAGATATAGGGAGAACAAGTTTGGTGGGGTCTTTGTTGAGGATCGGGTTTGAATGTTCTTTGCTGACATTCAAATATGTTTGGTATTATTATCAGTCAATCAAGAACGGATCTCGATTAAGAAACCACCCGCTCGATACCACTTGTTGGTCCACTTCGCACACGCTCATGCAAACCATGAAGGATATGAACAACGCTTTAGCAAGCGAGAAAATTGATGAATATTAACATCGTTGAGGTTGGGTTTGATTGAGGAAAACTTCGACACGCTAATAACACTATGTGTACTTTTCAACTTTATAAATCTTATTAGAAAGGAATCAAAGATTTACAAAGGATAGCCTACGGAAAACTACCCTGGTTGATGACAGATTAACTCTCTAAACTCAAATAATAAGTGACATATAGCTTTGCGTTGTTGTTCCTAGGAGAGGAGGATCCTAACTACAGTATTTTGTATTCTTTTCTATGTTTGAATCTCTACTTAACTCGGTTACAACCTTTGGTTTATATAGAGGAGGAAATAATTGATGCACATGGGTCCACAGTAAATTTTCCACTTGCAATAGATAGGCACATGCCTAGTAGGCTAGTCTGGAGCGTACTTTTGGCTTAATTGATTTGACAATTTATAGTCCTAATGCTTGTTTCTCGTATATCGACAAGTAGTTAAACTTATCTTCCCAAAGAACTTTCCCACCCATGCATTTAGAGGATGCAGTTGTAAAAACTAAATCAAGTCTTCCGAGTCATAGAGACATTTGTCAGATCTAAGTGACTCTGGTGTTGTTTGTAGCTCCTTGTAAATCACTCTCTGACACCACATCAGTTTGTCTGTTGGGATTCAAAGAATTCTTGATCTTGTTTAGATTACTATTGTTTATGTTTATGTTACTTTTGCTTAGGTTAAAGATACTACCGCTCGCATAAAGATATCCGCTGCTAAGCAACTTCAAGTAAAATATTCTAAGTGTTTTACATCTTTGGTGTAAAGGTTAAGACCGCCAAAGCAAAGTTACTCTCGCTAGTACAAAGTAAGATCTGCGAGGAAGTTAGGCTTAAGTTAGTACTATTAGATGTTAGTACTACTTATGTGTTATGTATAAGATAACTTTTGATACAAGTTTTGTAATAGATAAGTATAGAAAAGATTTGTTATACTTAGGAAAGTATTGTAAGCCGGTTAGGACTCCTTGGTGTATAAAGGAGGTCCTACGGCATAGAGTTATATACACATAATACATACAGAAATACTAAGTCGATTAGCTTCAAGGTTTTGTAACATAATACTGTTAGAGTATTCGTATTATTATCATTAATATTATTGAGACTTGTTTGTTGAATTGTTCTCATTGTGTTTATTGTTTTATTGATAATTCTTCTAAACATTAAAGATTATATTCCGCTTAATCTTTAATACATTCAAGACAATTTCTATCATTAGTTGTGTTAGATTTATCTAATATAACTAGTTCTTTATATAAGCTAAAGAAGGAGATCTTGTGTTAATGGGATCAACATTTTCTTTAGCTGGTCTATGACTTCCCTAAAGCTAGAAAGTTGGTTGAGCTTTATACAACACTCACTGATTTCTTTTTATCAGTGAGTAACACTTTCTCAATAATAATCAGAGAGACATGTTCTCTGATAACTATGAGGGAGTATCTCACTTATGATAACTATTAGGTTCACTTTGATAGTTATGAAGTGACATTCCCTATGATCTTTATCAGAGACTTTATGGTCAATGACCTTCAGAAGGTGTTTTAGGCTATTTTATGTTTAAATACTTGTCAGAGACAATTTGGGTCGATTTCAAACCCAACACTTTGTCAAGTTTCCCATTCTTGATATCTCCTAAACACCCATTCACATTGCCACCATTAGCATTCACATACTCAATCGCGCTAACCCATGAACCATACTTAAAATCCTCATCATTGACCACATCATCAAAAAATTCCCTAATATATTATTGTGTCGACAATATAGACTCATCCCTACATTCGTGAATATCTGATTTTTTACAAAGCCTGACTGCTTGAACAATACCCACAGGATCGGGTATTATCCTAACCGGTTGCTTTTCAACTAAATTATCAACATCGGGGTTTGGGTGGTTGTGGTTATCTTACGTGCATGGCTATTGCAAGGACGAGAGGACATGAGTTAGTGGGAGATTGAAATCATCAATATCAAGTGTTAATACAAATAAGTCAGTAAAACATTTATTTATATTTTACGATCTTCTAATGTTTTGTCGATAACAAACGTAAAATTATTTTAATGAAACAAATAAAAGACGAAAATGGTTTGAGCTAATAGTTTACTAACACACTTACATTTTCACATAAAACACTAAACAAGTAAAAGTGATTTTATGATTTAATAATACATATGTACAACAACTAGTGTTTACATATTGGGTAAATATATACATAACTAATATGTATTATAATAGGTAAATATAAATGGGAAGAAGTTTAAAGTATTTGACCCATTGACTAAATACATTGAATGTGGTTGGGTAAAACCCAAAGTCCATGACCCATAACCATGGAGCATAACCCATAACCCATTGCATGACATCATGCATAAGTCATAATGGGAGCCATGACCCATGACCTAGATGCATTGCATCTTGTAGATACATTGTATCTACATGGATACCCATGGTCCATAATCTAGGACCCATGACCCATAACCCATGACCCAAAACCCATGGGCAAAGAGGAGCGTCCCACGGATCCCTAGGATTACACTGGACGGATCCCTCAAGTGAGGTATCCGTGGGATCCGTGGAACAGTAGCTAAAATTCTTCTATAAATAGTGAGCCATTTTTTCATTTTGGGTTACCACTCCCACACATACTTTCTCCTAGTATTGTATACCTTCTAAAATCAGATCCTAAGGATCTCTCTATGTAGTTTGTGTTTTGTTTTTGTATGAGTCTCTAGGTTCCTCTTAAAGGCGAGATTGTTAGGAATTGGAAATTCTATAGTGAAGTATCGGTCACCCCTAAATGTAATCTAGCTTAAGTTAGCTCGTAGACATATCTTTTAGTGTGTTGTTTGTTTGTTAGTTATTAGTGTAGCTTAGACTAGTGCAACACCATGGAGGAAGGAAGGGTATTTACCCACTGTATGCCTGATCCACAGCCCGAAGGAGGGTGTGACTCTTTGTATAAATAGCCCTCTCCTCACAAGGGAGAGGGTTGGATGTTCATTTGGAATCTAACCTTCCATGAGTTTCTCTCTCTAGAATATCCCACTTTCTCTCTCTAAACCATCTAAATTATACGCCTATTTGATCTTGTGGTTTTGTGTGTTTATGAAATCCAATATGTTACAAATGGTATCAGAGAGCCATGGTTAGATCATCTCTTACATATCCTTGGATTTCTAGTGTTTTTTAGATGGTTTTTGAGTTTGAAAAAGTTTAGTAGTTTTTGCATCATTTGAATCATCTCTAGTGTTAAAGTTTGAATTTTGGGTGTACTTTTGTGTTTAGGATCATTGTATGTGCTTGGGTTTTGATTTGGTAAGCTTGAATCACCGTGGTTCAAACTTGTTTTGGATTGAAAAGTGTGTTTTGAAGTTTTTCTTGGTAGCGACTTGGTTTTCGTTGTGATATTCATCGTAGTGACTTGCTTGATAAAGGTAGCGAGTTATATTGGTTTTTGTAGCGACTTGGTCCTAGCGACTTGTCTATTGAGACAAGCCGACAACAAGACACTTAGTGGATTCTCCACTACTACGCCAGCGACTTGGTATAGGTAGCGACTTGCTTTCAATTTTGTTAGCGACTTGTACTTATGATTCTTAGCGACTTGGTGTTAGCGACTTGGTGTTAGCGAGTTGTTTCTTAGCGACCGACGCCTTAGCAACTTGGTGCTTAGCGACTTCTTCATCAAAATTCTTAGCGACTTGGTGCTTAGCGACTTGTCTTCTTAACTCTTAGCGATTTGTTCCTATAACAATTTGGTGAAGTGAAGCAAGTTACTTATATCTAATATACATAAACACATCCATCAACACAATGTCTTACATCACTGATCCTTTAATCACCAAAGTGCTTGAACTCTATGATACCTCACAGAATAATGAAACAGGCTGCTACTCAGAATGTTCTACCTTGGATGATTCAGCAACTTATAACCAAAACACCTCACAATCTGAGTCAAATTCTAATGAGTCACTCTTGATATTGACAAATGATGCAAGGCAAATGGAATGCAACATTGAGCCCTTTCAACTACTTCATCAGCACCTCAAACTACTTTTATCTACAACTATGGATCGAACAAGCTGTACTCTCCTTAGTCAAGATTTACCCACCTTGACAAGAACTGTGCTACTTAACTTAGAACAACTGAGGTTTCAGATTACCAAAGAGAAGTTCTCAACTGATGATTCTAATACAACTCTTCAAGTAATCTTCGATCAATTTTAGCCATTTATCCGGGGAATATTCTTGATTTTGATCATGACATGACCGAATTTCATTCAAGAAACACGATGGAATGGAAATTCATGAGTTCGTAAACACCTTTATTCAACTTATGGGTAATATGGAAATATACATTAAGGAAGCTGCTCAAGAGAATGACAAACTGAATGAATTGAATGGGTGTCTAGTTATGTTATGTGAAGATTGTGATAGGTCGAGCAATGGATCAGTTGAACAAATGAATGATGCTGAATGCAGAATCTCAGATGCAATAAAGGAGGATGAAGCCAACTTTACTGATCTTAAAGACTCAGAGTCAGAGAAGGTTGAAACAGTTTACATGACAACTCCTGGTATTCATGTGGTAAATACTGATGACAGATCCTTAGATGAATAGGTTTCATGCGATGAGGTACCCTTAACTGATCAAAGTAATTTATGTGTTAACGTATCTGATCTACTTGATCCTAACTCTAAATATAATACTATGAAATCGGTCTTGGTTGAGTCTGAATCTAAAACTTTTAAAGCTAATGACATGATTAAAAAAAAGGGTTTATGATGAACTTTCAAACAAATACTCAATTCTTGAAAAATATTGTATTTCCTTGGAAATTGCAATACAACAAAAAGAAGAAAGCTTTTATGATGAAAAATCTTACATTAAACAGGAATTTCCAGAATTTCGAGAATTTTTTGAAATTAATCACTTAAAAACACAGATTCGGGACAACGAATCAACCATATGCAATATGAAGTTACAACTCTCAGATGTGCATAAGTGTGACTGTCATGAGATGAGTGATACACTTAAATCTAGGAATGCTGAACTGGCTCTATGTGTGTCCAACCTATTAAGAGAAAATGAGTCCTTAAGAAAGAACTTAGAGGAGACCAATTCCAAGTTGATTAATCAAACTAATGCCTTGTTGATAGACATTGATGCCCTCAAAGCCCAAATTCAGGATAAGAGCTTCACTATTGTTGCCTTAAAAATGAGCTTAGGAAATCTATTGGAAATAGTGTGAACACTAAGTTTGCAAAACCATCAACCTTGGGAAAGCTAACTGTTCAGAACAACTCAAAACATACTGTAGCTAGGCAGCCCAATGCTTTTAGAACTGAAAGATTAAAACCATCAAAATCTAGGCTTGCCTCCCAAGTTGATGCGAATATTGTTTTGACAAAACCAGTCAATTCACTACTTCATTCCAACATGATGAATAACGAACCCCAGTTCAATGTTCTAAGTCATAAGATCACGAATACTAAGAGGTCATCTAGTTTTCATAAGAAGCATCAAATGGCTGATCAATCCCCTAAGAAACCAACTAATTACAAAAGGACAAATGTTCAAAAGAGGGAAGTGCCTACATCCAAATCTACTAGCAGTTGTTTCAAATGGATTCCCACTGGTAGATTATTTAAATTTTCAGGATCCAAACGGACTTACATACCTAGATCTTTCCTTAAGTGGATGCCCACAGGAAAACTTTTCAAGAATATTGAATCTAAAGGGGTCTCTATTAATGACATGCCTAGACCAAACTGTGCAACATCAAATAGTGAGATTACTCATGTCACTAACTCATCTATTTGCAATACTACTTGTGCTTCTAGTGCTATGTCTCCCCAGTCGTTTTTAGGTACAATGCTCAATTCAATCAGGAACATCATGACTTGGTTTCCATCAGAAATGAATATTGCTCACTTAGGAGCCATTGCTTGCCAGAACTGACGTACCTCATGCTTTGACTCCTATTCGACTTGAATCAGGACTCGCTCTTATAAACCAGTGTAGAAATCAGTTTAAAAATAATAATAATAATAATCATTTTTATATATCAAAATTCATTTTTATTCATATTTTAAAATCATTTTTATATATAAAAAAAATCATTTTTATATATCAAAATTCATTTTTATGTATCACTCTATCTAATAAAAGATATATCTCTTGTTATCGATAACATCTACGGTCCTAGAAATGTCATTCAATAATGTCATTCATAGATGAAGTTCGAACAAAAGATATACTCTTGTCTTTCATTTGGGTGGGCTAAATCCAATCAATGTTCATTGGTGACATTGATTGAGGGGGAGAATTTTTGCAAGTTATCTCGTCTTTCTTTGCACCATTGTTGGATAAGTATTGTGATCAGATGCATGTCGTTGTCGTGTCTAGTTTTCGTGGTTTTTCTGTGTTGATTGCCTATCTGTTTCATGGTGTCCATTGTGTTAGTTTGCTTATCTTATTATGCTATATGTGTTAGTTTGCAATCTGATAAGTTCATGGACTAAAAGTGTCTATAATACATAACTTGATAAGATAGCGACTTGCTTTTGAAACAATAGGTAGCAATTTACCTTTAACAGAGTTAGTGACTTGGCATGAAAAATGTTTTCTTGAAAGTTGCTATGCAATATGTGGGTTAGCGACTTGTTATGAAATGTCTTAGCAACTTGATAATACTAATTGCTAGCGAGTTGCTAGAACACTCACAATACTTCAGGGACTTAAAGTGGCAACTTGGTATTCTTGTAAATGTCTATCCCTATACCCTAGCGACTTACCTTTTATTTTTCATTATCTTAAAAATCAAAAAGACCTTCGTGTGTTTTTCTTCTCTCGTAGCGATTTTCTCTTGCAATTCTATTGTGGTACATGATTCATCTATCCTTCTCCATTTCTTACTTGTAATATATATGCATATCCTTAATTCGTTCCTTTAACAGATTTTACTCGGACTGTTTGATCTTCAATCTTATTCCACTCACCTAGGTTTGTTAAAGGATTCAAATGCTGAAACTAAAGTTACATGTATGAATGGTTCTAGTGTAGTTTTGGTTCTCTTGGATTGATGTTGTCTTTATTATTATGCATTGTAATGAGGCTCTTTATGTGAATCGTTATGATGTTTAGTTATGGGTTACTTTGTCTTTGTGATTATCTGCTGTTATGGATCGCATCTACTTGTGTTTATAGTATTGAAAAGGTTGCAGTTGTTGATTTGAGTGAGATGTTAGACGCTAGCTATGTATGTTCTTGGTGGCGATTTACCAATATTCTTGATAGCGACTTAGTTATGTATGTTTATGGTAGCGACTTACAACATTCTTCCTAGCGAGTTGTTTTGAAAATTGAAACAAGTCCCAGATAGCGACTTAGATGTGTTCTTCATAGCGAGTTAGCTTGTGTGTTCTTGGTGGCAATATTCTTGGTAGCGTGTTAGTTTGCTTATACTTATTTAGCGACTTACCTAAGTAACTCATAGCGACTTATCATTATTAATGTTGGTAGCGACTTGTACTTACAAGTCTGTAACTTGTTAATCTCGTAGCGACTTAGTCCTATCATTTTTTATAGCGACTTATCTGTACAAGATTAGCTTCTTGCTAACTCAATGTTCAAGTGGCGACTTGGTATGTTGAATTATTTCAAGGCGACTTGCTATTGTAATTTCATGATTAGCGACTTGATTCAGGTTTTCCTGTAGCGACTTGCCTTGACAAGATACTCTTAGCAACTTGCTATAACATCTTTTGTTTGAGCAATTTGTACTTGGTTTCTCTTGTAGTAACTTGGTATGACAACTTGTTTCAAATAACCTGCTATAACATCCACATAAGAGTATCTTGTCTCATGAAATTACTTAATAGCAACTATGATTTTAAATAATTTGACTCTAAAACAACTTGTCTTCAATACTAGTGCCACTCAATCTATTTCAACCTGCTTATGGGATCTCTGTCTAAGTTACTAAGTTATTGTGTTTATGTCATGAGGTTGTATTCAATGCTGCTTAACTAACCATATCTAATCTAACATGCTCACAATCATTGTTGTTGTATGTGTGTATCTTTAGATCTTCAATGGCAAACACAACCTCAGCTGAGAATATTACATCTTCTGCTCCACCCAATGTCCTTTCAGATGACGAAATATTTCCTAAGAATCAATGGGTAGAGATAGGGAAAAGTAACTGTTATGTGGACTTGCAAAAGTTGCAACAAAACCCAACCCTCAAAGTGTCTATTGATATCCTCAAAAACACAAATTTCTTGAGGTTCTAACCAAGCAATGCACAATTCCCACCATTTACATACAACAATTTTGGAACACCATTGAATGGGACAAAATCATGACTCATTATACCGCAAGTTGGATGATAAGGAATTTGTGATCAATTCGGACATTCTCAAGGCCCTTGAATCACACCCGTAACCCCACCATACGATCCGAACCACCACCTAGTGCGGAAGAGCTAATAGTCTTCGATTGGTTTGGGTTATCAAGTTGGCATATCCGGGGCCTCGACATCATCACAGGACAAATGTATCAACCACGGAGAGCAATGGCAACAGTTCTCAACTTATGTTTATCGGGAAAACATCAAGGTTTGATAAAGTAAGGATTCCCATCTTGCAAATCCTATGGGTATCGTCAATGGGGTGAATGTTGATGTATCAGAACGTATCTGGGAAGAATTCTCGTTGTCAATGAACACATTTATCTCCGATAGAACAAACTTTCACAATAAAGCTCAAGGATGGAAGAAAGTAAACACACTTGTGATTCCCAGCATCAGATTCTCAAAACTTGTCATCCAGTACTTGCAACAGACTCATAACTTCAATCCTAGGAGTGAATCAGTCCTTCATAATGCCAAGGAAGAATTTGTTCTGGGCAACCTTAAATATGTTGCTAAGGTATGGATAAAGAGATCTTTGGATTGCCAATTCACGATATTCTTCTCACGCACGATATTAAGAAGACGGATCACTTCAAACCGTACAAGAAAAGGGCTTCGGATCCGGTGCTAATGTTGATGTCTCCCACTCCACCACAACCCAAAAGCGCTAAGTCTACTTCAGCTCTCGCCTTCTTATCTTGCTCTTCCTAAAAGAGATGTGAAAGGTCACAACCTCTGACACCATAACCCAAAAGCAGAAAAGAAAGAAGAAGGGAGTGGAAAAAGAAAACATTGAGAAAACTGAGGTTTCGAGGGGTAATACGAGGTTGATTGATGAAGATGATGCGGCTCTACAACTTGGAATCAAGCAAAGTCTAGAAAGTCAGAATGTGAGAGCACCAATTGGAGGTGTCATGTTAAGAGAACCAGAACCTGAGCCATGCCATACAACTCCAATCACACAAGACAAAGGGAAAGGTATTGCTGATGTAGATGACGAACAAGCCGCTCACATGCTTCTGACCATATCCTCTTCACCATCAAGAACTACCACTCAATTTGAGTGAAGAAAGAAGTGTTGAATCATCTTCACCAAGAACAAACCGGATTGGAAAAGGATGTATCCAAGCACAAGAAGAAACTCCACGCATCAAGTAATACTAATCGATCAAAATGATGAAGAAGAATTCTTGAAGACTCACAAGAGAATCTTGAGACAAGGTCCGATGAATTCATGCACTTGGAAGAACCCAACTTGTCTCGGTTCTCTATCCTCATTAAAGAACCTTGATACAGATCTCTCATTTGGTGATCAGTTCTTAAATGACAAACCCTCTGATAATGAGCCGTTTAAGAAAAATAATGAGAAAGAGGAAGCTGAGTCTATGTACACTGTTGATATTCAGCAAGACACTTCAACCATCCTTCCTATGTCTGCACCACCTCATTCAACCGTACTTCCACCACCCTAACCTGCTAATGATCCATCAAATGTTGTCACCATCAGTGAAACCATCACTCCTCCTACTTCACCACATCATGCGTCACCACCTCCAGTCAAAACTACTAAAAAATTACTTGAAGAGGCTATGTCACGTATTGCAACTATTGAGAAGCATTTTCTTATCGCTGTCAATAATCTTGATAGTCTTGTCAAAAAGCTGGAGGATATTAACCTTAATGAGATTGTTACAAAGGCAATAGAAGCTGACATAAAAGATGCAGTTGAATGGGCAATGAAGGCTCCATTACTACAGCGATTCAAAGACTTGCCAATTTCTGATATGAGATCAGCTCTCTCTGAAAGAATGTATGAAGCAGGAGCGCATTTGGATGATACACATAAGAAATTATACGAGGCACTCAAGGAATCGATGAGACGTGATAATTATCAATAGTTTGTGGAGGATATACAAGAAAGGGAAGACAAGAAGAAAATAAATAATGTTCCAGAGTAATCAACTGATAAGTCAGGAGGTCCCAAGCCACCACCACCTCCTCCACCTCCAACTGGAGGAGCTGGAACTTCTGGGGCTGGAGGATCTTCTTATACAACTTCTGCAGCTCCATCACAACCACCATCATCACCACCAAAACCTCCCAATCAACCTAGTCCATCCAAAAATCAGGAAACTCAAAAGAAATCTGCGGCTTGGACCACGGTTGATTCAAGGTTCACACCCACAGTCTCCTCTATTCCTGAAGATCAAGTGTTTCATGAAGAGTCGCATGTCATGGCAGAGTCAAAATCGATGACGATGATGCATCCACCAAGTATATCCCAAGCCGTTCAAGATGATTGGTTTGATACATACATGACAGAGAACGGTCAACCCATCTAGAGTTGCACCTTCAAAAGACACCATTCAAGTTGGCTCACCAAGAGACCTCATACTCCGAACCCTCATGGTCCATCCCAGACCGACACGATGATCCCCGACAACAAGCGGGCTTCAACAATTTCTACTTACTATGAAACCCCAGATGAAGACTCCCTACTTCATGCCACTGGAGACATGGGCAGCTTCATTAAGTGGTTTTGTGAACAGAAGGGAATCTCGTCCATCACTCCAAAGGAACTTGAAGGACAAGCTTTTGAAATTGTCAAGGTTTTTCACTCAGATGCCAATCAGCTCCAATATCAGATAGAAGAATGCCACAAGATGCTAAGTGATCAAGTCAGTGAGCAGATTAGTCGGTTTAATGTAAACATGCCTCTTCCTCTCAGTGGTGAACCTGGACAAGTGACCATTCAGTCTGAATTCTTCTTCAACCGTGATCTGGACTATCTATGTGCTCGCTCTTTTGAAAGAAGACCAGCCTTATCAATTTCGAAGATGAAAGCTGCTACCTACACAGATTCAGGTCTTGAGCATATGGTACCTGATCAATTCTGGTCTGACAAAGAACATGTATATGACATCGAGGCCTCATATGTTATTTCTCATTGGTGGTTCAAAAAGAAGCAATTCTACATTGAGAGACATGGAGCGGACAAAAGACGCAAAGGTGTTAGATCTAAGCTATGAATTCTAAGTGTTGTCAGTGTAGAGATCTTCCCAATCTATGGCTATGATTACCTTAAAAAGATCGTTCTTCAAAGAGCAGACCAGAAAGATCATGTGATTGAAGAGAACGACTTCAAACACTTGACGCCAAATGATTTTGAAGATCTCTACCTTCTGAACCTACAAGGACACCTTAACCATCTTCCGGTTCGTGAGAAGAAGGCTCTCTCATTCTTGTCAACCTTTGGATCAGGGGCTTAGTCATTCGAAAAAGGGTTGAGGATTTTCAGCTAGGAATGGAAAGCTACCAAACCCGGGTCAACCTTACAAATCCATAATGGAACGCCTTAGGACATGAATTTTGTCACGAATATAGAGTTCTTGACACCCCTAGAGTTGTCATCTTCACCGACAGATACGGTACTCGCATGCTAATGAGACTGTGTGAGCTCTACAAATTCAGTGATGGTACTCTCAAAATGGTAGAAGAAGAATTGAACTCTAGAGTGCATGAAATCAAAATTGATCCAAGCGGTGGAACAAAACAAAATTCAGTCCGATGAAGATTTGAAAAGGTGTGAGGATTTCATGGTGCGATCGAGCGAAGACTTAAGACTCGAATGATCTTCCGCACCTTGAAAGCTTATGGGTGGTAGACTTCGTGAAGGTCACTACATGTCGCTCAAAGAACTCGAATGAAGACTTCTTAGGAAGTAGTTTTGTACTTTTTATGTGTAAACGTGGTGTATGAACTATGAACAACTATAATGTATGTAATAGTGTTAGGTTATGTATTGAGGTTTCCCTTTGTGTCTAAAAGGGAACTTCAGTGTTGTCCACTTCAGATCATATAAAACCGGACACATTTTTCTGCAACAAATGTTTGAAATTTTTGAAAATTTTGATCGGGGGAGAAAATGTGATATAAATATGAAAGATGATAAAAGATGACCATTTTGTCTCAATGTGCATACTACTCTCCCATATGTGCTAAACGCCGAATCTCAAGCACATATTGAGGGGAGCATTTCAAAAGAAAACAAACTTTCAAGGTACAAAACAAAATTTCTTAAGTTTCAATAAAAAGTACCTTGATTGATTTTCTAATGGTTTCGAGTATGGCTATATGATCGTGAATGTGCTTCTAAGAACTCTTTCCTCTTCATGCAAAACAATTTCAAAATCACATGCACAAGTTGAGGGAGTAACTTTTAGAAAACTAGAAAGGGGTTGAATAGTTTACCGATTAAAACTTTGTTTTGAACTTATTGAAAGATCAATTGATATTGATCTTAAGTATGTTAATGAAATATGCAAGCAATATGTAATAAGTAAGCAAGGAAAGAAATGATCAAACCACAACAAGTTGTTTATAGTGGTTCGCCTACAAGGACTCTTTTTCCTTGCCCTACTCCACTCCCCGAGTCTCACACTCGAGAGTTTAACTTCACTAGTCAACAAGCTCCTTTCACCGCGGAGAAAACCTTTACACTTCGCTACACTATTTCCGACACTAAGCTAGATGTCGAGTTCTTTCCAAGGGTACAACTACTCCCACACACAAAGTATTTTGAGGACTAAAATACTAACCACTCACACTCACAAGATTATGATGGTTTGATACAACAATGAAGTATGGATCAACACTAGATCATACAACACTAAACAAACAAGACTTCCAACTCTCGTTGAAGCTTGAATATGACTTGATCTTCTTTGCTACAAAAGAGATCACTAATATGATATGAAACCGAGTTAGAAAGGTTTAGAGAAGATATGTATGAGAGTATGTTAGAAAGGGATGAAAACTACTTGGCTTGGCATTGCTATTTATAGCCAATTTGATGTGAGCTGCCTGACGGACCGCGGACCCCTAAAAGGGTTCCGCCTGTACCCAATTGGTACCGCCATCGACAAACAAGATATCAAATCTTGCCTAAAGTCAACTCTATCTAAGTAAGATTGTGTAAGATATGAAGAGTACAAATCTTCACAAAATATCTAATGGAATCTTCCAATGATCTCCATGATGTAATACATGATGTTAAAATGTTGTATTACTATTAATAGACATATGCAATGCTTAAGTAGTGTTTGGTTTTAAGAACCTAACACATTCTACAAACTACTATCATACATAATGATTAGAGTCATATCAAGATGTTACTAATCATAAATGTAAATGCTTGAATGATGAATATATTGTTTGAGAAAGCTTGTTTTAATATCTAATAAACTTGACAAGCTTTAAGCTTTTATAAATTAAATTTACTTTTGTCGTTAACAAAACTTAGGCAAAGATCAAAAATATAAATAACGCTTAATGACTATATTTGTATTAACAATCTCCCTTTTGTTGAGGACAAAATATAAATTTTATTTTTATAAAAGAGACAAAGTTTGTACAAGAGTTATAAAATATTAGTTTTAGAACTTTGAAAAGGAAATGATAATATAAGTGTATGAATTTTGACTTTTATGAAAGTCAAAGAATTCACTAGTTGATGCATGATGTTGACTTTTCGTAAAGTCAGTATGCGCTTGACTTTTAAGAAAAGTCAAGTATTATCAATGAGGGTTCTGTTTGACTTTTAGAAAGTCAATTGTATGCGCTTGACTTTTCGTAAAAGTCAAATATAAATAATTTCAAGTTCTATATTTTCTCCCTTTGTCTCAACAAAAGAAGAGGCTATGCGGAATGTAATGAGCTCGAGCTTATTATCTCCCCTTGTTCAAAGCTCCCCTAAATTGGGTGCTTTAATGGGAAGATACATGGATTGTGAAAATAAAGCTACAAAAAAAATGTTAGTAATAATGATCATTCACAAGCATTTCCAAACACTATGTAATGACACCAACAACATAATAAACAACATTCATTTGTTAAAATTTTCATGAGTAAAGATCATGAAAAGAGAACACAATGATGTGTTTCTAGTACAAGAGAAAAGAGAAAAATTATCCTAAAACAAAAACAAATAAAAGACTATTCTAAAACCATCCTAAAGAGATGGTGGATGGGAAAGAGCGTTGAGACGCCAAGAATGTGGTTGAGGATGAACCTCATTTCTTCGTGGAAGTCATGGACCATAATCCGGTCCGTTTCCATTTGTTTGACCCGCTTGCTCACAAGTTGAGCAACCATGTCTTGGTGGGTAGAAAGTTTGCGGAGGTTGTGGTGGTGGAATGGTGGATGTGTTGGTGGTGTTGGGATGTTTGGAGTGGTCATGATGGATGCAAGCAAAGCATTTTGCATTTGCATTGTCTCACTTAGTGAGAATCCACCATGCCTTTGAATTGGTGGAGGTTGTGGAGTTCGGCTTGAATCTCCTCTCTAGTGGGATTGTCATCCCACATGCTCTCCGAATGTCCTCATATGAGGGACATTGATGATGGAAGTGGATGATCCCGATAAAGGACCATGAATGTCCTTGTGAATGGGGTGGAAAAGGAGAGGTCTTGGCCCTAATGGGGCGTTTGGGTCAATGGATGACCGAGGTGATTCATGAGCGATTCGCTCAATGGTGCCAAATGATGGCAATGGTGGTGGATGACTTGGCCTAGAGGCAAGTCTTCCAAGTCCTCTAGGAAAGGATTTGGTGATGTTGGTGGAGTAGAAAATAACCCATGGGAGTGAGAGGGAGACCTTGGTGAAGGTGGTGAGGTGTTTTGGATGTTTGGATGGGTGCCGGTGGAGGTGAAGTGGGTGCTTTTGATGGTGGTGGAGTGGTGATCACAATGTGTGATGAAGTGGGTGTAGCCAAGGTAGGTGTGTATCATCTCTAATGGGAGATGAGATGGTGAGTGGTGAAGATTCGGATGATGAGCTAAGATTAACAAAGCAACAAGGCCTTACGCTTATTCTAGCGGTTTTCTTGCAAGGTTTTGGTGATGATTTAGTCATTTTTATCTTGGGTTTTGATTTGCTAGATAGTAAGTGAGAATGAAGAAGGTGTGAGGATGATCATGGTAAAGCCTTTCAATTTATAGAGGTAAGAAATTGTTGAGAAAAGGTTTGATTTGATGTTGAACCATTGAATAGATGAGGTTCCTAATGATTTGGAAGTGGGTTGAATGCTAGTCATATCACCCAAGTCAATCCATACAAAGAAGATGGAGTGAGGAAGAAAAGATATGCAATAAATGTGTTCTAGTGAGTGGAATTTCCTAATATTCAGACACCACGGATTTGAAGGTACCAAAATTTTGGTTCCTTCCTTTATGCCAAAGGGCTCCTTGGGTGGATTTTTCAAATTTTGAATTTTGGTGGAAATGGATTTCTTACATCCCTTAGTGAATAATACTAGTTCTAATAACAAGATAAACTAGTTAAGATTGATTTATGAGTGATGGAAGATAATTTGGAATTACGAAGAGTCGAAATTAAAATTACCGGAGGATCCACGGCACCAAAATCATACATGACGGAACCCAAAAAGGGTGCCTACTGGTCCGCCTCAGATGATATGGCGGTACCAAAATTCATAAAGGACGGTACCAAAATAAAGGTGCCGCTCGATCCGTGGAGTCAAATTTGGATGAAAGTTTCCTAAAACCGAAATTTCCAAATCAAAATTTTTCTCAAAACCTCGTTATACTAAACATTTCTTGTTAGAAAAGTAAATAACACATATGTAAACACAAGGAGCATAGATTAAGAGCAGGCTTATTGATTTTCACAATATAGTGAAAATGGGTAAAATTTGATAGCATACTTGTGCTATCCCCCGCATGAGATTGTTAGCATACACCATTGTTTCAAGTTATATTATCATCCTACATAATAAAAACAACTAAATAGTATCAAACATTAACGATAATGCATTGTTCCAAACACTCCTTAAAGTACCCTTATTTGTCCAACTCTTGTAAATCTTGTTCATCATCCTACCAAGGCACTTGAACATTCCCTTAGTTTGCTTGAATTCACCGATTCATTCTCAATTTCGGGAAGAGATGTGTAATACTCTTGAGGTGGAAGACGAGAGCTTGGAAGACCATCCTGAGCTATTTGATGATGATGATGAAGGAGTTGGAGGTTTAGCTCTCTTGCCTTTAGTCTTAGCAACTCGAGCATCACTCAAGGGCACAAAGATGTGAGGATGAGATCATATTGAAGGTGCATCCCTTTGGGGTTGGTGGAATTGGAGCGAAGTTTCTATATAGACGGGTGAGAAGCATCCCGTATGGAAGAGCAACGGATCCTTGAGTTGGAATATCAATCATTCTCCTAGCTATGTAGTAGGCTGTTGAATGGTTGTCGGGTGGACAAGTTGTAAAGCATGTGACAAAGACAAGCGCTTATGTGATCCCTATTTCCTATGGTGCTAATGACGCTTGCTCTAAGTAACTCCTCCCATTTCTTAAATTGCTTGAGTTCATTGAGCTCCATTCCATATGGATCTCGGTCTACCTCTTTTCCTTTCGGTGACTCGGGTTGTATCCGTTTTGGGTTAAAAGGTGTTCACGGATGACATCCTTATCGGCTAAACGGGTTATGTAGGGAGAGAGCGGTCATTGATTGCATCAAGGGCGTGAGTGACCACTTATCCGTAGACACAAGTTCCACGGTTGGGAATTCCTAGTACTCTAGCAAAGTCACTTAAAGTGATGGTGTAGTCATTTTGGTTGATTCTAAAGCTAAGACAAAACTCATCATCTTCATCACTAAAACCGGTCACACTAGCATAGAATTCTAATACGAACCTAGGACAAATTGGTTCATCAATGTCAAGAAGACAATCGAATTGAATGGCGGCTAGTTCTTCACGAAGATTGGTATGCTCAAGGAAGGATGAGTGAATGGTTCTACCTCGTGGAAATACCTTGATTCTAGACCCTAAATATTTCTACTTGTTCCTTGGTGAGTCCTTTGGTTTTGTGGTGTTTGGGAATGTAGTTAGGGTGTCTTTGTGATCATAGAATCTTATGGCTACCATGATTATTCCTAAGGATAAGAATTAACATGTTAAAAAATTTAGATAAATTTTAACATTTTTGATTCTAGTGTGTGCCTATATGAAAACAATTTGAGTTGCGGTTATCTCGACTCATTTTATGCACAAAATGGTTTTAGTGGAGTGTTTGGCAAATACCATGAGATAACCCAAATGCTCCTAATTCAATGTTGCTATATTTGAATATACCCGGAGTGCATATTAGTTATGCAATACCTTTAGTATTCAAGAGCATGCAAGTGATGAAAATTCTAACGCTTCTATTTGTATTAGCAATGAAAAATGTTTTCCTATAAGTGAGAAGCTTTTCAAAACTTTTGACATGGGGTGTTTGGTTGTTTGAATAAGGCCTTATATTTATTATCTATCAATTAGTGGGAAACATGATTTTGTTTATGCAATATGATAATGTAGTACCTAATTTGAATGACTAGTTATGCAATTTGCCAATTGAATTCATATTTGGTATAAAAGCATACATAAAACCCCATGTAATGATTTGTGATAGTTTTGTGCATAAATAAGAATCCTAGACTCGTAATTAAGAGATGAAATGTAGTTAGGATACTTACAATGATGTTATCTTCAATGATTAGTGAGTGGGAAGATGACAATAATGAGCTTGGTTTAAGTTTTACACGCTTTGGTAAAGTGGGTTGTGAGGAAGAAGATGTTATGTATAAGGTCGTTTTGTTTCAGAGACACTGACGGACCGACGGTACCAAATTTTGGTTCCGTCCTGTTGTCGCTTGGTGCCGTGGCTACATGAGCGTAAACAAGACAAAATTGTTTTGGTTTGACTATTCTAATGTTTTAGGCTATGTTTATCCTACATGCTTGGTTCCATTAACCCTAAACCAAGTCTAAGAAGATTAAAAGGTTCTCGCTTAAGAGGTTTAGTAAGGATGTCGGCAATGTTGTCTTCGGAGGATACTTTCTCGATTGAAATGTTTCCTTTTGAACATTGTCGCAAGAAAGTGATGACGGATTTCAATGTGCTTTGTACGAGCATGTTGAACGGGATTCTTGCCGAGATCGATGGCTCCTTTGTTGTCGCAGTATCACAATGTCGTTGAGATGAATTCGTAGTCACGAGAGCTTGCTTCATCCAAAGAGCTTGTTGACATGCTTTTCCTACCGAGACGATTCGCTTCAGAGTAGAGATGGCTAAAGCCGTTTGCTTTTTGCAAACCATGATGTGAGACAATGTCCAACAAAAGTACAAATACCACTTGTACTTTTTCTATCGACATAATCACCGGCATGATCCGAGTCGGCATACACTATGGTTTCTATACCCGCTCCTTTGGGATACCATAATCCTAAACACGTTGTTCCCTTAATATATCTAAAATCCTTTTAATGCTTCTAAGTGTGATGCCTTTGGGTTTTCTTGAAAGCGAGCACATAGACAAACACTAAACATAATGTCGGGTCTACTAGCCGTAAGATAGAGTAGGCTACCAATCATTCCTCTATATTTAGTGTTATCTACGGATTCACCTTCTTCGTCCTTGGTGAGTTTAGTGTCCAAGACATGGGTGTTTTAGTTGGTTTGGAATCTTCAAGACCAAATTTCTTAAGCATATCTTTTATATATTTAGATTGGTTAAAGAAAATACCATCCTCTAGTTGTTTAATTTGAAGTCCTAGAAAGAAGTTTAACTCACCCATCATACTCATTTCAAACTCGTCATGCATGATTTTAGAGAAATCATTACATAGTTCTTGACAAGTTGATCCGAATATAATGTCATCAACGATATTTGAACAATAATAATTTGTGATTCCTTTTCTTAGTAAAAGAGTATTATCTACTAATCCCATAGTATATTTGTTATCAATAAGAAAAGTCTTAAGACGGTCGTATCAAGCTTTAGGTGCTTGTTTAAGGTCAGATAATGCTTTCTTGAGTTTGAAGACATGATGTGGTTTCTCAAAGTCGGTAAAACCGGAGGTTGAGCAACATACACTTCTTCGTTAATAAACCCATTAAGAAAAGCACTTTTAACATCCATTTGAAATAATTTAAAATCATAAGCACATGCATAAGCAAGTAATATTCTAATAGATTCAAGTCTAGCTACCGTGCATAAGTTTCATCATAGTCAATTCCTTCTTGTTGATTATAACCTTGTGCAACAAGCCTAGCTTTGTTTCTAGATACTATACCATTTTCGTCCATTTTGTTTCGAAGACCCATTTTGTTCCAATTATAGTTTGATCTTTAGGTTTTGGAACTAGTTTCCAAACATCATTTCTAACGAATTGGTTTAATTCTTCTTGCATGGCCATTACCCATGACTCATCTTTTATTGCTTCATTTATGGTTTTTGGTTCAATGGTGGATACAAAACAAAAATGATTACTTTGATTTTGAGCTTGTGATCTTAAGGTTCTTTGATTGAGTTTTCCTATGACTTTTCTAATGGATGACTTTTAGATTCTTTTATGTTGACAATTTCCTTATTTAATGGTTCATCTTCCTTGTTGTTATTAATTTGACTTTCAATTATTTGACTTTCAACTAAGTCATCATCTACCAAAGGTGATGTCTTAGAGGGAGGTGGACTTTCGTCAAATGTTATGTTCAACGATTCCTCGACTATCATTGTTTCTTTATTTAGGACAATGTAAGCTTTACTAGTTTGAGAGTAACCAAGAAATACACCTTCATAAGACTTTGGGTCAAACTTGGTGAGATAATCCTTAGTGTTAAGAATAAAACATTTGCAACCAAAGACTTTAAAATATCCTAATGTTGGCTTTTTACCTTTATAAAGTTCATATGGTGTTTTGTTTAGGAAAGGACGATTAGGACTCTATTTAAAATATATGTAGAAGTGTCAACGGCGTTACACCAAAACTTTTGAGGAATGTTTTGTTCATTAAGCATTGTTCTACTCATTTCTTGAATTGTTCTATTTTTACGCTCTACTACTCCATTTGATTGAGGTGTTCGTGGAGCGGAAAAGTTATGTGTTATACCATTTGTATCACAAAAGTTTCCAAATTGAGTTTCGTTGTCAAATTCACGACCATGATCCGCTCGGATCGACACAATTTTGACACCTAGAAGATTTTGAATTTTCTTGCTAAGTATTTCAAATTTATCAAAAGCTTCATTTTGGTTTTCAAAATAACGCCCAAGTAAACCTTGAGTAATCATCTACTATGACCAAAGTGTATAAGTTGCCTCCATAGCTTCTTATAGCGGATGGTCCAAACAAGTCCATATGTAATAATTCTAGACACTTAGATGTAGATACCATGTTTTTAGATTTGTGACTACTATGTGTTTGTTTACCAATTTTGCAAGCGCCGCAAAAGTGTTGGTCATATTTTAGTTTTGGCAAATTCCTAACTAACTCTTTTGAAGATAAGTTTTGTATAAGTCTCATATTAGCGTGACCTAAGCGCCTATGCCAAAGAGATGAGCTATCGCCTAATGTTGTTAGGCAAAGTTTGTCATTATATGTTTTATCTATTTTCATGACGATATGTTATTTTTCCTAACTCCTTTAGCTATGGTGATACCATCTTTTAGTATTTTACTACCATTTTCATCAAATAGTACTTTATACTTTTTATCGCATAGTTGGCTAATACTAAGTAGATTAAATCCTAACCTATCCACATGAGCAACATTTTCAATAGTTAGAGAGTTGTGAGCAATCGTACTTTGCCAATGATTTTGCTTTTGAGATTGCTACCGAAGTGACATTACCTCCGCCATACTCTTGGTATGATGAGAAGAGACTTTGTTGCCCGTCATGTGTCGTGAGCATCCACTATCTTTTATCCATTCATCGTGTTCCAATCCAACTTTCAAACATACCTAAGAAGCGAATAACTCAAACATTTGGTCCCCAATATCTCATGGGTCCGTTTGGGTTAAACATACCATTTATTTGATTCATGTATGGAAATGATGGATAAGGGTTCCATGGCATGTAACTGGAGTTTGATATGGTCTAGAAAGTTTTGATTCCAACCGCTGTGTTGGTAGTTATGTTGAACGTTGTGGTTGCTCTTAGGAAAGGGCGTTTGGCAAAAGAAGTTTTATGTCGTTGTTGAGTAGTTTTGATCTAAATTCATTTTAATAAGTCCTACCCGATATAATGGCTGGTTTTAGTTTAGCATTATCATTGGTTTTCTTTGTTATTTTAACAAATTCAAGACGGTCAGATTGCGAACATTCTGCTCATCAAGTACCATGTACTGCTTTTGCACAACGGACGGAACCCTTTTTGGTTCCGTTCGTCCGTGGCTGCAGCAGTTAGCTTTGATGAATGTTCGCCCTTTTCGCCGCTTTGTTTTGACTCTTAGGAATTAAAACTTCATTAAACCCTAGCCCATTCATGTCTCCCGGTGTTTTATGGATTTTAACTATTTCATCGGCAATAGCGATGTTTTTGTTAAACCTTTAAACTTAGAATTATTTTCTATTAAAACTTCTTGTGTGAGCTTTAGTTTTTCTATTTCAAGATTTAGCTCTTGACATGATTTACAATCATTGTCATTTGCTTTTCCTTTTCAAGTCGTTTTGCTTTTTCTTTTAACTCATATACTTCATTTTCCAAAACTCCTTTTAGTTTTTAGAAATTTATTTTAGTTATGATTTTTAGACTTAGCTCACACAATTGATTATATTGTTTTTGCAAGGTGTCATCATCTATGGAAGAATAAGAAGAATCGGAAAGTACCTCATTTGACTCATGTGCCATTAGAGCGATCTCTTCCTTGCTTGATTCTTCATCGCCTTCACTATCACTCCAAGCACCACTTACAAAAGCTCGTTGATTTTTGCTCTTAGGAGGCTTGGGACATTCTCCTATGAGATGACTTGCATCACCACATCTAAAACACTTTCTTTCACCTTTGATCTTCTTATCATCCCGATCTTTTCGAATGGCTTCTTTTCTTCTCGAGGTTGTCTTACAAACTTTCCTCTTCTTCTAAAGAACTTCTTGAAATCTCTAACGCCATGGCATACTCCTCATCTTCACTATCGGAACAAGATTCACCATCATCGCTGATTCCGCCTTTGCTTTAAGAGCAACGGATTTGATCTTCTCCTTTCTTCCTTTGATGATCTCGAATCTTTCTCCATTACCATTTCGTGAACTTTGAGGTTGCCAATTAGCTCGCCTAGTGACATTATTGAGAGATCTTTGATTCTTCAATAGCGGTCACTTTAGCTCCATTTGGGATGGAGTGCTCTAAGAAATTTCCGACAAAGTTCTTACTACGAAAAGATTCGTCAAGTGCTTTAAGTGATGTAATGATAGTGTTAAACGAGCAAAGCCACAATCAATGGTTTCATCTTCGTGGATAACAAATTGTTCATATTGTTGAACAAGAAGATCAATTTTGTTATCCTTGACTTGTGAATTACCTTGATGTGTAACAATTAAAGATTCCCAAATATCTTTGGCGGTTTCACACATAAAAATTCTTTCATATTCTTTTCTAGGTAAAGCATTATAAAGCATCATTTTAGCTTCATTATTTTTAGCAACTAATTTCTTTTGTTCATCAACGGAAATATCCTTTGTTGTAGAACTAAAATCTCCTTTAACAATAATAAACCAAAGATCTATATCTTTTGATTTTACATATGTTTCAAAACGGTTTTTCCAATAGATAAATCCATTGGTTTCAAAGAGTGGTGGTCTTTGCATAGATTGCCCTTCTTTAAAGTTTTCGTAATCCATGGATCGCTTCAAGTTTATAAAATACAAGTTATTTTAGAAATTCTTTGAGCAACGAGGCTCGTACCAATTGTAGAAAACTAGAAGGGGGTTGAATAGTTTACCGATTAAAAACTTTGTTTTGAACTTATTGAAAGATCAATTGATATTGATCTTAAGTATGTTAATGAAATATGCAAGCAATATGTAATAAGTAAGCAAGGAAAGAAATGATCAAACCACAACAAGTTGTTTATAGTGGTTCGCCTACAAGGACTCTTTTTCCTTGCCCTACTCCACCCCCGAGTCTCACACTCGAGAGTTTAACTTCACTAGTCAACAAGCTCCTTTCACCGCGGAGAAAACCTTTACACTTCGCTACACTATTTCCGACACTAAGCTAGATGTCGAGTTCTTTCCAAGGGTACAACTACTCCCACACACAAAGTATTTTGAGGACTAAAATACTAACCACTCACACTCACAAGATTATGATGGTTTGATACAACAATGAAGTATGGATCAACACTAGATCATACAACACTAAACAAACAAGACTTCCAACTTCTCGTTGAAGCTTGAATATGACTTGATCTTCTTTGCTACAAAAGAGATCACTAATATGATATGAAACCGAGTTAGAAAGGTTGAGAGAAGATATGTATGAGAGTATGTTAGAAAGGGATGAAAACTACTTGGCTTGGCATTGCTATTTATAGCCAATTTGACAGAGCGCCTGACGGACCGCGGACCCCTAAAAGGGTTCCGCCTGTACCCAATTGGTACCGCCATCGACAAATCAAGATATCAAATCTTGCCTAAAGTCAACTCTATCTAAGTAAGATTGTGTAAGATATGAAGAGTACAAATCTTCACAAAATATCTAATGGAATCTTCCAATGATCTCCATGATGTAATACATGATGTTAAAATGTTGTATTACTATTAATAGACATATGCAATGCTTAAGTAGTGTTTGGTTTTAAGAACCTAACACATTCTACAAACTACTATCATACATAATGATTAGAGTCATATCAAGATGTTACTAATCATAAATGTAAATGCTTGAATGATGAATATATTGTTTGAGAAAGCTTGTTTTAATATCTAATAAACTTGACAAGCTTTAAGCTTTTATAAATTAAATTTACTTTTGTCGTTAACAAAACTTAGGCAAAGATCAAAATATAAATAACGCTTAATGACGATATTTGTATTAACATATCTATTTTAGTGTGTTGTTTGTTTGTTAGTTATTAGTGTAGCTTAGACTAGTGCAACACCGTGGAGGAAGGACGGGTCTTTACCCATCGTATGCCTCGATCCATAGCCCAAGGAGGCGTGACCTTTGTATAAATATCCTCTCCTCACAAGGGAGAGGGTTGGATGTTCATTTGGAATCTAACCTTCCATGAGTTTCTCTCTAGAATATCCCACTTTCTCTCTAAACCATCTAAATTATATGCCTATTTGATCTTGTGGTTTTGTGTGTTTATGAAATCCAATATGTTACAGAGATCACCACCTCTTTGATAAGGATTTAAAAGGTATACTTTTGAGGGGTCATTTAAGCCCTTAATCGACTACTTTTATATCCGTTACTACATAATTCATTCCTTTTCACTTTTTAGGTCTCTTGAAGGCAAATTGCTGGAATGACACTTATTCGGATGAAAAGGCGCGAATATACGAAAAAATTTGCCAAAGTCAAGAATCAAGACACTCAAGCTGCTGGAACAAAAGGTGACGGCGTCACAGCCAAAGGGCGACGCCATCGCAACACGCTTTGTGACGACTCAAGATGTTAAATTGCTATTTTGCACTTGAGCGACATCGGGTTTTAAAGAAGGCGTCACAACTCGGGCGGCCTAGATTCGCATCCGGCGGCCGAAGAAGAAGCCGACGACGTCACAAGCATAAGGTGATGTCGCCACTAAGTTTACGCCAAGGCGAAAACCTAATGGCGACGATCCGACGGCGTCACAAATAAAGAGTGACGCCGTCGCATATTGTAACTCTATATATAGAATTCGAATTTTCAGATTTTTAGAGAGGTAGTTTTGTGGAGTAAAACCTAAACCAAAATTTGGCTGTCTTGGGCAGTATCTTAGGGTTCCATACCCTATTTTACAACAAGATAAGTGATTTACGTCATTAATTCAATTATGTCTTCAATTGTTTGTGTGTATGCTTTCATGTTTTCCATGTCTGTCTAATTTACTTATGTGTTTGCTTAGATCTATGAAACCTAGGTATTGAATATTGATTGGTTGTCTCTTATCTTAATTGTGATTGACCTAGTATTGCGATAGCTCATTCGTTGTGTTTTTAATGCTTGAGTAATCTTTGTGAACATTAGTTTATAATCACCTAGAGTTATTATAGGCAAAACATCCAAAGATAACCTTAGAGTTAGTTTATGAATCCTAGAGATTTCGTAGGCAATAACCTTAAGGTAGTCTCAAAGAGTTAGGGAAAAACGCATACCCTACGACCTTAGAAGACACAACACATTAAGAATAAGGACGTGACAATTCAACCATCAATAGGAGATAACTAGGGAGTAGTAGCATCTAGGTAAACACATTTTTAAATCATCATACGAGCACACAACAATAGACATAGACTACCCTCACCTTAGCTTAGTTAATTAGATAAGTAGAGTAATTGGTAGAAATATCACCCCCAAATCCACTACCCCGAGATTCGTACCTTTCAATTTTCTAAAAAATATAAAAAAGATAAAAAATAATCTTCCTCAACCCCAACCTTAGCGTAGTAAATTCTCACTAGCATTCCTATTCCCCAGGAACAATATCAATTCCAAGGCACCCTAATACTACACTACAAAGATTAGGTTCAGTGCCTAGGGTGTTGAAAAACTTGCTCGACGAAAAGGAAGTTCCTTTGACCCCGAACGCACGTTGTACGCGTATCAAGTTTTTGGCGCCACTGCCGGGGAATAGAATAGCTAGTTAGATTTCTACCTCGTTTAGGTTCCCTTGCTTGATTCTTATCAAGTAAGCTTTTTTCTAACTTTTAGCTTCCTCGTAGTCTATCCCCCTTCTTTGTGACCTTTGTTCATAACCCCATCACTTTTCATCATGGAAGGTGATAACAACCACCACTCAACAACCCACCACCAAATAAATCATTTTCACTCAAACCCCAACCCAATGACCAACACAACCGCCGAAGCCGTTATGTGAGTAGAAACAACAACCTTCAAGATTTGCAAAAGGTATTTGACAGTACAATTAGGGATGTTGTTGAGAAAGTGGTTAGCGCCTGTTGTTGGCTCCATGATCGCTAGAATTCGGATAATGGCTTAGTGGATAAAAATGTGAATGAGGAGGATAGTGCTTATTACAATCTTTACCCCACTAAGGAAGAGGTTGCTTACCATCAATACATAATCGATAATCCCAATCACCCATCATTAGGATATGTCCAAAGATTAGAGAGGAAACTTGGAACCTCAAAATCCTTGTATGATTGGATATAGGAATGTCGAGCATGCTTACATAGATATGGAATCTCCCATTAATGTGATGTCATCAGCTGTTTACAATGACATTATGAATGAGCGACTTAAGATTAGCAGAGACCCTAAGTATCCGGGTGAGGTTTGCAACTTTGTGGGAAGAGTCAAAGATGTACACGTCTTTATAGGGAATTTCACCTACTTAGTTGATTTTGTGGTTCTAGAAGACATCGGATGTGTCATTGACTATAGATTATCCCAAGTAGTGCTACGAAGACCGTTTGTTGAAATATCTAAAAGGAGCCATAACTAGTATGAAGGAACGGTTAGGCTTAAGGAAGGGGACGATGCGATCACTTATAGGATGCCTTGGAAGACGAATGGATATGGCCCTTTATCCATTTTCAAACAAGACAACATTAGAGCTTTTGAGGAAAAAAGCGAAGACGATGTTGAAAAAGGTTTGAACTTCATGGGGGAGAAAAGGAGACTTTATTATAAGGATTGCTTGACCCTAGGGCCTAGGTATAGAGTCGATGAAAATTTTGTCAATATGATAGAATTTTCATTGAGAATGAAAAACGAGACCACGTAGGGGCACGAATTCGAGTCTAGCTACTAGACTCATAAATAAAGAAAAGTGCTTCGTGGGAGGCAACCCATGCTTAATTGTTTGCTTGTTTGTGTGTCGTATATCTTTTATTGATTGTGTATTCTCATGTTTAAATTTGTAAAAATGCTTTATTTTGTCTTTAACCTCGTCTTAATTTCATATAAAGGTATTTTACAAAAGGGATGAGTGTAAGGAGGATTACACACGTTTTCAAAAAGAACGTGAATATGAGAATTACGATTATAAAAAAAAGATATGCATGTGTGTTTGTTAGAGTCAAATGCTTGTATCGAGTCATAATGGATGTTTGGTGAAATTTTCCATTCTAAAGATATAAATTTTCCGAATTTTTCCGAAAATCACTGCACGGTTCTGCTGGGATAATCGACGACGTCAGATCGCAACTGACGGCGTCGGGAGGAGTAGAAATGACTTCTAATTCTTTCTCATTTTCTGCTACTTATAAATTTTTGGAATTTTCGTGTCTTAATTTTCCAGAAAATCTATAAACATCCATTCTACAAGCATTATATCTTAGTTTAGTAGAGTCATATATATATTGTTACCGCCGATTTTATGCGAAGGTTTTGTCTGTTTTCTTAAAGTGTGCAGGTTTTATTTATCAAGAAGAAGATACATAAGATTGGATGGAGCTTTTCACGCATACGTTCTTCTTGGAGAAGAATTTAACCACTACTTCACACGGATCCTACCGAGCTAATCATGAGAGTATTAGTTTCTTTCGTTTTTAATTACCTTCCATTATCATAACTTTGATACTTTCAGGGAACATTGGGGACAATGTTCAGTTTAAATGTAGGGAGGGAAAATAAAACGGGAACTTTAAAACTATGCTTATCCTTGACTATTTGCCTTGTCCAATTTCATTTGTGTAATAAACCATGAGAAATATCGGTTAGGGTAATTTTGGCACCAAATTTAAAATTTTTCATGAAATGTAGGAGTGGGCCATTAGTCTTAATAAAGCGTCTCATAGATAGGAAGTTATATGACTAGCACAAAACCCTTTACCACTTAAATTCCACCCAAAATGTGAGGATCGCCCTTAGATTTGTAGGAATTAAAGCATTCCACTTTAGTGCTTTGAGAGTGTACCGGTAGTATAATAGATTCTTGAACTTGTTTTGTGATGCATTCCGAGATCGCTAGTGAGACTACAATTGTGTAGTTAGGAATAACTAAATGATAAGAGGCATTAGGATAACCCTTGTTTGATACACTGTATTATAATTACTTCTTCCACATCGGTTGAGTAATTCCCCCACACCCTTGCGTTGTACTCATCTTTAGTACACGATACCCTAGTTAACCCCTCGAGCCTATCCTTTTCGCGGTTCTCGTGATGTTTCGTTTTCCGAATATCAATGAAGAGCATTGTTTACAATCCACCTCAAATGTACACCCAAATTCGTTAGCCTACCTTGTATGCACTCACTTTTAGTGCATTATTATTATCATACTTAACCCTTAGTTCAATTATTTAGTTGCTTGCATAAGTTGCTAAGTCGAGTCATATCCTTTGTACACAGTTTTGGGACGATTGGGACTCATGGGAAAAGTTAAATTTTATGAAATGACGGGAACGAACGTAAAATTCAAATTACCTTTATTTACATAATAATATACTCCAAGTGTTTTGATCTTTTCAATTCGGGTCAAATTAGTGTTAGAGTAATAAAAACTCAAGTGTAGGGATGTGCCTATAAATCCCTATTATTTTGATGTTATCGTAGAGGATGGTAGAGTAAAAGTGTATGAAAACAAAAAAAAAATCGAAAAAATAGAAAAAAGAGAAAAGAAAAAAAAATAGAGTGTTAAAAAAAACAATTTCTTATGTACCTCCATCAGCAACTCCATCAACAATTTCTTTAGTATGCCTTCAAGTAGCTCAGATCCCAGCACCTCCAGTGTTAAGAAAGTGAACGTCAGTGTGCCTTCAAATTGTTCACATCCCAGCTCATCAAAACATGAAAGGCAAAAAGTAGCAAAACCAACTAATGTTCCCATTCCATCTACAGGAGTAATCAGTGACATTAAAGCGAGCATGTCAAAGTCTCAAGGCAATACAAGGAATGATAGGACCTCGCAAGCTAAGAATGTGCATTGGAAAAAGTAGAAGATCACAGTAGGGAGAATTTGAATAAAACGAATCGTGTTGATTCTAGTGTTAGCTCTAAGCGTAATGTAATTAATGCAATTCTACTACTTTTGGCAAAACATGTAATGATGATTGCGTGGTTTCATTACTAATCTTGAATGTGGTATGAATGATTTGTCTAAAGTCATCAAATGCCTAGTTAAAGCGTAATGTTAAAAATCAAGCTAAGAAGGCTAAAAGGCATAAGCGAAAGAAAGTTAGAAAAAAAGTGGAAACCCACATGAAGAACATTTAGTAAGATAGGTTATCAATGGATACCTTTTGGCCATAAGGTTAATCGGTTACGCTCTCAAACCGATAAGACAATGCCCTCTAGAAAATGGATGCCCTCATGGTAGAACTATTCCTTAAGAAGTGAACATACTTTGAATAGAACAAATACGAGACACCAAGACCGCATCTATTCCTAATGATTCCATTGCTTATATTTCGATATGGGTGTTTATATTTTCGATGTGGGTGTTCCAATCATCGTTACTAACCAAGTGGAACCCATTCTTGCATGGGGATCCCAATTATCCGCTTATCCATTCTTGTCTGCGTTCAACTGCAGATCGCTCAAATCGTTTTGTGGTACCGGACTCAGCTGTTCCAAGCATATATTTGGAGACGGTCATGGCTCATGAACTTCGTGAGTAAATTTATCGGACCGTTAGATTCAGAACGACTATTTTGGAGCTATTATGGGTTATGGTGATTATGTAGTCGGCAAAATTGTAATCTCCAGGGTATATTATGTGGAAGGTCTTGGTCATAATTTGTTCTCTGTTGGTCAATTCTGTGATTCCGATCTAGAGGTTGCCTTTAGAAAACATACTTGCTTAGTTAGAGAACTTGATGGTGTGGAATTATTAAGAGGTACTCGTGGTTCTAACCTATACACCATCTCTATCTAAGACATGATGAAGTCTTCTCCAATCTGCTTGCTGTCAAAGGCTTCTAAAACAAAGTCACGGTTATGGCATCGCCGTCTCAATCACTTGAACTTCGGCACCATTAATAACCTTTCTAGAAAGGATCTTGTCGAGGCTTACCCGCATTAAAATATGAAAAGATCATCTTTGTTCACTTGCCAATTGGGAAAAAGCACGAAATATGCCCACAAACCAAAACCCACAAACTCGAGAATGGAAGTTCTTCATACCCTTCATATGGATGCGTGCGGACCAATGAGAGTGCAAACGATAAATGGGAAGAAATACATTCTAGTAGTTGTTGATGACTACTCGATTTACTTGGGTAAAGTTTTTGAGGAAAAGAATGAAACTCCGATGTCATCATCAAACTAATCAAACTTGACAGTTTGACTCAACAATACAATCGAATTGTTCGAGCAGACAATGGCACGAGTTTGTTAACAAAGACTTAATTTAGTTTTATGAAAGTGTTGGAATCACCATCAAAGAAGTGTTCCACGAACTCCTCAACATAATGGTGTAGTTGAAAGACTAAATCGAACTCTTGTGGAAGTCGCAAGAACAATGCTAATTTATTCAAAGGTTCCAATGTTTCTATGGGTGAAGCCATTGCCACCGCTTGCTACACCCAAAATCGCTCCCTTATACACACCTCTCATGGAAAACTCCATATGAACTTGTTCATAAACGAAAACTTGATCTCTCCTAACCCGTGTGTTTGGTGCCTTGTGCTATCCAACGAATGACAACAAGACTTAGGAAAATTAAGAGCAAAGGCAGATATTGGAGTTTTTGTTGGTTATGCACCAAACAAGAAGGGTTACAGAATCTACAACAAGAGAACCCGAAATATCATGGAAACAATTCACGTTACGCTCGATGAGTGACCGGTCAAATGGCTCTAGGACAAACCAGCCTCGACCCGAACTCAATTTTCATCAAGTAGTCCTATCGGTTCTACTCTTATTTCTAATCCCTCCAAAGAACTCCTTATGTACCTCCATCAGAAGATGATTTAAAGAAATTGTTTGATCCAATGTTTGATGAACACTATCCCTGTGAATGAAGTCAACTCCTTATGTACCTCCATCAGCAACTCCTTATGTACCTCCTATCCCTGTGAATGAAGTCAACCCTTCAGTCTCAATATCATTAAGTCAAGAAGCGTCTGCTGCTGATCACTCTATCTCATCAACAAATCATCAATCATCAAATGTACATCATGGAATTGTTTCGGCATCAATGATGAAGTTAATCCCTTTGCTACTCCTCAAGATGCTCCATTTGAAACATATTTGCTCTGAATCATCATCGAACCATCTTCATCGGAGACATCGACTCGCTACTTCGGTTCCACAACAACAACCACATGAACACCTTAGAAAATGGACACATGATCACCCATTGGACAACATCATTGGAAACCCTTCTCGTCCTGTATCCACTCATAAACAACTTGCTACTGATGCCTTATGGTGCTTCTTCAACTCCGTACTCTCTAAGATCGAACCTAAAGATGTTAAATTTGCGATGAATGAAGACAGCTGGTTCAATGCCATGTAAGAAGAAATTCAAGAGTTTGATCGATTAGATGTATGGGAATTAGTACCTGCTCCAGACTGTGCTATGATCATTGCTCTAAAGTGGATCTTCAAAGTGAAGCTTGATGAGCATGGTGATGTGCTGAAAAATAAGGCTAGGTTAGTGGCTAAAGGATATCGTCAAGAAGAAGGTATTGACTTTGAGGAATCTTTTGCTCCTGTTGCTCGTATTGAAGTTATCGAATCTTCTTGGCTAATGCGGCTAGTAAGAACATGGTCGATATCGATAGATGTGAAACCGCCTTTCTTAATGGTGATTTGAAAGATGTGGTTTACGTCACCACCAGAGGGTTTTGTGAATCCGAGCATCCTACTCATGTCTATCGCTTGAAAAAGGCCCTTTACGGTTTGAAGCAAGCTCCTAGAGCATGGTATGATGTTGTCAAAGTTTCTTCTATCTATCGGATTCGACAAGGGAACAGTTGATCCGACATTGTTCACCGAAAGTCGGGCCAACATTTAATTCACGCTCGATTTATGTTGATGATATTATCTTTGCCTCGATCGACCCCAATGAATGTGATCTTTTTCAAAAGAAATGGGTTCCAAATTTCAAATGTCAATGATGGGACAAATGTCATTTTCTTGGGATTACAAATTTCACAAAGTCCCGGAGGCATTTTTATAAATCAATCTAAATATGAAAATGAGATCTTAAAGAAATTTGGATTTGTTTCATGTGACACGCTGACACTCCCATGATTGAGCGTACTAAGTCGGATGAGGACCACTCGGGGATCATGGTAGATCAAACGAAATATCGTAGTATGATTGGATCCCCGATGTACCACACGCTAGTAGACCGCACATCTTGTTCATTGTGTGCATGTGTGCTAGATATCGTGCTAAGCCTACAAAAGGCACCTTGAAGCGATTAAACGGGTCTTCGGTATCTCCAAGGAACCATCAATATGGGACTATGGTACCGAAGGACACCGGTATGTCACTAACGACCTATGCGATGCCGATCATGCGGGATGTCAAGATACACGTCAAGTAAGTCGAGGTGCTCGATTTTGGGTGATAAGCTTGTGAGTGGTCGTCAAAGAAGCAAATGAGTACTTTATTTTCTCTCTGAGGTGAATACATAGCCATGTCATCGTGTTGTGCTCAAATCCTTTGATGAGATCCCAATTATCGACTATGGCTTTGAATTCAACAAAATCCCTCATCTTGTGAAAATAAAGTGCTATTGCTCTCATGCAACAATTTTCAACACTTAAGAGCAAAGCACATCGACATTCGACATCATTTCATCCGGAGCAAGTGGAAAACGGTGTGGTGGAACTCTATTTTGTGAAGTCGAATACCGGTTAGCGACATTTTCACCAAAGCTCTTCCAAGAGAACGTTTGAGTTTATTCTTCCACGACTTGGCTTGAAAAGCCTTCAACCAAGAACGCCAAACGTCTTCGGGAGGAAGACGAGGAGTAAAGGTTATTGACTCTATCATCTCTTTGTATATATTTATTCAAAAAAAGCAAAAACAAAATTACAAAACCAACAAAAAAGCCAATAGAAAAATATAAAATCTTTCATAAAATCCATAAAAATATGAAAAACTCGAAAAATCTCAAAAATATTGTCTTTTTGTCATATCTTTCTTGATTCGATATATATCTACGGTCTTTTTTTTGTCGGTCAAAGAGTGACGTGACACGGGTCTTTAGATGTTGGTCGAATGTATATATTCGTTATATATATATATATATATATATATATATATATATATATATATATATATATATATATATATATATATATATATATATATATTTGGGAGATAGTGAAATAAATGGTTTATTGTCATTTCAGCAAGAACTCGCTTTTCTAAGATAGAGCAGAGCCATGCTTTATCTTGCTTTTTCAAATCTCATGCTCTGATTCTATAAACTATTGCTTTCAATCTTATGAAAACTAATTGTTTTGAAAAATAACTCGTACTCTATTTTTGTAAATCATCTGGACTTAACTTTTGTTAAAATATCTATCTCTCAATCAACAACTTATGTCATTGATTGAGGGGGAGAATGATTTAAATTAAATCAAAAGGTTATTTGTCATACAATTGTTTTTCAAAAGAAAATCATGCATGATTAATCTATGGAGTTTAAAGTCTCAAAATCCGATCCTTATCAGTTAAAACTTTTTTCATAATCAGGTCACAAGTCTCCTTAAAAGCTTTCAAAATCAATTTAAATCTACAGAGATCACAAATCTCAAACGATTTGATAATTGTGATCGGGGAGAATTTGTGATTTAAATTGGATTTAAACCGATAATTCGATAAATGGGTTCATAAGTGTTTAGCAAGTTTTCCTCCCGCATGTGACAAACGATTTCAAATTTTCCATGCACATGTTGAGGGGAGCATCTACTTTAAACCTTAAATTATCAAACGTGATTGAATTGTCTCTAGTGGGTTCCTCTAATATGTGCAAAACTCTTTCAAACTTCGAGGCACATATTGAGGGGAGCAAACTTTGAAAACCTCATCCTTCCTGAAAATGTTTTTTACTCAAATTGATTGGGAAGTGATGATGATCATTTTAGAAAATGTTAATCAAAAGATTGGTCCTTTCATTCTTAATCTAACAATTTCAAAGATCTCTTGCCTCCATGTGCTAAACAATTTCTGAATTTGATGCATATGTTGAGGGGGAGCATTTATAAAATATCAAAACAATTAAGATACAAAATACTTTGATTTTATATCACAAGTATCTTGATTGATTTCAAATGGTTTTCAATTGGTTTCAAAGCGGAAGAACTATTTCAAAAGACCGACCAACTTTACTTTATGCATGGTGATATAAGGATGATAAGGTTAGGTTGAGGTCTAATGATCCGCCGAACAGGAGGGATCTACCGAGGACAAAACCACTTGATAGTGTAGAGTCCTTAGGTATATTGAAAAAGGAGAAAATTGAGATATGGGAAGAGTGGGGACCTAAACCGAGCTAGTCTTGGAATAAACCCAACAAGGTTCTAGTTATGAAGTTTCGGTAAGCATCAAGGGTTGAAGAATGAAAAGAATTGAATGTGAAAAGGGTGAAAAGAAATAGCCCTTCATTTATTCAACCTTAGGCGTAAACCGGGTTCAATACATATGCTACTGGTGGTTACTAAGGTAACACTGGTATTGAAGACAAGACGTCATGGACCCAAAGGACGACCGCACTAATCTCCCAAGCTACTCAAGTTCCTCTTAAAGGACTTGTTTCATTCTCACGGGAACCGACATTATCTATCGACTTTCTCTTAGAGTTTGTTGATATTGAAGAAGGAGACCCTCTCCCTAGTCTCCCGCTTAGGAACCAAATATGCACAATTAAGTCTAGAGCCACGAGATCATCTACAAATCTCATTAGGAAACTTTCAATGAAGACTCTGCTTTTCACACAATGTGAAAAGAGATTATATCTTATGAGTCCCACGCATTATCCTTGTGGTATTGCCGAACATCCGAGTGATATGCAAATATATTCACAATGAAGATGGAAAGCCTTCGAGCCAACATCAAACAAGCTCGGTGGGTGGCATGTGAGATCTATCCAATAGATCAACCATGTGACAATCGAAGAGAAACAATGGGCGATTCAATCTTTGAATCAATCTCGGTTCAGTTATGGATTGACGGATACCTTTGAAAAACCCGTCGTTGTGCTCAAAAACTCCTTTCTTTAGCACATCTACGTGTACTCATATTTCAAAATAAAAGGTGTTTATGATTGATAATTGATTTTCATTAAAACCTTCGTTGTATTGCAAAAACAATTTCTATCGAGCACTACTCGATTGTTTTCTCAAATCTCTTTTCATCAATCGCTGAATTTCAATTATTTGGTTCACTCACTCGTGTTGTCTTCTTTGAGACGTTCCAGTTTGAGAACAATTAGAGCATTGCGAAACCTGTTAGGAAGTTCTTTGAATTATACCGATCACAGCAAGCTTGTACCGATCAACGAGGGAACCGTGGGCCGTGTACCTCTATTCTACAAAAGTGATCAAAGACACTCTTGTGCGCTTTATTGCTAAGCTGTTTTATGCGGGAACACCCGACGCTTGCGGTGATCGAATGAAGCGGTCAATCCCTAGCCGCATGCTCACACAACACATTCATTTCCAAAGAAATCATGATTAGTGCATCAATGACTCGATATTATCACTCCATGCTTCGCTTCTGTCACGCCAATTTCATGAATCAACGAAAGCTTCCGCTACTCGATAAGAACATATCATGATCCGTAATGTGAGCATGTCGGTCCAAATGTCACTACATCACATAATACCAACACAACAATGGATGAGTCAGAGATTTACTGTGGCTGATGATCTCAAAGATGGCTCAAAACTCTGTATCACGTGGATCAGTTAAAGACCTCCACTCATATTATTCAAACATGCAAAAATAAAGTATCAAAGACTACGAGCTACAGAACAAAGAACATGAACAAGAATCCAAGAACAATTTCAATGTAATATCTATTGGTATTTTATGTAATTGTAATGTGTGTTTGAGGTGACCTCCCTTAGGGGGAGATTGTTAGGATTTAGAAAATCCAGGTATTAAAGTGTCGGTCACCTCAAGTATATGTATCCGTTAGAAAGCTCGTAGTCGTAGTTATTTAATGTTAAGTAGTATTTAGTTAAGTATCACCATGGAGGACGGACGGGTCTTTACCCACTGTATGCCTGATCCATAGCCCGTCAGGTGGCGTTTTATTGTAAGACTATAAATACTCTCTACCTCCCAAGGTAAAGAGTTGGAGCTCATAATAAGATTTTTCTTTCTCTCACTAAAGTTCCCTAAACCTCTAACTCTTTCTCTCTCTAGAAATCATCTTGTACGCCTAATATGTTAGTGATTTGATGTGTATGTGAAATCCAATATGTTACAAGCATCTTAAGGATTTCCTTAAAATTGTCGATTCCATCGACCTCGATGCTACTACTCGGGAGACCACGCGTCTGCGTCTCTTCCAATTCTCTCTACGGGACCAAGCTAGTAATTGGCTTGAGCGACTTCCCGCCGGCTCCATCTCAAGTTGGGATGATCTCACCTCTCGCTTCCTTGCTTAATTTTTCCCACCGGGGAGAACCACTAAGCTTAGGAATGATATCTTGATGTTCCAACAACGTCAAGGTGAATCTGTCTATGAAGCATGGACTCGATTCAAGGACTTACTTCATAAAGTCCCTCATCACGACATTGATCTTTGGCTCAAAGTCCAACTCTTCTATGATCATGTCAACTTCCCCACCAAGCGATCCATTGACCAAGCGGCCGGTGGAAAACTTAGTGATCTCACCGCGGAAGAATCATGGGGTATAATAGAGGACCTTTCTCTCGATGACAACGAAAGTTGGAATGACCCCCGTGTGTTGCCCAAAACCGTTAAGGCAATCTCCTTGCCTCCCATTGACTCACAACCTTCCGAACTTGAAGATCAAGTTAAATTCCTGTTGGAATCACTCCTAAACCATAATCAAGTGTTAGTAATTAATATGTAATAGTTAGCTTTATTATGGCCTTTATGTTTGTAATTAGCCTTAGGCTTATGTAGAAGGCCCATAAGCCTAGGCCTTAGTCCATTAAGGAAAGGATGGAAACTAGGAGTGTTGCCCTAGCTTTCCTCCTATAAATACCTTATGTAAACCTTCATTTGAAGGTTGGTTGTTCAAGTTATTTCTCTCATTACACATCTACGCCTAACCGTTCTTTATATCGTGTATGTGTGTGTGTTTTACTTGTTTAATCGCCTTATCTCTTTCTATATTACTTGTGTTTGTAAAACTAGTGACCTAACAGTGGTATCAATCGCCTACTAGTTGGGTGAACGTATTGTTTGAAGTGAGTTTTGGTCTCACGCATAACGTACGGTACCATATCTTTGGTTAGCTTAAAACGCATTTTTACACTTTTAATCCAAGATTCTTATACTTTCAACGTTATAAGGTGTGAAACTAACGTTTTTGGCAAAAAGTTTGGAACTTTATGCGTGGATCATTGTTTTGAGCTAGTTTTATTCGTGGGTGTAGTTCTACGCAGAATCGCTTCGTTTTAGAAGGTTTGGTTCATCAAATTTCACATCCTTGTGTTATTTGGTGATCTTGAAGCTATTTCATCACACAAAACCGGTTTAGAAACATCTTTGAGCAATATCAAATTTACGAGTAAACCCACGCGTAGTGAAACCCTAAAATTACGCGTAAGTCTTTCCTTGGTTTGATCTTCATTTTGTGGTTTACTCCATGTTTTCTTGCTTGGATAAGCTCGAAAATACGTCGACTTTGGATATCTTTTGCACCGTGAAGTGTAAAAGATCACTTAGATAAAACCCTAAATTTACGCATAAGCATAAAGCTTACGTGTGAGAAACCGACGATAAGATTTTCTTACGCCTAAGCGTAGTCTTCACATAAGATAATCCCACGCCTAACTTTCACGCCTAACTTTGTGTACGCATAACTTTAGTGTCTTTTCCCTACTTACGTAAGCTAAAACTACAGCGTAACTCCTCATCATTACAGCGTAACTTTGGTGTTTTTACGCATAAGTGCTACTTAGCTATTGTGATTTCTATGCCTAAGGATACTTCTTCATCAAAGGTTCATTCGACTACAAAGATCCATTTTCACCAACACAAGTTTTCAACATGTCTCAACCACCATACTCTAACTATTTCCCTTACACTTATCCTCAACGACAACAACAACTAAGTCCACAACATCAACAATGGAATCAACAACAAGCAATTTATCAACAACAATTAAATCAACAACATACTCCACAACTTGGTGCAATTCCCCCACCACAAATGGTTCAAACACAGCCAAGTCTTCAAGTTCAACCCTACACAAATGATTTCAATCAACATCCATCAAGGAACACTATGAAGAAACCCACTTGGTTTGCAAAGATGTGTGAAGCTTTAAGCGACCAACAATCAATTCATGAGGTGGATCACTTGATAGACCTCCAATGCTCACTCCAGAAACTACGATCAATGGGTGATAAGGTTCTTTAGGTTTTGTGATCCGAAGAAGCCACATGGAAAGTTCTTAAAGAAGGTTATCTTGAAGGTCCATTTGAGATGCCCTACGTCATTGTGCCGGAGATCCTAATGCCATTCCACCAAGAGATGAACAAACAAACATTGCTACATTGCAGTATGTAAATCAAATGAACTTCTACACTATGAAGTCAATGAGCTTGCAATGCAATATATCCTTTAGGATTACCTAACCCAATTCTTCAAGTGTTGATGCTCAAAAGACCGCAAAGGAAATGTGGGACCATATTCATCTTCTTATGGAAGGATCAGACTCAATCGGGAGGATTTGGAATCCAAAATTTACTTGGCTTATGAACACTTCATGATTGAACACGAGAGACACTAGAGTCTTATCATCATCGATTTTCGAGACATCATCAATGATTTGGATAAACACAACATCATCATGCCAAGAATTGCAGTGAATACTAAGTTCCGAGTAGTCTTGGTCCCGAATGGGAGAAGTATGTCATTTTCTCCGCTGCTTAAAAATATGCATCATTCTACATATGGATTGTTGTACGATTACTTGAAGCCTCATGAAAAGGAAGTTGATCGAAAGGATTCTCCGTGCTCAAATTGCTCCACCCACACATCCGTAAAATCAACAACTTGCCTTATATGCTCAACAAAGTTATCCTCCTCAACAAGCAACTCAACCAAGCGCCTCACCACACCAAACGATCAATCACAAAGAACTCAAAAAAATCAATTGGTTCCTTACAACAACAACAATGATCAAGCACTTCATAGTCAAACTAATGAGGAATCCGATCCGTTCAAGCATTGCAACAGAATTTGTTATGATTGCTAATGCTTTTAGCCATTATACCAACAAATTAAACAATCAGATTCGTTCCTCCTCCAATACACGAAATCAAGCTATTGTGAACAATGGACGAGTTGAAGTTCGTAATCGTGGTAATGGTCGTCAAATGGGAGGTGGTCAAGGGTTTAATGCTATGGGTAGGAATAACAATGAGCTCAAGTGGTGGAACAGGAAATGCTCGAGAATGGGTTGAATGGTCTTCGATGCTACAACCGCAATGAGAAGGGACACTGGCTAATGCATGCCCAAAGCCAAGGACTAGGGCGCGTGCTTATTTCAAATAGGCTCTTCTTTGGCTCTTAAGGATGAAGTCATGGATCTCTCACAAACAAAGAACGAGCTTTATGGCGTATGCGAGACTCGAGATGATGATATGGAGGACTTGCGAGCCAATGCAACAATTATGTTGATGGCTAATATGCATGAGTTACACATGAGTGAAACAGGCCCAGTGTATGACAATCGATGGCTTGTCTCAGCACCGAACAAACCATCATCATATCGAACTAATATCTCCGCCAATATCTCGAATCCCAAGACGGCTCGGATCGTTCAAATGAGTCATCTACATCTCATTCGACGATTTTCAAATAAACCTCAGAGTTACATTTGACGATCAAGATGACCTTATGGTTTCCTTTGATAATCAAATTGACTCGTGGTTATACTTGAGGATCTACATAATGATCATGTGGTGACTCACGTTGAACAAGCCGAATTGCCTCATCCAGATTTTGCTCGTTTAATTCAAGACCATCAAATCAAAATGGAGGAATGTTATGCATTAAATAAGGACTTAAAAGCAAAATGCATCGTTAACCAAGGATTTTGAATGCTTACAAATGCAACTCAACTTTTTCAAAACTCAAGAAAACGTGAAAAAGGTTTTGAAGCCGCTTTGCTAAATCTCATCAAAACGAAAATATTTAGAGACGGATCGTGATCTAGCCGCTCGAAGAATGCTTTGTTGTCCGAAATAGAACAATCAAACATGAACATAAAAAGCAAATTAACGCCTCACCTTGGAAAATCAAAAGCTAAGGTCGAGTTGTTAACTTGTCAAAACAGTTCCCGCATACAAAAAGCATTCAACGAATCGGGTAGATGACCTTCTTGAAGAAATTATCACTAGCAAAACAAAATTAAAGAGTTTAAAGCTGTTGTTTACAAACATGGTGAATCAAGAACAACTATTGAAAAGTTTACTTTAAAACCCAATCCAAAAGGATATGGACCAAATCTAGCGATTACAAACCAAAGCTTTCACTAAAAACATTCAAACCAAATCCTAAAGTTTCAAAGTCGTAATATAAAATTAATGATATTGTTATGAGTGTTTTTGAATATCATCGTCAAGAGGAATTAGATGCGTAAGACGAGAGTCGATCAAAATTAAAACTGTTGTTTACAACAAACCTTTTAATTATTCAAACCGGTCACTTCGTCACACCAACGGATTCTTCTAACACACCAAGGGTTATCATCAAAACACCGAGTCTTCTAATGTTAATCCCCAACCGATTATGCACAAATTTATGGTCCTTTACCTTCCATCGGTGAAGTTAACTCAAACACGAAAATCGAAAAATTCTTAGATATTTTGACATTTTCATAGTCGACCTCAAAATTTTACAACATGAGATAGAATATCGCTCGAAATCAAAATTGATCATTTTCAATCGCCTCGGCGCGAGAACAAAGAGACATTTTTGTAAAAATCTTTTACCTAACGTTAAAAATTTGAAAAGTTGTGCATTAGCTTGGGAAAAGGATTTTCATAAGGAACTTGGAGTGATGAAGGTCGTTTCGAGAAAACCGAAACATCTATTTCTAATACTAAACGAAAAGAAACTATTGAGAAAAGATGTTGATCGACTCTTGAAAGATGTTATCTGTCTTTGATATCCATAATGTTGCGTTATTCTATTCTTTGCCACATGCATCCGATTATATCTCTGCGATAATGTTGACTCTGTGGTAATCGTTGAGAATATCGATAAGGTGCTTCAAATCGAGTATTTAAAAGCTGAAAATGAACGATTACTTAACGAACTTTACAATGCAAAACGTCGTCTTAATTGGTGTGAAAAGATATTCACAATCAACAACTTGGTTTTCAAAAGAAAATCGCTCATTGCAAACAAAATCTTTGATCCTAAAATTGAGCAACTGGATGATCAAAACGTGTCTTTGAAAAGTCAAATTTCAAAATATGAACAAGAACTTGTAAAAGTTAAGCAGAATATGGTGTCATATTTGATTTACTCAATAAGACTCGTCATGAAGCATCAAACGAACTTGATCACTATCTTGCTCACACTAGAGAAGTCATGAATTTTCTTTGGTAACATTCATTACGAAAATCAAGATTTGATTCACACTATCTCTAAGTTAAGAGAAATTTTAGGAAAGTATGAACAACTTCCGCCAATCATCATTAAGAGATTAGCACCGGTAACACTTAGTAATCGAGAACCTAGAATCTCTCTCGCCAAATCACAAGTTGCTAACGTGCTTCCTTCTACTAAAACATGAATAGTTGCGTCTTTTCCAAACGTCCGCACTTCACGACCTAGAGCACTCAATCGAAGAATAGGAAGTTGCGACCCAAGAAAAGATCAATAAGGAATGCTAAAGTGAAGAACACCCTAGGACTATGAATAAGACTCACGTTGCTTCCACTATTGATATTGCGTCTCGCAAATGTAATAGAAATAGTGATGTAACAATTCTAAACCGTTAAGCACTTTTGATATTCATCGATGCACCTTGTGTTATTTGTCGTAAAGTATGAATTCGATTGTCATGTGATGAGTGTCTAAATACTCATCATTTTGTACCAATCGATCGCAAAAACATCTGAAAACACTCGTAAATGCATCAAAATGATAAAAATATCACAAATAAGTGTTTTATGTGTTTTAAATGCAAAAATATCAAAATCGGTGAAAACGTATCAAATTTGCATAATTGGCGCTTTAGTCCCCAAGTTTCAAAAGTTGTCAAAACAGGTCACTGTAAATCTAAATAAAGAGAAATGTTATTCAAGGTCCCTGAAATATTCTAATTTGTCAAAATGGTCCTTGAATAAATCTTTTGTAAAATGGCGAAAAGGTCCCGAACTTTCAAAATTGTCAAGTTTGGTCCTCGAAAATTTGAAATTGTCAAACCGGTCCTTGTACTATTGAAGTTTGTCGGTTTAGTCCTTGTATCAAGTTTGGAAAATTACAGAATGGCCCTCAAGTTTGAAGAATTACAAAAGTGGTCCTGTATTCTAAGCCTAAACCAAATGGACCCTTTACCTACATTTGACCCCTGCCATACACCCAATTGACCCCCCTGCCCATTTTGGACCCCCTGGTCAACAACCAAGTCAAACAACTCCACAGTGTTCCCTCCCTTATCCTTCTTCCTCCCCCCACTTGCCCTGTGCATCTCTGCAAACCTCTCCACTCACCACTCACCTTCCCTTATCTCTTCCAACCCCTCTCCCATCAACCCTACACCTCCACCCCCCCCTAGTTGCTGTCAGAAGGCCCAGAAGTCAAAAACCACTTTTCCCGCCAAATTGGAAAAGTGGCCAAATTGCCCCAAGATCTCTCATTGGCTCTAAAGGGTGGTGGGATTCACTCTAGAGGACACGTGGATGATATTTGAAGTATAAAAAAGGAAGAGAGAAAGCCAGAGATGAGTAGTTAGTTTTAAAATTTTCCTTGTATGTCGTTTTTTTTTATTTATCTCAATTAGTGTTTTTAAAATGTAATTTTAAGCTTTAGTGTATTAAACATAAGCAACTTCATCATTGTAACTCACTTTCGGTTATTAATTCCAAGTTTGAGTAATTTTCATAATTAGTCAACGAAAGTCAAACCCGCTTTGTTTACATTCTTTTGAAATTGTTGCTTGATTGAAATTTATGTTTGTTTATCATTGTTGATTCAAGATTGGTCTAAACTCATCAAAGTTTTAAGGTTTAAAATGCAATTTGCTACTCTACTGTGGGTGTTTGGTTTTGGCTCAAGCTTGGGTCAAAACCCATTTACCCATTTGACTCTCAAAGTCAAAGTGTTTTAAGGTTTAAGTAAGTTTGCAAAAGACGTTTTAATTATATCACAAGAGTTTTCAAGTATTGGTTTTAAAAACAAATCAGTTTTTGTCCAACATTTTCTGCACAGAACAGCAGTCCTCACTGCTGTTCATGAGCTTTTTAAATAGCTTATTTGTAGTCCAAATTTTCTACTAATTACTTTTATGGAATCCTCATATACCCATCTCATTATATCAATAGTCATATTGTACTTAGTTTAGCTTGAGCCTAGCTCAAATTTGCATTCAAAATCTGTCAAAACCCCACATATGTATCTGTTTCTGCAGTACCTTGCAGCTTATTAACAAGCTGTATGCAGTTTGTTCAGGCAATATTAGTGGGGCAATAAGACAGCTAGTTGGGTGGGTTTCAAGTTCCAGTAAGCTCAGGGGCTTATCTCTCCTGTAGCTTATTCAAAATAAGCTTCAAAGTCACCCCTTGACACTGTTTGGCTGCACTGCACATCACATCAGCAGCACACCAGTAGCTCAGAGGTTAGAGTGCTTCTCATGAGTGCTTATCAAATGTCAATTGTGCTTTTCAGATCCCTTAGGGTAGTTAGTTTAGTGTTGGTAATCTAGGTGCTTAATAGAAGCTTGTCTAATTCTCTTGCACTGCTTATTTCCCTTGTTTTAGCTTAGGACTCCCCTTGTTATGTTTGTTAAACCAACTGCTTCCTTTTTATTAACTCATTTCCTTTTTAGCTTAGCTTATTTTCCATTTACTATAGCTTATTCATCCATTTAGTTGCTAAATCCAACCGCTCATTTGCTTAGAAGGTGTTTTTTAAAACCAAAATTGCTATCGAGGTGTGTTTGGTTCGGGTTGTTTATTTGTGAGAATTGCTCGATTAGCAAACTAGGATAGTTGACTTGGTATCACTTAGGCTTAGTGTAGTCGGTTTGGTCATTTCTTGGTATTAAACAACACCGAAAGTCAAATTCTATTGTTAATCGCTCTTGAGGTCATCTAAGTTAGAATTAGTCACCCATATTCGTATAAAGGAGTAAAAGTAGATAAGATAGCTCGTATCAGTTTCATTTCACCATTTTACATTGAATTCAGTCCATGATTTGCTTCTAAATCTCACAAAAGTCAAAGTAACCATCTGTTTCAAAAGTCAAAACTGTGTCAACTGCAGTTTCTTCAAATGTTGCAGACCTTGTGAAAGTTTCATTTCAAGTGAGTTAGAGCTAAATTTTGGTTTAGTGGTAGCCTGCTAGGTGTTCTTTGAGGCCATATATCTGCTTTTAGCTTAAGCACTTCGATAAGCACGTGCACAAGCTCAAACTTAGGACGATTTATGGTTTTGTTCAATAGTTCGATTAGCATAATTCATAGATAGATTGCTTATTAGGTGTTAGGATTAGTTTTAATCAGTTTTTAGAGTTATTATAGTATAAGTTAGCTTCGTATTGGATTGGTGCCTTATTGTGCTTATTAGCTTAATTTCTATAGCTTATTTCATAATCAGTTACACTACAGCCCTCATTTCCTTCACATAAGCCCTTGTTTTTATATTATTCATAGCTTTAGAATAATAATTTAGAATTTTACTGAGATTTTCATATTTTTCTAAGGTGTTTAGCTATTTTTCTTTATTTAAATTAGTTTTAAGTCTTTTAAATAGTATTTAATACAAAAAATTAAGAAAAGGTTCCAAAAATAATTTTTCAATTTTATTAAGTTAAGATAAATATAAAAGCCAAAAAATATTTTTCCATATTTTCTTAGTTAAATTTGTATTTTAAATAATTTAATTAGTTTTAATAGTTTAAAATTCATAAAAATAGAAAATAATCGAAAAATACAAAATAGTTTTGAAAAGTCTATTTTGATATTTTAGACTTTTCCATTTCATAATTTTATTTTTCTAGCTTTATTTCCTATTTTCTTGTATTTTAGGTAATTATTTAATAGTTAAAAATAGTTTTTAATTAATAATAATTAATTAAATAGTCATAAAAATAATTTTCTTTTTCTATAAAGTTTCTTTTATCATTAGGTTTGTAAAAATGTATTTTTCACATTTTTAGGGTTTATCTTGTGTAATTTTCACGTTTTTATTTGTGCGTTTACGTAACTTTAATTTAAACGTAAGTTTTAGTTTTAAGTTTTAAACGCTCATCAATTTTAAAAATAGTGATAGCGTTTATTTAATAGATTTTATCTTTTAACTTTCTTTAATTTGCATTTAAGCCCCTGTAGTTTATGGGCTTTTCCTTAGTTATAATCATCTTCAAATATCTTTTCCATTCAAATCTCTCGATCACTACACGTTTGACTATTCTCGACAAATTACCGGGACATAACGACCGGGAAACACTATACTCCTCGGATCTTCATTGCATTCGTGCTTAGGCGCTTTAAGTTAGTTACGGTCCGCCATTCACAAGTGGCGGGTTTGTGTGATTTAGCTTGATTGTTTGCACGCATCAAAATTTGGCGCGTTCTTGGGGGAGCGATGCTAATAGTCTTACGTCTAGCAGATTAGTGATTTGGATATTCACTCTTTGTTCATACCATCCATCAGTATATGTTTATATTTTCTTATCCAAAAACACAAAAATATTCTTCTCATTCCTCTTATTCGTTGATTCTATTTCTCTTACCCTCTTTTGCCGCTTAATTCTCTTCTTCGTATCCTCTCAACCATTTGATTCTCTTCTTAATCCTCTATATGTTTAATTCTTATGTCAACATTCGTCAACTTCATCGTCAAATATGTGTGTGAGCGGTGTGGAGGTCCTAGTTCAAGCTTAATTTTGCAATTCGTATGAATTATCCATCAAAAATGCTTTTCTAAGTTATTTCGACCACCCGCCACAACCTGAAATACATTCTAATCTTGACAAACCAGTTCAAACGTCGGAGCTACCCCAAGCACCCATCGAGGATTACGAGGACACTTTCTTTGAAGATAGAGCCCGTAATCTAATCGAACAAATTCAAACCGATGAAAAAGGTCGAGAATTAGAATTGATTACGATGAACCCGTTCAAACACCGGTGACTAGCAAGAATGACTTGCCTAATCTTCACGCTTCTCAAGAACCGTAACCGGAGACCATAACGGAAGTGGTGGAAATTGCTAGCTCTCGAGCACACCACTTGTCCCACCTCCGGATTTTTTCGAATGTTCTTCGAGACTTGATAGTCATCGGATCACAATGTTGGTTTTGTTGATCCTTTGAATAAACCGATTCCTCTTCATAACTCTCAAATGCAATCGTTTATTCCTTGTGTCGGTTGTGGTGAGCCTCTATGGTTCACCCTGTCGTTGGTGTACTTGTGTACAATGTGGTAATGATATTCATAACGAGAGTTGTTTATTTTGTGGTTCAAGGAATTCATTTGATTATGATCCTAATCAGAACTCATTTAACGACTCCTCAAACTTTTCCAATTACCCACCCCAGCCCGACCAATATTCATATGATCAACACTTCTGTTGTGAATCTTGTGGAGGTCCCCACCAAGGATTTGAGTGTCAATCTGGAAACACGTTTGTCTATGAACAGTTTTCCAGTGATGCTCAGAACTTTGGTTATGACCAAAATCCATATGATTCACCATTCCGCACTCAACAGTTTCTTGTTGTGAGTCTTGTGGAGGTCCCCATTTCACTCGATTGTCAAATAGGAACCCAGTTCCTTGTAACAATCATGACTCTTACATGATTGAAAATTTCCAACCTCCACAAAGATTATCGGCTCCAACTCCACCGAGCCGTTGTCTCAAGAAATCTCCCACGATCTTGAAACCGCAATGAAAACACTTGAGGATATGATGAGTAATTTTAAGAATCAAGTGAGTGGTGAAAAGACCATGGGAGAATTGCTTGTCAAGAGCGAGAGGCCCGCCAATCCAGGAAGAATCATTAGCCCTAGAGCATGCGGCTCTAAGCATGTTCCCAATTTCTTAAGGCCGCTCTGTATGATGATGACGAGGAGGGTTTTATCCTTTTAAAGTAATATTTCTCAACCCCTCGATCGGTTGATATTCCAAAGATTGAGAATTCATCTCAAGCAACTGCTATCACACCCGAGATTCACACTCACTCTCTTATTATGGGGACGAGCATCTCGACACCGTTCTCGAAAAGGAATCGGACGAATTGATAAAGTCTAGTGTTGAGGACCTTGTCCCAATCCTGTGAGAGTCACAGGAATTCTTGATCATGTGTGTGATATCCCTCCTCCTCTTGTCTTCCAAACAGATCATGTTGAGATGCTCTCCGATTCTGATAATGATGATTCGTTATCTTGCGGAGACATTATTTATGAGGAAGATTCACCTTCTGAGCTTGTTAGCTTAGAAGAAGAGAATGATGAAGTTACTGACAATGAAATCAAAGATGAAGCTCTTCGAGCAACATTATTGAAGGTCAGTCTTCTCATTTCTAAAATCGAGGCTTTCAAAGAGAAACCTATTTCATCTCCTATCCCCATTAAGGATAGTGACATTCTTTCCGATGAGTCTATTCCGGAAACGAAAGCCTCCTGTTTTGATAATATGGGAGAGAAGATTAGTGGCAGTACCACTTCTCATAATTCTCTCCTCGATCATGAATCATTTACCTTTGAGGAGTTCGCCAGTGAACCCACTAATACCAATTCTGAATATGATTCATTTACCTTCGAGGAGTTCTCCTGTGAACTCACTCATATCATATCTCCGCCGGAGTATGATAATTTCTACTTTGATCTAGACACACCCATAGTATGTCTTGATCAAATAAGCTTAACTGAGGAGATTCATGAAACTATGAATTCTCCTATTGAGGATGAAGAGTTAGTCATGATTTGTATCATGATTTTCTTTCTCTTCTTCATATATCCCATGGCTTCTCCTGTTCTTCACTCCTTCGGGAATGAAGATATTATCTTTGACCCAGGCATTTCTATGTACCATTTGTGAGCCGGGTCTGTCTGTCTGTATCTCATCGGTGTGGAACTTTCATGTACTTCAATGTTTATCCAAACATCTTGAATGAAAGTCCGATGGAGATTGTTTCTTCCACTTACTTCCCCATGAACCAATTAATTCGGGGTCGAGTCAAGCTAGCGACTCGGTAATCAAAACAAGAGCTTAACATGGGTTTTCACCGTGTGTACCACCCTAGTGGGGAGATGCCCACATGTTGTATATAGACCTTAAAATGAATGAAAATTGTAAATACTAAAAAGAGAATAATTGTTGTGTTTCCACACTTAGCTAGTAAATGTTATCTTTTACGTTCTAAGTTTCGACATTACAGCCGGTACTTTGAATATTGAGGACAATATTCATTTCTAAGTGTGGGGAAATTCGCTAATTTTGATCATAAATGTACCCTTTAGTCCCTTTTTCCCCAAAATGGCCAAATTTTAAAAAATTTTTTAGTGGAAGTACTATGTACTAAACACAACAAATGGTAATCATCCACCATGTCTAACCCACATAAGGATTGGCTAATCCAGAGCAAACGGCTCTTGGTAAAGATATCTCAAATCCGTTTATATGGCTTACAATTTGCCCAAAATTGTATGGTATTCACTCACCATATCCTAAAAGTGAAGAGTTGGCTAGCCCGCAAGTTTATGGCTTGTGGTAAAGGCGATGGAAAATCCATAATTGGTAATCAGCTCACCAAAGATAATATTGATAATTTATCTAAGAGTTGGCTAGTCCGTATGGGTACGGACACGGTAAAGACAAAATCAAACCGTTGAAAGTCGGTGGTTTGCTCAAAATCACATGGTTATCGGTGTACCATGGTTCTTACTTGAACTCGAAACATTTGGCTACTCCGAAGTAATGGCTTTTGGTAAAGAGATGAAATCCATTAATTTTTCTCAAAACATTGCTAGGGACTAGCAATATCTTAGTGTGGGGGATTGATGAGTGTCAAATACTCATCATTTTTGTACCAATCGATCGCAAAAACATCCGAAAACACTCGAAATGCATCAAAATGATAAAAATATCACAAATAAGTGTTTTATGTGTTTTAAATGCAAAATATCAAAATCGGTGAAAACGATCAAATTTGCATAATTGGCGCTTTAGTCCCCAAGTTTCAAAAGTTGTCAAAAAGTCCCCGGTAAATCTAAATAAAGAGAAATGTTATTCAAGGTCCCTGAAATATTCTAATTTGTCAAAATGGTCCTTGAATAAATCTTTTGTAAAATGGCGAAAAGGTCCCCGAACTTCAAAATTGTCAAGTTTGGTCCTCGAAAATTTGAAATTGTCAAACTGGTCCTTGTACTATTGAAGTTTGTCAGTTTTAGTCCTTGTATCAAGTTTGGAAAATTACAGGAATGGCCCCTCAAGTTTGAAGAATTACAAAAGTGGTCCTTGTATTCTAAGCCTAAACCAAATGGACCCTTTACCTACATTTGACCCCTGCCATACACCCAATTGACCCCCCTGCCCATTTTGGACCCCCTGGTCAACAACCAAGTCAAACAACTCCACAGTGTTCCCTCCCTTATCCTTCTTCCTCCCCCCACTTGCCCTGTGCATCTCTGCAAACCTCTCCACTCACCACTCACCTTCCTTATCTCTTCCAACCCTCTCCCATCAACCCTACACCTCCACCCCCTAGTTCTGCCGCCGGAAGGCCCAGAAGTCAAAACCACTTTTCCCGCCAAATTGGAAAAGTGGCAAATTGCCCCAAGATCTCTCATTGGCTCTAAAGGGTGGTGGGATTCACTCTAGAGGACACGTGGATGATATTTGAAGTATAAAAAGGAGAGAGAAAGCCGGAGATGAGTAGTTAGTTTTAAAATTTTCCTTGTATGTCGTTTTTTTTTATTTATCTCAATTAGTGTTTTTAAAATGTAATTTTAAGCTTTAGTGTATTAAACATAAGCAACTTCATCATTGTAACTCACTTTCAGTTATTAATTCCAAGTTTGAGTAATTTTCATAATTAGTCAACGAAAGTCAAACCCGTTTTGTTTACATTCTGTTTTGAAATTGTTGCTTGATTGAAATTTATGTTTGTTTATCATTGTTGATTCAGTATTGGTCTAAACTCATCAAAGTTTTAAGGTTTAAAATGCAATTTGCTACTCTACAGGGGTGTTTGGTTTTGGCTCAAGCTTGGGTCAAAACCCATTTTTTACCCACTTTGACTCTCAAAGTCAAAGTGTTTTAAGGTTTAAGTAAGTTTGCAAAAGACGTTTTAATTATATCACAAGAGTTTTCAAGTATTGGTTTTAAAAACAAATCAGTTTTTGTCCAACATTTTCTGCACAGAACAGCAGTCCTCACTGCTGTTCATGAGCTTTTTAAATAGCTTATTTGTAGTCCAAATTTTCTACTAATTACTTTTATGGAATCCTCATATACCCATCTCATTATATCAATAGTCATATTGTACTTAGTTTAGCTTGAGCCTAGCTCAAATTTGCATTCAAAATCTGTCAAAACCCCACATATGTATCTGTTTCTGCAGTACCTTGCAGCTTATTAACAAGCTGTATGCAGTTTGTTCAGGCAATATTAGTGGGGCAATAAGACAGCTAGTTGGGTGGGTTTCAAGTTCCAGTAAGCTCAGGGGCTTATCTCTCCGTAGCTTATTCAAAATAAGCTTCAAAGTCACCCCTTGACACTGTTTGTCACCTTTGACATCACATCGCAATGACACAAGAGCTCGAGGTTAGAGTGCTTCTCATGAGTGCTTATCAAATGTCAATTGTGCTTTTCAGATCCCTTAGGGTAGTTAGTTTAGTGTTGGTAATCTAGGTGCTTAATAGAAGCTTGTCTAATTCTCTTGCACTGCTTATTTCCCTTGTTTTAGCTTAGGACTCCCCTTGTTATGTTTGTTAAACCAACTGCTTCCTTTTTATTAACTCATTTCCTTTTTAGCTTAGCTTATTTTCCATTTACTATAGCTTATTCATCCATTTAGTTGCTAAATCCAACTGCTCATTTGCTTAGAAGGTGTTTTTTTTAAAACCAAAAATTGCTATCAGAGGTGTGTTTGGTTCAGGTTGTTTAGCTGTGAGAATTGCCTGATTAGCAAACTAGGATAGTTGACTTGGTATCACTTAGGCTTAGTGTAGTCAGTTTGGTCATTTCTTGGTATTAAACAACACTGAAAGTCAAATTCTATTGTTAACTGCTCTTGAGGTCATCTAAGTTAGAATTAGTCACCCATATTCTGTATAAAGGAGTAAAAGTAGATAAGATAGCTCGTACAGTTTCATTTCACCATTTTACATTGAATTAGGTCCATGATTTGCTTCTAAATCTCACAAAAGTCAAAGTAACCATCTGTTTCAAAAGTCAAAACGTGTCAATGCAGTTTCTTCAAATGTTGAGACCTTGTGAAAGTTTCATTTCAGTGAGTTAGGAGCTAAATTTTGGTTTAGTGGTAGCCTGCTAGGTGTTCTTTGAGGCCATATATCTGTTTTTAGCTTAAGCACTTCTGATAAGCCTGTGCACAAGCTCAAACTTAGGGACAGTTTATGGTTTTGTTCAATAGTTCAGTTAGCATAATTCATAGATAGATTGCTTATTAGGTGTTAGGATTAGTTTTAATCAGTTTTTTAGAGTTATTATAGTATAAGTTAGCTTCTGTATTGGATTGGTGCCTTATTGTGCTTATTAGCTTAATTTCTATAGCTTATTTCATAATCAGTTACACTACAGCCCTCATTTCCTTCACATAAGCCCTTGTTTTTATATTATTCATAGCTTTAGAATAATAATTTAGAATTTTACTGAGATTTTCATATTTTTCTAAAGTGTTTAGCTATTTTTCTTTATTTAAATTAGTTTTTAAGTCTTTTTAAATAGTATTTAATACAAAAAAATTAAGAAAAGGTTCCAAAAAATAATTTTTCAATTTTATTAAGTTAAGATAAATATAAAAAGCCAAAAATATTTTTCCATATTTTTCTTAGTTAAATTTGTATTTTAAATAATTTAATTAGTTTTAATAGTTTAAAATTCATAAAAATAGAAAAATAATCGAAAAATACAAAATAGTTTTGAAAAGTCTATTTTGATATTTTAGACTTTTCCATTTCATAATTTTATTTTTCTAGCTTTATTTCCTATTTTCTTGTATTTTAGGTAATTATTTAATAGTTAAAATAGTTTTAATTAATAATAATTAATTAAATAGTCATAAAAATAATTTTCTTTTTCTATAAAGTTTCTTTTATCATTAGGTTTGTAAAAATGTATTTTTCACATTTTTAGGGTTTATCTTGTGTAATTTTCACGTTTTTATTTGTGCGTTTACGTAACTTTAATTTAAACGTAAGTTTTTAGTTTTAAGTTTTAAACGTTCATCAATTTTAAAAATAGTGATAGCGTTTATTTAATAGATTTTATCTTTTTAACTTTCTTTAATTTGCATTTAAGCCCCTGTAGTTTATGGGCTTTTCCTTAGTTATAATCATCTTCAAATATCTTTTCCAGTTCAAATCTCTCGATCACTACACGTTTGACTATTCTCGCACAGCTCGCTGGGACATAACGACCCGGGGAAACACTATACTCCTCAGATCTTCATTGCATTCGTGCTTAGGCAGTTTTAAGCTGGTTACGGTCCGCCATTCACAAGTGGCGGGTTTGTGTGATTTAGCTTGACTGTTTGGCACGCATCATCATGACAAATGTGTTGCTAAAGCTATAATCTCGCTTACGAATTCTAAGACTCGGAATACCTCTAGGCCCACTAATCATTCTAAGTCCGTGCTTGGTAGACCGCCTTCTTTAGATTCTAAGGCAAGCATTATTGTCACCGTAGCTCCGGTTTCCTCCTAAGAATGTAGTACCACCTAGTGCATTCACAAAGACTAAAGCAAATAGTAGTTATAGATGGCGAAATGGATATATAACACATTAGGATTTAAATAGATGCCTAAAGTTATTAATGTGTGTATGTCTACTATCCTCGCTTCGAACCTCTAACATTTCGGGTTCCACATCTACTTCTATTCCATCCGTGTCCATATGCGTAATGCTGGTGTCTGAGATCATTCTGGATTATTGATAGCGGATGTTCCCGACACATGACATGCAACCTTAAGCTGTTATCAAACTTTATTGCAAAGTTCATTGGCTTTGTCGAGTTCGGGAATGATCACTTGCAGCCTATCATGGGCTACTGGAGATTATGTCAATGGGAACATCGAAATTAGCAGTGGTTTACTATGTGGAAGGCCTCGGTCATAACTGTTCTCGTGAGGTCGGTTTGTGATGGAGATTTGGAGGTTGCTTTCCGGAGAAAACTTGTTTCATTCGTGATCTACAAGGAAATGACCTTATGTCCGGCTCGCGTAATTCTAGCCTCTACACTATCTCTATGCAAGACATGGTTGCTTCATCTCCCATACGCTACTTTCAAAGGCAACATCAACAAAATCCGGCTATGGCACCGCCGCCTCTCACATCTAAACTTTCAAACCATCACCAACCTTGCTCGACACAAACTAGTTGAAGGTCTCCACGATTTCGGTATTCAAAAGATCACCTATGTTCACTTGTGAACAAGGAAAAAGCACTCGTGCTCACTTTCCTTCAAAGGTGGAACACGCCTCGGCATGTGCTTCATCTTCTTCACATGGTTGTGTGGCCCGATGCGGCGTGCAAACAATCAATGGCAAACGCTACATCTTAGTAATTGTTGATGACTACTCACGATGGACTTGGGTCTACTTTCTTTGAAGCAAAGACCAAGCTCCACAAATGATCATCACCTTTCTCATGAAAATACGAGTTCGACTCCGCAACACCGTCGAGCTAATCGTAATGCAGAAAGGAACCGAATTTTTAACCAAAACCTTCGTGAATTCTATGAGAAAGTGGAATTCAAACATCAAACATCTATTGCACGTACAACCGAACAAAAGCGAGTTGTTGAAAGACGAAACCGAGCGTTAGTGGAAGCTGCAAGAACAATGTTAATGAAGGCTAAACTTCCAGATTACTTATGGGCGTAAGTCGATCATGCATGCTATACTCAAACCGTTCTATGATCACAAAGCGCCACAACAAAACACCTTTCGAGCTTGTCCACAATCATAAACTGAATCTAAAACACTTTCATGTATTTAGATCCCTTTGCTATCCGAATAATGATCGTGATGATTTTGAAAGCTCAAAGCTAAAGTCGACATTGGAGTCTTTATTGGATATTGTGAGAATTCTAAAGGTTACGGATCGGAATCGTCGTACAAAAGCGTGTGATGGAAACGATTCATGCTCATTTTGATGAACTCACGGAGATGGCTTCGAGTATATGACTTAGAACCCGGACATAACCGTTTAAACTTCCTCAACCCCCATCATCACCGAACAAAGCCCCAACTCACTCGTCAACAAATGGAAAGGTTATTTGCTCCTCTTTTCGGGTGATATTGATGAACGTGCTCCAAGTGTATCCATTGTTTCATTGCTCAACCCGATAATACTCTTATACTTGATACACTGCTACAACAACTCATTGTTGAAGATGCACCTCACACAGTTGACTCCAACACACAGATTGAACAAACCGCTTCCAAAAATGATGAACCGGTGATGATATTACGAATGAAGTACCCCACCGCAGATTTTGATCCAAATCGTTCTTCAACCCGTTTGCTAATGAGATCGCGCACCGGATGTCGCGGAATCTTCAACAAACCATTTGAATCCTCGGAATCTGCACAATGTATACCAACATCAACCTCTACACATCAATGGACAAAAGACCATCCTCGGCTAATATTATTGGCAACCCGAATCAACCGATCGTTACGAGACAACGTCTTCACACGGATGGTGAACATTGCATTTATGCACTCACCGTCGCCAATCGAACCTAAAACATTTAAGACGCAATGACAAAGATAACCGGATTGAATCCATGCAAGAAGAACTCAACCAATTCAAAGCGTCTTGAAGTATGGAAGCGGTTGAAAGACCAACAGGGTCTACGTCATTGGTCTCAAATGGATTTGGAAAAATAAAAATTGGATCTTTGAAGGGCGTCATCGAAACAAGTCACGCCTAGTTGCTAGGGGTTATCGTCGAGGAAGAGGAATAGACTTTGAAGAATCTTTTGCTCGGTTGCTCGTCTTGAGGTTGTTCGGATATTTCTCGCGTTCGCGGCTCATATGAATATGACGGTCTTTCGGATGGATGTCAAAACAGCGTTTCTCAACGGACAACCGAAGAAGCGGTTTATGTCGACCAACCCGAAGGATTCGTTGATCGAGTGCCCAAACCATGTCTACAAACCGAACAAAGCTCTTTATGGTCTCAAACAAGCCCCGGGCATGGTACGATAAGCTATCATCTTTCCTCATTGCTAATAATTTCACCAAAGGTTCGGTTGACCCAACTCTTTTATACAATATCACGGGCACATATCTTAATTGTTCAAATTTACGTGGATGACATCATTTTGGGTCTACACATAAAAAGTTTTCAATCGCTTTTGCAAAACTAATGAAGAAAAATTTTGAAATGTCCATGATGGGTGAACTTACGTTCTTTCTAGGATTACAAGTTCATCAATTACCCGTGGTATTTTCGAGTCGATCCAAATATGCCCTTGAATTGTTAAACAAATTTGGAATGAAATCGTGATACTAATGCCACACCAATGACTCATACCAAGAAGCTAGGCGATTTAAATGGGAAATTAGTGGACCTACCAAATAACGAAGTATTATTGGGTCTCTCATGTATCTAACAACTATGAGACTGGTATTGTCTTTGCCGTTTATCTATGCTCCCGTTATCGATCGCGACCAGCGAAACCCACCTCTCGAGGTTAAAAGAATCCTTCGATACATCAAGGAACCATTACCTTGGGGATCCGGTATCCGAAGGATTCGGTTTTGAACTAATCGCTTTTGAGACGACCACGCAAGATGCTTAGACTCAAGGAAAAGTACTTGAGAGCTCTACAATTTCTTGGTGATAAATTGGTGTCTTGGCAATCAAAGAAGCGGATTGTACATCATCGTCATCAACCGGCGAGAATATGTAGCCATGTCGTGTTGTGCTCAAGTCATATGGATGAGAACACAACTCAAAGACTATGGTTACGTATTTGAGAATCGATGTCTCGCGACAATCGAGTGCCATTGCGATATCGTGCAACTCAATCCAGCATTCAAATCAAAGCACATCGATCTTCGCTATCATTTCATCAAGGACCACGTGGAGCAGTCGTTGAATTATACTGGTGAGTGCGAGAATACCAATTGGCGGATCTTCTCACCAAAGCCTTGCCTCCCGCTAGGTTTAATGAGTTGGTCCACCGAATTGGTATGAGGTGTTTGACTCAAGAGGAATTGGATGACCTCTTAAAACAGTGTTAAAAACCTGTCAAACATCAAAACATCTCTTTTGTAAATACTTTCTCAAAAACAAAATACAAAAATATAAAACCTGATAAAACAACAAAAATATTATTCTAATCTAATTTTCTTTCGACATTGCAAGTACATTTCTTCCGTCAACACTTTTATCTTTCAAAATTCAGTATTTTTCCGATCAATTGCTGAGGGGGAGAAAATTATCACTTAACTGTTTCAAAATATTTGTGTACTTGCATGTTATCCTATCCCGGTTGTCTCTTTTATCAATGGTGGTAACATTTCTGGTTTGATGACACTCCTCGGACTTAAGTTTATAACCTTTCATTATTTTCTCAAGTCGAGGGGGAGTGTCGTCAAGTTTCTTTCTTAAAATCTTTGTTTGGTAACCAAAATGGAAGTTAAAAGGCTTTGTTTGTAAAAGGAAAAGGTGGAGGGACCAAAACTGTCAAAACTTTAAAGTTATTTTAAATAAAACACCTCTCCACCTAACATTTCACTTCACATTTAATACTCTAACCTAACTAATCCTACGCGTAGAATTCGTTCAAGAAATCCGTGCTTTAGATCATCATTTTGTAAGTGATTTTATGTTTACAACATGTTTTTAAGCAATGGTTTTGAATTTTCAAAATCCAACGGCTAAAATGTTGTATAATCTTGTTTTTGTGGACTACGGCGTATGTGTATGTTCACATGATCAGATGTGTGTTTATAGTTAAAGGATTGTGTCAAAACGTTTCTAACACATCAATGATATCGTTTAATCATCAAAACTCGCCCAGAATCACGAATTGAATGATTTTAAGAAATTAGGGTTTATGCGTGGTTTTGGGTATTTTCAAATGTGAAGGTTCTTGGTCAAAAAGATTGTTGTGTTATGTTTATATGATGTTGAATTGATGATATCCAGGTTCTATAACAACCCAGAAACACTGATTAACTCAGAATTAGAAATTAGGGTTTAAAGTTGTTGAGTTTGGGTATTTTTGATTCACCACGATTTAGATGTTATAACTCGTTATTAGACTCTCATAACATCCATGACCTACCGAATTGAATTGGTGCTAATCCTATGGTTTAAAACACTTGTCGTAATTCATAACCCTTAGGGTTTTGACCTCACAGCGTAAGTGTTTCTACGCATAAATGTTTAACAAGCTCTCATGCCATGATTTGATTTTAGAATGAATATATGTGTTAATATTGATGTTATGATGATTTTATTTCGGGCTTGCGCTTAAAATTGAGAATCAAGGTCATTGAATCTCTACGCATAAGGATTACCTTACGGCGTAGAAGGTTATGCGTAAGAATAAATTACGGCGTGGCTATTACGCATAAGGTTCTACAATGGGACTACTGGCGTATCACGTGAAGGATATGCGTGCGATGACTCTACGCATAAGGTCTACTCTTACGAGTAAGCCTTACGCGTAAGGTCTTTATATATGCCGCGGCGTAAGCCCTACGCATAAGGACCCCTTTTTACGCGTAACTTTTCTTACGCGTAAGTTAGGATCCTCACGCATAAGCTTTCATCTAAGCGTATGTCATTCTTTGTTTACGCAACTTTGCCAAAACTACGCCTAAGCCTTGATTAACCTTCATTATGAATTGTTACGTGTACAAACTTGTAAATAAACTAATCATAGCGTCACGAATCCAATAATGTCACTAATAAACTTAATCGTTTGATATGTTGTGAACAATAAGTGATAACATAAACTTTAAAACTTAAAGTTAACTAACTCATGAAACATTTCACGGCGTCATTGGACTATTGGACAAACAAGTGACTTAGGACTCGTAACAATCATTATCCTTTGTACATTCAATAACTAGACAATAAGACCTTACATTGACTAACATTATGTCTTTTGATATGTTGGTTCTTTTGGCTAATGTTATTTCGAGATCACGACATGGTTGCTCGAATGAATGTGGATGCACACGAGGTTCTCACTATTCGATATCTTCCCAATGGCTATCCTAGAAATATTGGAAAGAACAACCTTAGGGTTGACTTTGAAACCCTCACCGCTCTCGAATCTTCTTGTCTCATTCTTTGTGGATATTCTAAGGAATCATCCCTACGAACATGCTCTCACACTCGCTCTTGTCTTAGGAAATCTACATTCGACAATGCGGAATTCTATGCGAGAGGATCACGGTCAAAGTGCGATGTGGTGACACTTAATCACAAACAAGTCACCATCACTCCTGCGGACTTACGGGCTGTTCTCATCATTCGACATCGCTCCAACCGACTTCTTTGCTACACCTCTTGAAGAGCAGTTCGCAATTTCTTCTTGACATTGGCTATGAAGAAGCTTGAGGGATTGTTACTAAGCATTCTCACGTAGAGCTTAAAACATTCCTCAACCGTGGAGAACCCTCTACATCATCATTACCAAGTCATTTACGGTCGTGGCGGTGGTTATGAGCATCAAAGCTCATGGGCGCAAATCTTCTTGTCTCGATCAATAAGAAGGACATTGAAATCGAAGCAGCGATATGGGAGGACATGATGCTATTTCATAAGAAGCTTGGCTCAAAGATTCCCTATGTCGGATACACAAAGCTTTTGATCCGAGAGAGCACTTGGACTTAATCACGATATCCCATGAGGCTCAATGACCCCGACAATCACGACTTGTTGTCCGAACCTATCCTTTCTATCGAATCAAGGAATCGACGACTAAGAAGCGGTGTCGTCTTTGCTGATCACCTTCTATCTAAAGAACTCAAGAAGCTTGAAGCGTACAAAAGGTATCTAGTAGCGATAAAGAAGGCAAAGTTGGTCATCTTGATGAAAAACCTTGAGAACTCCTACTCGGAGAACCGGAAGAGGAAGTCTTTGGAAGTGCGATAAGTTACGAAAGTTATAGGAAGCTTCCCAAAGGAATCCTCCTCGTAAAAGGATTGTTCACGTAAAGGAAGTGAACCTATTCCCTTTGAACCGCAAAGAAAGCTTTTGGACGAAAGCTCGAAAAGTCTTGAATCGAGATGAAGAGATTACATACTTTGAAGCGCAAGGATGACAATCCATTAGTACCGAAACCTCCTAGTCCTCAAGGCGATAAAGGAAAGGAAGACTCTGCACTTGTGCCCTATGATGAGAGCTACGAAGAAGAAGAAGAGCTACTGGATCAATCCTACGGGAAGAAGTTTAAAATTGTTAGACACCTTCAAAAAGTGAAGAATTTGCAAAAGACCAAATGGGTGGCCGGAGGATCAAGTGGTCTTGCCACTCTTCACCGGATCTGATGCGGTTAATCGACCCGATAAGGGATGCGGTGCCACCACTCTTGTGCAACAACAAAAGCTTGTGGAGGATACTATCGAATATGAGTTTGAGAAACACAGAAACGAGAAGTGCGAGAAAGATAAAGATCTTGATTATGACAAGCATACGGAAAGTCCTACACGTTCACGAAGGAAACTTGAACCATAGAAGGACCCCGAGTCTCCTCATGTCTCCTCCTCATGATTCTTCATCTCATTCCTCACCACCACCATCAAAGAAATCAAACAAATCAACATCCAAATCGTGAAGAAACCACCTCGATCTTGGATTTCTCGGACACATGAAAGAATTGTGAAAATTTGTCAAACAAGTCGGAAAGAAAGACATGCTTTACGAAGTGAACTTTCTCAATCAACAAATACAATATCTACATGGCGAGAATGACAAGATGCAAGAAGAAAGGAAGTTTATCCAGAATTCATGAGAAGTCATCGTCAAGAGGAAGCTGAGCGAAATGATCGAAGGTTACACTAACAAGTACCTTGAGGATATCGTTCCTAAAGTCACAAAGGAGATGTTTACGGACAACTATATCCGAATCTTATGCGAGATAGCCAAGCAAACTATAAGATCAACACCTTTAACCGTCACAATCAATCCATATGATCTGTAGCTTTCTCGGATAATGAATTGGTGGCCAAGCTTGTCACACAAATGTCTAAGCGATGCGGGACATTTACTTACGAGGAAGGAAGCTTTTTCAAGCATTCTTTGGACTACCAACTCAAAGAAGCATGTAGATTGAGCGAGAAAAGTCTAAGCGTCCTAGAGGCGATGAAGATAAGGATCGGGATAAGAATGATGAAGCTAAGCGTCGGAAGAAGTCGGTGAATCATCTTCTATGTTACCTCCTCTCCAGCGGACTCCTACTCAACAAAGGTCCCTCCTCGTTCTTCTGAGATAAACCTCGGGGCGATTCGAGTTACCACCCCGACTCGGAAAACCGGTGATCACTTTGAGTATACGGGTGGTGACGATGAAGAGGTCCTTGAGCCCTACAACAACCCACCTCTCCCAAACAAGTTCGAAACCGAATCCTCATCTAGGCCAAAACAAAAGAAGAAGAAGGCGCCCATGGTGACGTCGTATCATGGCTAGATGAAGATACAACAGAGGAATTTGAATGGTTCTCTACACTTGTCAACTCCACTCCCTACCACGAAGAAGGTCAAGATCGGTAGATGGTAATACATTGGAGCATGCTAAGATTATGCAAGAAAAGTTCCATGTGAAGAAGATGGCGAAATCCGAGTTGAGGCGAATCAAGAATGAAGCTTTTCAGCTGTGGAAAGATAGCTCGAGAAAGTGCCATCGAGTTGAATATCACCTTGAAAACATTGCTCGAGCTATGTCTAACAACATGGATTGGCTCAACCCGAAGCAAACATCGACTTCACTAAGCGGGACAACCCTCCATACTACATCGGTGGTCAAAACCACTACCAGCGATCGGCCAACGGATGAACCAAGGATTCCATTCGGATATTTCTTCAACAAAGACACGGAATTTCTTCTACATGGTGGCGATGGTTCGAAATCGCTACATCGTTGACACTTCCATTCCAGTGACTATATACTCGAGTGCATAGCCATCGAGGCGTGCCAATCACTTGTTCTCGACAAAGTGGAAGCATCGACCGAGATGCAATGTACGGGATTCATCATTGGCGGGCGCGAAGAATCTACTCTGAGTGTCGGGTTGAAGTCTCAACATGCGGTGTTCGATACTAAGGATATCGTTGCCATCAAACATGTTGTTACGTCATCTAAGTGGGACTACACCTTACTTAAGAATATCGTGGTCAAACGACAAGATGAAAGGGATTATGCATTCTCTGAAGGCGACTTTGAGAATTTGTCTATCAACGACATCGAAGACATGTACCTTGCTAAAGTACAAGGTCGCATGAGACAATTTTCAACAGGGTACAACGTGAATTCATCAAGTCATTGTTCATCTTTATCGGACGCATAGTCATCAAAGAGCGTGTTGAAGATCTTGACTGGCGGTTGAATCTTATCGGACCGTGTCAACTTCACTCCAACGGCTAGATCTTCCGACATCAACCGGCTCTCACAATATACATTCATCGACCAAACCTTTGGCGTTGTTTACGCGTAGTGAACTACAAAGAAATTGCTTAATGGTGTGTAGTGAACTTCACAAGTTTGGGGATCACACTTTGAAGATGGTTAGGGACGGATTGGCTTATAGGTTGAAGGACATCGACAAAAATTGGGTCTCTAGCGATGGAATTCTCGGGATCGAAGGATGTGAGGAGGATCATCAAGATGATTGATGAAAGGTTGTTTGAAGGGATCGATTCGAGCGATGGAAAGCTTTGTTGGTGGTCGACCAGGATTAACATCACCGGCTATCAGCATACTTTCGCACTCTGGCGACATTCTTGGACTTCACTGGTACCCCTTGAATTGTTTCTTTCATTATACATTTGGATGTGTGATTATATATGTCTATGGCTTGTGCGCATTACGATGTACAACCCGTAATTGTCAAGAAAGGACCACGTGGTATGCCTCGATTGCCACAATCCTTATAAAAGGCGAAAGCTTCTTACTTTTGAGTAAAACCTATCAAACCTTTCATTTTTTCAAGGTTTTGCTCAAAGGACAAGTACTTCCGTATGATTTTCAAAACCTCAATCGTTTATATCACTTGTTGAGGGGAGTATTTGAGTTAAAACTTTGTTCACAAATTGTTCATAGTGGTCATCTTCCCGCAACACTCGAAATGGTCATATTTATTCTCAACCGTTCAAAATAACATTCTTATATGCCATTTTGAGGGGAGAAACTTTATGTGATAAGAAATATGTTGTGTAAATGCAAATGAATCTTTGTGTAATAGACTTAACCAACGAATTGATGGTACTAAAATGTTAGTAACTCGAAAAGACTTGTCACAGACGGGTAATAATTTCAAGCTAGTTCACTAGTAATGTAGCGTGTCTCATGAAAGGACTTGTCCAAGTAGAAAGTACCATTCGAGATACTCTTGGTAGACATGAACTCGACGGGTATGACAACCTTTCGAGGATTGTCTACACCTTCAAGGTAGTTATTAGAGCTAGTTGTCACCTAAAAGCATCAATGTAACTCTTTAACTATGCAGCGTAATCGTGTCTCGCGGAGATTGTCTATCTTGAGTGGATCAATTCAAAAGTGCGCTCTTTCCTCATTTGTGCAATTAACCGTTAAAACTCTTAAGCACATGTGGAGGGGTATTTATGCAAAATCTTATCTCTCACGATGGTTCAAACATGTTTTCATTTACAAACCCTTTGAGAGATTCTTCACAACAATGGTTTTAATGGCAACATAGGTTAGTCATGGAGATATAAGGTGACTAAGGTTAGGAATAACGTCTATGATCTGCCGAGCGGAGGATCTACCCAAGGACATCACAAATAGTTAGTACTTAGAAGTCCTTAGGTATGATTATAAAAGGAGAAAATGAGAATCGGAGAAAAAGGAGTTGAAGAATTAAAAGAAATGCAAAGAAAAGGGTGAAAAGAAATAGCCCTCAAATTACTCAACATAGAAATGCGGACACGGGTTCAATTCATATACTCTTGGTTGTCACTTAGTGGCCGGTATTGAAGATTAAAAGTCGTCATGGACCCGGTGGCGCATGCACTAAACCTTCTTATCCACTCAAGTTTCTCTCAGCGAAGCTTGTTTCATTCTCACGGGGAACCCTCGTAAACTATTGGCGTTCTCTTAGAGATCACTGGTATTGAAGAAGGAGACCCTCTCCATAGTCTCGCTCGGGAAAACCAAAAGCACTATTAAGTCTAGAGCCACGAGATTCATCAAAAGATCTCTTAGGGACACTTGACATTTCATCATTTGTTGATCAACAAATAAGATCATCGATGGTTCATATCGAGTCCTTCACGGATCTTAGCAATCTGTCGAGAACATTTATGAGAGGTTCCTATTTGTGATCCTCGGTGATTGAATGGAAACTCTGCCGGGTCAACATCAAGCGACCACCTTGCAGTCACCGGTAACTCCCGTGGATTACGCTTAGTATGTCTTAAGCGGTCTCTGGTCATGAGGTGATGCTTGATGTACCTCGACTCATCTGAGCTGTAGGTGTACTTGGTACATCGCGTTATCTCACTAGTGGGACTCCGGTTCGAGAGCGGCCTTTGTAAATTAGAGTTGTGTTTTCACACTATCTTGTTAACACTCTCGAGTTCAAACTTGTAAGTGCGGAATCCGCTTATTACTAACCGTTTGAAATGTTTTCTTCTTATGGAAGCTCGGGGGCGGGATGATCGTCTTGATTCTTCTCATGCTCACGCCAACATCATCACTAATGGAAGTTCTATCCAAAAGCAACACAACGATCGAATGATTCTTTGTCAAATCAAAGAATCTACAAAGCTAAAGACTTAAAGAACTTCATCGATCTTGAATTCCAACGTCAAAGGCGTGTGAGCATGTTGAAGAATGGCGTGGAACCTTTGTGGCGGCGAAGCGGAACGAGGCGAAATTGATGCGAGACAACAACATACTATCACTTTCACCACAAGAACAATAATCGAAGAACAAAGTTAATGATGGCGTCAAAGCATAAGCGCTCAAAGAAAACTTTCTCTACCTGGGAGATTGTTCGAATCGAGGCAATTCTTCTCACAAGAAAGAAGAATGTCGGAAGGCGTCGAGCTACTATTACATCAACGCCTTCACCGTTCATCACCAACAATTGAGGGGAGATTGTTGGAATCACTCCTAAACCATAATCAAGTGTTAGTAATTAATATGTAATAGTTAGCTTTATTATGGCCTTTATGTTTGTAATTAGCCTTAGGCTTATGTAGAAGGCCCATAAGCCTAGGCCTTAGTCCATTAAGGAAAGGATGGAAACTAGGAGTGTTGCCTAGCTTTCCTCCTATAAATACTTATGTAAACCTTCATTTGAAGGTTGGTTGTTCAAGTTATTTCTCTCATTACACTCCTCGCCTAAACCGTATTATATAGGTGTGTGTGTGTGTGTTTTACTTGTTCAATCGCCTTATCTCTTTCTATATTACTTGTGTTTGTAAAACTAGTGACCTAACAATTCCTAATGAGCTCCTACGAAAATCCTAAGTCTTCACGCCAAGTGAACAAAGTTTCTTCCTCGTGTGAGCCGTGTAGTGATCCTCATAACACGCAGACTTGCACCCGATTCCCGAACAAGCTTCCGTTGACTCGCATCCTCGTATTAATGGAGCGGAGGAAGATTCCCTACAACACCCGGACCTAGGACTTTTAATGACGCCCGAGAAGCATGGAAGGGCAAGCCCGACTTCTGTTGGAATCACTCCTAAACCTTAATCAAGTGTTAGTGATTCATATGTAATAGTTAGCTTAATTATGGCCTTTATGTTTGTTATTAGCTTAAGCTTATGTAGAAGGCCCATGAGCTTAGGCCCATGTCCACTAAGGAAAGGAAGGGAGTAGGAGTGTTGCCCTAGCCCTTTTCCTATAAATACTCTTGTATAACCCTCACTTGAGGGTTGGTTGTTCAATTTATTCTCTCTTTCACTACTCACGCATAACCGTCCTTATTAGTCTTACGCGTAGTGTTTGTTTGAGTGATTTGTTCATCGATCTTCTCTCTATCTCTTTCTATTGTGCTTGTGTTGTAAAACTAGTGACCTAACAATGGTATCAATCGCCTACTAGTTGGGTGAATCGTATTGCTTTTGAAGTGGGTTTTGGTCCCTCTGGCGTAAAGAATACGAGATACTTTGGTTCGCTTAAAAACACGTTTTTACACTTTTTAATCCAAGATTCTTGTCCTTTCAACGTTTTAAGGTGTTAAAATAACTGTTTTGGCAAAAGTTTCAAACTTTACGCGTGGATAAGCGTTTTTTAGCTTGGTTTTTAACGAGGTAGCGCATCACGCATAAGCTGTTTTAGACACTTTGGATCATCAAGTTTCACACTTTTGTGTTATCTTGGTGATATTTAAGCTATTTCATCACAAAAATCGGGTTTAGAAACATCTTTAGGAAAAAGTCATTTTACGAGTAGTTCTACATAATGAAACCCTAATCTTACGCATAAGAATTCCGTGGTTTGATCTTCATTTTCGTGGTTTACTCCGTGTTTTCTTGCTTGGATAAGCACGAAAATATGTCGACTTGGGATATCTTTTGCACGTTGATAGTGTAAAAGATCACTTGGGCTAAAACCCTAAACTTACGCATAAGCATAAGCTTCGCGTAGAACATCCCACGCATAAGATTCATCTTACGCTAAGCCTAGTCTTACGCATAAGGTAATCCTACGCCTAAGTTTTCTCGCCTAACTTCATTTACGCATAACTTTAGTGCTTTTCCACCTTCGCGTAAGCTAAACCTCACGCGTAACTCTTCTTCATTGCAGCGTAACTTTGGTGTTTTACGCATAAGTCCTACTTGGTTTATTGTGATTTCTATGCCTAAGGATACTTCATCAACAAAGGTTTATTCGACTACAAAGATCCATTTTATAACACAAGTTTTCAACATGTCACAACCACCATACTCTAACTATTTCCTCACACTTACACTCAACGACAACAACAACTAAGTCCACAACATCAACAATGGAATCAACAACAAGCAATTTATCAACAACAATTTAATCAACAACATACTCCCTGGCGGGAGCAATTCCACCACCACAAATGGTCACCACCAAGTCTTCAAGTTCAACCCTACACAAGCGATTTCAATCAACATCCATCAAGGAACACTATGAAGGAACCCACTTGGTTTGCAAAGATGTGTGAAGCTTTAAGCGACCAACAATCAATTCATGAGGTGGATCACTTGATAGACCTCAATGCTCACTCCGAAACTACGATCAATGGGTAATTAGGTTCTTTAGGTTTTGTGATCTGAAGAAGCCACATGGAAAGTTCTTAAAGAAGGTTATCTTGGAAGGTCCATTTCGGATGCCTCTTGTCATTGTGCAGGAGATCCAAATGCTAATCCACCAGGATGAACAAACAAACATTGCTCTTTGTTGCGAGACTGAATCGAAGAACTTCTACACTATGAAGGCGATGAGCTTGCAATGCAATATATCCTTTTAGGATTACCAAACCCAATTCTTGAAGTGTTGATGCTCGAAGAAGCGCAAAGGCAATGTGGGAACACATTCATCTACTTATGAAAGGATGCACTCAATCGGAGGATATGGAATCCAAAATTTATTTGGATTATGAACACTTCATGATTGAACACGGAGAGACACTAGAGTCTTATCATCATCGATTCTCGGACATCATAAATGATTTGGATAAACACAACATCATCATGCCAAGAATTGTAGTTAATACTAAGTTCACGAGTAGTCTTGGTCTGAATGGGAGAAGTATGTCATTTTTCTCCGTCAAGCGAAGAACATGCATCATTCTACATACGGATTGTTGTACGATTACTTGAAGCCTCATCAAAGGAAGTTGATAAGGAAAGGATTCTCCATGCTCAAATTGCTTTAGTTTCACATCGGAAAATCAACAACTTGCCTTGTATGCTCAAAGCAGTTATCCTCCTCGACGACAACTCAACCAGCGCCACTATCACACCCAATGATCAATCACGGCAATCTCAACATAATCAATTGGTTCCTTACAACAACAACAATGATCGGGCACTTTATAGTCAAGCTAATGAGGAATCCGATCCGTTCAAGCATTGCAACAAGGATTTGTTATGATTGCTAATGCTTTTGGCCGTTATACAAACAAATCCAACAATCGCATTCGTTCCTTATCAAACACAAGGAATCGGTTGTTGTGAACAATGGACGAGTTGAAGTTCGTAATCGTGGTTATGTTCGTCGGATGGGCGGTGGTCAAGGGTTTAATGCTATGGGTAGGAATAACAACGAGCTCAGTGGTGGAACAAGGAAATGCTCGAGAATGGGTTGAATGGTCTTCGATGCTACAACCGCAATGAGAAGGGACACTGGCTAATGCATGCCCAAAGCCGAGGACTAGGGCGGTGCGTATCACAAGGAGGCTTTACTTTTGGCTCTTAAGGATGAAGTGGTGGAACTCTCACGGACAAAGAACATAGTTTTATGGCGGATCACGAGACTCGAGATGATGATATGGAGGACTTGCGAGGCCAATGCATTTGTTATGTTGATGGCTAATATGCATGAGTTACACATGAGTGACACGGGCCCAGTGTATGACACCGATGGCTTGTCTCGGTGCCCGAACAAACCATATTTATCTACGATCTAATATCTCCACCAACATCTCGAATCCGGCAAGGCTCGGAATGTTCAAATGAGTCATCCACATCTCATTTCGACGTTTTCAATTAAACCCGTAGTTACATTTGACGATCAAGATGACCTTATGGTTTCCATTGATAATCAAATTGACTTTGTGGTTATACTTGAGGATCTAAATAATGATCATGTTGTGACTCACGTTGAACAACCGAACTTTTGCCTCATCCAGATTTTGATTTCGTTAATACTAGACCAACAATCCATAGTGGAAGAATGTCGTGCAAGAAATCGGGACTAGAAAAGTAAAAATGCACTGTTAACCAAGGATTTTGAATGTTTACAAAAGCAATTCAACTTTTTCAAAACTCAAGAAAACGTGAAAAAGGTTTTGAAGCCGCCTTTGCTAAATCTCATCAAAGCGAAAAATATTTAGAGAGACGGATCGTGATCTAGCCGCTTGAAGAATGCTTTGTTGTGCGAAATAGAACAAGCTGAAACATGAACATAAAAAGCAAATTAACGCCTCACCTTGGAAAATCAAAAGCTAAGGTTGAGTTGTTAACTTGTCAAAAGCAGTTCTCTGCATACAAAAGCATTCAATAAAGCGAATAGATGATCATCTTGAAGAAATTATCGGACACAAAACAAACTTAAAGAGTTTAAAGCATTGTTTACAAACATGGTGAGTCAAGAACTACTATTGAAAAGTTTACTTGAAAACCCAATCCAAATGGATATGGACCGAATCTTGCGATTACAAACCTAAGCTTTCAACCAAAGCATTCAAACCAAATCACGAAGTTTCGGTGCGAGAATATAAAATTGATAATTACATTATGAGTGTTGTTGAATATCATCGTCAAGAGGAATTAGATGCGAAGGCGAGAGTCGATCAAAATTAGAAGCTGTTGTTTACAACAAACCTTTTAATTATTCAAAACCGATCACTTTCGTCACACCAACGGATTCTTCTAACACACCAAGGGTTATCATAAAACGTCTCGAGTCTTCTAATGTTAATCCCCAACCAGATTATGCACAAATTTATGGTCCTTTACCTTCCATTAGTGAAGTAAACTCAAAACACGAAAATCGCAAAATTCTTAGATATTTTGACATTTTCATGGTGACCTCAAAACTTTACAACATGAGATAGAATATCATTCGAAATCAAAGTTCAACATTTTCAATCGCCTCTCGCGAGAACAAAGAGACATTTTTGGAAAAATCTTTACCAAATGTTAAAAATTTGAAAAATTATGCATTGTCTTGGGAACAGGACTTTCATAAGGAACTTGATGAAGGTCGCCGAGAAAACAAAAACATCTATTACCAATACTAAACGTAAAAAGAAAATGTTGAGAAAAGATGTTGATCGACTCTTGAATGATGTTATCGTCTTGATATCCATAATGTTGTATTATTGAATTCTTTGTCATATGCATCGATTATATCTATGTTGATACTATTGATAATGTTATAATGTTGAGAATCTCGATAATGTGCTTGGATCGAGTCTTTAAAAGTTGAAACGAGCGTCTCTTAAACGAGCTTTCAAATGCAAAACGTCGTCTTCAATGGTGTCAAAAGATTGTCAAAATCGTGAACTTGCTTTGCAAAATAAAATCCACTAGTTGCAATCAAACAATTTTAATCCAAAATTTGAGCAACTAGATGGTCAAAACGTGTCTTTGAAAAGTCAAATCTCAAAATATGAACAAGAACTTGTAAAACTTAAGCAGAATATGGTGTCATATTTGATTTACTCAATAAGACTCGTCATGAAGCATCAAACGAACTTGATCATTATCTTGCACACACTAGGGAAGTAATGAATTTTCTTTGGTAATATTAGATTACGAAAATCAAGATTTGATTCACACTATCTTTAAGTTAAGAGAAATGTTAGGAAAGTATGAACAACTTCCGCCTCTGTGATTAAGAGAATAGCATCGGTAACACTTAGTAATCGTGAACCTAGAATGCCTCTTGCCAAAACACAAGTTGCTAACGTGCTTCCTTCTCTTGAAGCAGAATAGTTGCCTCTTTTCCAAGCGTCCGCACTTCACGACCTAGGAGCACTACATCGAAGAATAGGAAGTTGTGACCTAAGAAAAGATCAATAAGGAATGCTAAAGTAGAATAACACCCTAGGACTATGAATAAGACTCATGTTGCTTCCACTATAGATATTGCGTCGGCAAATGTAATAGAAATAGTGATGTAACAAATGCTAAATCTTTTAGTACTTTTGATATTCATCGATGCACCTTGTGTTATTTGTTGTAAAAGTATGAATTCGATTGTCATGACAAATGTGTTGCTAAAGCTATCATCTCTCGTTTAAGGAATACTAAGAATCGGAATATCTCTAGGCCCACTAATCATTCTAAGTGCGTGCTTGGTAGACCGCCTCTTTAGATTCTAAGAACGCATTGATGTCCTGTAGCTCCGGTTTCACCTCCTAGAATGTAGTACCACCTAGTGCATTCACTAAGACTAAAGCAAATACTAGTTGGAGATGGCGAAATGGATATATAACACATTAGGACTTAAATGGATGCCTAAAGCTATTGATGTGTGTATGTCTACTATAATCGCTCCGTAACCCTCTAGCATTTCGGGTTCCACATCTACTTCTATTCCATATGTGTAAATGCGTGTGTAATGCGGTGATCTGATCATTCTCGGATTGTTGATAGCGGATGTTCCCGACACATGACGAGCAATCTTAAGCTGTTATCAAACTTTATTGCAAAGTTCATTGGCACTCTCGGATTGGGAATGATCACTTGCGCTATCATGGGCTACGGAGACTATATCAATGGTAACATCGAAATTAGTAGGGTTTATTATGTGGAAGGCCTCGGTCACAATCTATTTTCGATGAGGTCGATTCGTGATGGAGATTTGGAGGTTGCTTTCAGGAGAAATCTTGTTTCATTCGTGATCTACAAGGAAAGCGACCTTATGTCCGGCTCGCGTAACTCAAGTCTTTACACTATCTCTATGCAAGACATGGTTGCTTCATCTCCCATCCGCTTACTTTCAAAGGCAACATCAACAAAATCGGCTATGGCACCATCGTCTCTCACATTTAAACTTTCAAACTATAACCAATCGTGCTCGACACAAACTAGTTGAAGGTCTCCCGATTCCGGTATTCTAAAGATCACCTTTGCTCGACACGTGAACAAGGGAAAAGCACTCGTGCTCATTTTCCTTCAAAGATGGAACACAACTCTGCATGTGCTTCATCTTCTTCACATGGATTTGTGTGGCCCGATGCGGCGTGCAAATGATCAATGGCAAACGCTATATCTTAGTAATTGTTGTTGACTATTCACGATGGACTTGGGTCTACTTTCTTGAAGCAAAGACCAAGCTCCACAAATGATCATCACCTTTCTCATGAAAATTCAACTTCACTCCGGAACACCGTCCGCCAAATAAGAATCGATAAAGGAACTGAATTTGTTAACCAAACTCTTCGAGAATTTTATGAGAAAGTAGGAATTGAGCATCGACATCTATTGCATGAACACCGAACAAAATGGAGTTGTTGAAAGACGAAACCGAGCGTTAGTGCAAGCTGCAAGAACAATGTTAATCAATGCTAAACTTCCGGATTACTTATGGGCAAAGTTGTATCTAATGCATGCTATACTCAAAACCGTTCTATGATTACTAGACGCCACAACAAAACACCTTTGAGCTTCTCCACAACCATAAACCGAATCTCAAACACTTTCATGTATTTGGATCCTTTGCTATCCGAATAATGATGGTGATGATTTTGAAAGCTCAAAGCCAAAGGCGACATTGAGTCTTTATTGGATATTGTGAGAATTCTAAAGGTTACCGAATCTAGAATCGTCGTACAAAGCAGTTATGGAAACGATTCATGCTCATTTTGATGAACTTACGGAAATGGCTTCTGAGCATAATGACTTGGAACCCGTCACAACCGCTTAAACTTCCCCAAACCCCATCATCGGTGAACAAAGCCCTCACCACTCGTCAACAAATGGAAAGGTTATTTCCTCCGCTCTTGATGGCGATATTGATGAACGTGCTCGGTGTATCCATTGTTTCATTGCTCAACCCGATACTATTCTCATACCTAATACACTGCTACAACAACTATCGTTGAAGAAGCACCACCGATTGACTCCACCATAACAGCTTGAACAAGCGACAACAATGATGAGCTGGCGATGATGTTCTTAATGAAGTACCCCACTGCAGATTTTGATCCAATCGTTCTTTAACCCGTTTGCTAATGAAACTGCGCACGATGTCGCGGAATCATCAACAAACCATTTGAATCCTCGAATCGCATGATAAGGTTTTAAAGGTACCTTTTGAGGGTCGTTTAAGCCCTTATTTGATCACTTTTGTATCCGTTATTGCTTAATATCGTTCCTTTTCACTTTTAGGTCTCTTGAAGGCAAAATCTGGAATGGCACTTATTTGGACGAAAAGGCGCGATTATACAAAGAAAATGGCCAAAGTCGAATCGAGACACTCAAAGTCGCTAAAAACATAAGGTGAAAACATAAGGTCGGTGATAAGTGTGGCGACTTCGGAGGATATTTGTGACGGACGAAGCCAAACTCCCATTTTCAAGTGACGACGTCAAGTTATAAAAGAGTAGGTCGTCGCACTCGGACGGCCTAGATGTAATCCGAGACGTCGCCGAAGGTGAAGAGGACGGCGTCACAAGCATAAGGTGACGTCGTCGCAAGTCTAACGTGGCCAAGACGAAACCCTAATAGCGACGACACGGCGTCACAAAACATAAAGTGACGCCGTCGCATGTGTAATATTATATATAGAATCCGAATTTTTCAATTATTAAGTGTGTAGTCTTTTGGAGTAAAACCTAAACCGAACCAAAGGCTGTCTTGTACAGTATTTTAGGGTTCCAAAACCTATCTTACACCAAGATAAGTGTTTTACTTCATTAATACAATTATGTCTTTGATTATTTGTATGTATGCTTGCATGTTTTCCATGTCAAGCTAATTTACTTGTGTGTTTGCTTAGGAATATGAAACTTAATTATTGAATATTGATTGGTTGTTTCTTATCTTAGTTGGTTAATGATCTAGTAATGCGATAGGTCATTCGTTGTGTACTTAATGCTTGATTAAATCTTTGTGAACCTTAGAATATGACTCCTTGAGTAGTTGTAAGCTAAACCATCCAAAGAGTGCCTTAGAGTAAGAGTTTATTATCCCTAGTGGGTTTTGTAGACGAGACCCTTTGGTCAGTTCAAAGAGTTAGGGAGAAAAGCATACCCTACAACTTTAGACACACAACGCAACTAGGAATAAGGACGTGACAATTCAACCACCAATAGGAGATAATTAAGGAGTAGTAAAACCTAAGTAAATACATCTTTAAACTATCATACGAGCACACATTAATTAGACATAGACTACATACACCTTAGATTAGATAATTAGATAAGTAGAGTAATCGGTGGCAATACCAACCCGCCCAAATTCAAACCCGAGATTCGTACCTTTCCTTTCCTTAAAAAATATAAAAGATAAAAATAATCTTCCTCAACCACAACCTTAGCGTAGTAACTTCTCACTAGCATTCCTATTCCCCAGAGAACGATATCAATACCCGTGGCTTACCCTAATACTACACTACAATGATTAGGTTCACCGCCTAGGGTGTTGAAAAACTTGCTCGACGAAAGGAAGTTCCTTTGACCCCGAGCGACGCGTGTAGCGTTATCAAGTTTTGCGCACTGCCGGGAATAGAATAGCTAGTTAGTAGTCCACCTCATTTAGGTTTCTTTACTTGATTCCTATCAAGTAAATTTTTTTCTCATTTTAGCTTCTCTTAGTCTATCCCTTTCTTCATGACCTTTGTTCGTAACCCCATCACTTTTCATCATGGAAGGTGATAACCACCCACCATTCATCAACCCACCACCAATTGACCCGCCAAGAGCCCGTACTCTTGGTGAATACTCAAGACCAAGCCACCTAGGCTATAGGAACATCATTGAGCTTCCCGACCAAGCCCAAACTACGACCTGCGATCCGACACCATCCGGTTGGTGCAAAACGGATGTGCATTCCATGGACTTCGTTAGAAGATCCAAATCAAGACCGAGGATTTCCTCAAAATTGTCGATTCCATCGACCTTGATGCTACTACTCGGGAGACCACGCGCTGCGTCTCTTCCAAGTCTCTACGGGACCAAGCTAGTAATTGGCTTGAGCGACTTCCCACGGCTCCATCTCAAGTTGGGATGATCTTACCTCTCGCTTCCTTGCTCAATTTTTCCCACCGGGAGAACCACCAAGCTTAGGAATGACATCTTGATGTTCCAACAACGTCAAGGTGAATCTCTACTGAAGCATGGACTCGATTCAAGGACTTACTTCACAAAGTCCCTCATCACGGCATTGATCTTTGGCTCCAAGTCCAAATTTTCTATGATCATGTCAACTTCCCACCAAGCGATCCATTGACCAAGCGGCGGTGGAAAACTTAGTGATCTCACCGCGGAAGAATCATGGGGTATGATAGAGGACCTCGCCCTCTATGACAATGAAAGTTGGGATGACCCCCGTGAGCTGCCCAAAACCGTTAAGGCAATCTCCTTGCCTCCTTCCGACCGTAGGATGATCGAACTTGAAGATCAAGTTAATTTCCTAATGAGTTCCTACGAAAATCCTAAGTCCTCACATCAAGTGAATAAAATCACTCTACCTTGTGAGTTATGTATGGTCCCCATGACACTCGTGATTGCACAAGACTTCCCGAACAAGCTTTTGCGGACTACGCCTCCATGCGCACCGAGCGGAGCGGGAGAAAAGTGGTACACTTTCAAACCCGAACAAAATAACTTAGGAAACTCTTACAACCCCTCATGGAAAAATCACCCTAACCTTAAGTGGAACCAAAACTCAAGCACACCCCAAAGCTCATCTAGTCCACCTAATAGGTTCAACTCTCTAAACACTGGGAACCCCACTAATCTTGAGGCAATTGCATCTAGATTCCTGTCATCTCTAGAGACTCGATTGACTAAGCTTGAAGCCGATTTTAAGCAAAGACAAAGCGAGATGACAAACAAGCTTGATGCCCTCTTAAAAGCCTTCAATGAACGGGAAGTTAGAGCACTCCCAAGTGACACTATAAAGAACCTAAAAGTGAATTCGATCTCATCGACTTCATGTTCTTGTTCACCATGGGAGAACACATATCCATGCCCCTCACACCCAACGGTTCACTCGGTAAACGCTATCAAAAATGGTTCCAAGCCATCCAAAAGGTACCAAGGCCCTGCACCGTTGGTGGAACCCACTCTTGAGAAACCCGTCAACCAAGAATCCAAACCTAGTTTAGAGGAGGAGTACAAGGAACTCCATCAAGAAAAACCGATTCTTGAGGTCTTAGCTCATGCACCTTATTATAATGCTTTAAAAGAAAAATATGAGTTAGAACTTAAGCTTGGAAAAATGGGTCCGCTTTTGTGCGAAATAATTTACCTAAGAAGTTAGACGATCCTGGGCTATTCACTCTTTCGTGTAGGCTTGGAACTTCCAAACCTCTTGACGCTCTAGCCGACTTAGGGTCATGCATCAATCTTGTTCCGTTGTCCCCTCCATAAAAGCCTTAACTTAGGTAAAATAGAACCAACGGAAACCATCTTAGGTCTAGCGGACGGTAGTGTTGCACGTCCGGTAGGAATAATAAAAGACATGGTAGTACACGTAGGAGAGTTGACTCTTTTGGCCGACTTCCATGTGCTAGACATGAATAAGGACCCGACATGCCCATTACTAGTAGGAAGAGGATTCTTAGCTACCGCTAGTGCCATCATCGATTGTAAGATGTCCAAAATAGTGGTAGGAGAATGGAGTGCTAGGTCAATTTATGATGTCAAAAGCATCGTACTACAAAGAAGAGGAAATCCACATGAGATTAAGTTGGATAGAGAGCCTTCTAGATATGGACCTTGGATAGATAAGAACCTCATAGGCCCCAAAGACCTTTTACCTAGATGAAGCCTTCACTAGTAAAGCAACTTTCAAGAAAAAGAAATGGCTAGGGACATGGAAGTGAACCCGTTCGAGGGCGCTTAGTATTTAGGAAGATGACCGAGTTCTTAGGAAGCTTGCCGTCAACCTTGTCATGAATAAGTGGAAAGTTTAGAAATCTAAACACAAATGGGATTGGGATAGACCGCCTAGTGACGGTAATGGAGAATGGCACATTAGGATAACAATCTATGATCCCGATGGAGAAAAGTTTGAAAAGGCATATCTAACCGAACGTACTATTAGGAACTTAAATGATAAGTTTGATCCTTATGACATTGTGGAGGATAGGCTTACTTATATAGATGCGTGGGAGCATGACTACGAGTCTAGCTACAAGACTCTTAAATAAAGAAAAGCGCTTCGTGGGAGGCAACCCATGCTTAATTGTTTGCTTGTTATTGTCATATATCTTTTATCGATTGTTTATTCTCATGTTTAAATTTGTAAAAATGCTTTATTTTGTTTTTAACCTCGTCTTAATTCCATATAAAGGTATTTTACATAAGGGATAAGTGTAGGGAGGATTACACACGTTTTCAAGGAAACGTAAACATGAGAATAACAATTCATTAAAAGATATATTTGTGTGTTTGTTCGAGTCAAATGCTTGTATCGAGTCATAATGGATGTTTTGCGAAATTTTCCGATTCTAAAGATGTAAGTTTTCGAAATTTTTCCGGAAAATCGCGAGACCAATTTTGTCGGGATAACTTTGACGCCGTCAGATCGCAACGGCGTCGGGAAGGAGTAAAACAACAGATTACTTTTTCTCGTTTTCGAGCTACTAAAAATTTGGAATTTTCGTGTCTTAATTTTCCGAAATTTTGTAAACATCCATTCCACAAGCATTATATCCTAGTTTAAATCGAGTCTTATATATTATTACCACCGATTTTACTTGAAGGTTTCGTTTGTTTCTTCAAGTGTGCGGGTTTAATTTATCAAAAGAAGTTACATAAGATTGGAAGGAGCTTTTCACGCATAAATTCTTCTTGGAAAGAATTTAACCACTACTTCACACACGGATCCTACCGAGCTAATCGGTGAGTACTAGTTTCTTTCGTTTTTAATTACCTTCCATTATCATAACTTTGATACTTTCGGGAACATTGGGGACAATGTTTAGTTTAAGTGTAGGGAGGAAAATAAAGCGGAACTTTGAAACTATGCTTATCCTTGATTATTTGCTTTGTCCAATTGTATTTGTGTAATAAACCATGAGAAAATGTCGGTTAGGGTAATTTTGGCACCAAATTTAAAATTTTCATGACATATAGGAGTGGGCCATTAGTCTTAACAAAAGCGTCTCACGGATAGGAAGTTGCATGACTAGCACAAAAACCCTTTACCACCTAAATTCCACCCAAAATGTGAGGATCGCCCTTAGATTAGTAGGAATTAAAGCATTCATCTTTAATGCTTAGAGTGTGAACCGTAGTATATTAGATTCTAGAACTTGTTTTGTGATGCATCCCGAGATCGCAAGTAAGACTACACTTGTGTAGTTAGGAATAACTAAATGATAAGAGGAATTAGGATAACCCTTGTTTGATACCCGTAATATAATTACTTCTTCCACATCGGTTGAGTAATTCCCCACACCCTTTGCGTTGTACTCATCTTTAGTACACGATACCCTAGTTAACCCCTCGAGCCTATCCTTTTCGCGGTTCTCGTGATGTTTCGGTTTTCCGGAATATCAATGAAGAGCATTGTTTACACCCCACCCCAAATGTACACCCAAATCGCCTTAGGCTACCCTATATGCACTCACTTTTAGTGCATTATTGTTATCACCTTAAACCCTTAGTTCAATTATCTAGTTGCTTGCATGAGTTGCTAAGTCGAGTCATATCCTTTGTATATTTTGGGACGATTGGGATTCATGGGAAAAGTTAAAGTTTATGAAATGACGGAAGGGAACGTTAAATTCAAATTCCCTTTGTTTGCGTAATAATGTACCCCAAGTGTTTTGATCTTTTCAATTCGGGTCAAATTAGTGTTAGAGTAATAAAATTCAAGTGTAGGGATGTGCCTATAAATCCCTATCATTTTGATATTACCGTAGAGGATGGTAGAGTAAAAGTGTAAAAAAAAAAAAAAAATCGAAAAAAAAATAGAAAAAAGAAAAGAAAAAAATAGAAAAAAAAAAAAAAAAAAAAAAAAACATGCGGGCTACCATCCTACATCTATCTTTTAATTTTATGTTTTTTTATTTCAGTTAGCTAGAGTTTAGAGTGTCGAGTCTTGGCTTAGCAACGCCATTCTTCGTATGCTTGTAACATAAGAGATTTTTGACTTACCACCACTATATAGCCTATCCCACCAAACCCTTTATTTTCCTACCGTAAGCCTAACATTACAACCCTTTAAAGACCTCTTTGATAGTCTTTCCTAGGTTCTTACGCCAAAGCGATGAAGGTTTGATTTATTCTCAAGCCTATGGTAATCTATGTACTAGGACCGGTTAATGAGTGTTTATCTTCCATTTCCAATTTGTTATATTTCACATACACCCGAGAGAGATGTGAGTATCCAAACACCCTATGTGAAGTGCTAGTATGTAATTTCCGTGCTTGTTATGACTTTTGCGGGGCTTATATGTGTTGTGGACTGTTTTAAACCAATGCTTCATGATGTAAAACCCGAAAATCTAAAACCTATATAAAGACTAAAATACCCTTGGAACCAAGAATAATAAAATACGTAAAAACTCGTTTATAATAAAGTACGGAAATTAAAAACCTAATAAATAAAACTTAACGAATATAATTTCGTGAATGACTTTGGTACGACGAAGGATGTAAATGTTTCGCTAATAAGTTGGGCCGTTTGGACTCGTGTCTTTTGTTTTGTTTTGCGCCAAGCCTAAGCCCAAGAGGATGTTTGTTGTGTTCGTGTGAGCCAGGAGGGGCGAAGCCCATTTGTTTGTGTGTGTGTATTCGGTTGGATCCAAGCCAACCCAAACCCAATCACTTTCCTATTCTAACTCAAATACTACAACTATAAATACATTACATAATCACTTAATTGGAACCCTAGTTTTGCTTTGCCTTTTCTTTTTCTTTTGCTCGCCGAGAACTCCCAAACACCCTTGGTGTCGATTTTCTTATTCAAGTGAAGGTATAACGTTTATTCATCTTCCTTTAACATACCTTGCATGTATATGTCGAGATCTATTTGATTTGTCGCGTTTCTTTTCTTTTGTTTTGGGCGAGAGGTGGTAACCAAGGAAACAAGAAACCCTAATTTATTTTAACCTTGTAATTAATAAGGAGCGTGTAAGTGATAAGTAATATTGAATCGGGTCATGTATATGTTGAGTTAATGTTAGCGAGACATGCATGAGTTGGACGAGGCATGCATGAGTTTCGAATGAGGTTTAAAACATATTAACTTGTATATGAAACATGTTGAGATGAGCTAGGTCTTGTGTAAAATATGCTAGCGAAACCTTAGGTGAACCGAGAATATGTACATGAGATTTAGACGTGTAATTAATGAGTAAGAGTGCGTAAACATAAACCCTAGTTTTAATATGGGAGCGTATAAAGTATACTAAACCCTAATAACTTATGGTCACATGAAATCATAAGCGTGTAAGATAAAGAGTAAAAGTAAAGAAGGTTATTAATTACGTATTAGGTTAAGTGGAGAGTCATTAAGACGTAACATGTAAAATGAATGCATATTAATGAGATATTAAAGAGTAAGAAACCCTAGAACGTAAATGAGAGTATATTAGGGTTTGAGCTAAATATAGTAAGTGTTATTTCATGTGTGAGTTATAACTTATAAAACTATTTTCACATTTAAAGATGGACTTTAATAAATGATATAACAAACCCTAATCTACAACATTGATTATAAAATATTTAAGACTCACTAATAAAACCCTAAAGTATAAAGATTACTAATTATGGATACTAAATATTAAAAGATCATTTTGCGATTATGGAATCATTAATAACTTGGGCGACCGTTAATGTCTATAGGTTACGTGAAGAGGAGTAATCCTTTGTTTTCGTCTTTACGCTTTTCGATCTTTGCATTGGAATAAGGTACGAGATATTCGACCTTTTCGGTAAAGGTTTCTCTTAATGTTTTCTTTAGTATTAGGTTTTCCTAAGCCTTTGCTATGAATCCCAAATCGATTTGTTTGAGCTATTGCTTATCCGAACTTTGATTTACGAATTATGAAACATTTGATTTTTGAACTATCGATATGAAAACTATGATTTTGGAAACATGAATGATTTTACGATAAATATGATGCGTATCGGTTATGACATTACGATTTGACCTAAGATAGTTTGACACCCGAGCCAAATATTTAACTAGTCATGGGGTTCCATGTCCGTATCGATGATGCACCTCGATATGACTCTAGGCGATGAGTGATGTTACGCCACGTCTACGGATGGTGAAGCATATTTGTGAATATGTAGGAAGGCGTATGGATGCATCCTAGATCATTATATGTTATATGTTATATGTTATCGATGATTGATCTTTGCGTGCGTGCTGCGTCCTTCATAACTCTGGTAGGTCTCCCTACAAAAATGTTGCCTTGTGTGAATATGAATGTGATCGATATAAGTTACGGGCTCGTGGTAGTTGACTATAAATATCTTTTGAAATTATGACTTATGCTTTGAAAATGATAAAGATTTTGTTATTGCTCATTCACTTTATTTCACATCCGTTATTGTTTAGTATTAGCTTTTGCTTTCATATCATTCCTTGGGCTTTTGAAGCTCATTGCACTTTCTTTTCTTCCATGGCGGTATCTAAGCATTGGGCTGGGTTTGCTTTGGGATGAGTGCTTGAGTGGACTTACCTTAGAGTTTTTAGCTTTGATTTCTTATGATACCATTTAGACTTATGTTATTTGGATATTATGTTGAAGTTTATTATGCTTCATTGGGACCTATGTATTGAAGTCATTTGACTTGGATTTTCCGCATTTATGTTAAGACTTTCTTTTGGTTATGAATGTTTTGCTTTGATATGACACCATTACTTGTGATTCCTTTACCCTTGGCGGGTCGGGCGTTACAATTTATGGCATCGAGCCAGGTTTCTGACTTGTAGTCGGGACACTGTGAACATAAGAACCTTAAGTTATCCCTTAGAGTTAAGATTTGACTGTGAGGATTGGGTAGACTTAGGTTTCCTTCTGCGAACTTCCATTTCGTATCTCATCTTTGTTCGTTTTGCTAATCGTTTGAATATCGTTTAGATGGTTCGAACTCGTACAACTTGGTGGCGCGGATGGAGCGATGATCTTTGTTAACATGGATCTTGCGATTGCGAATGCTCTCAACTCTCTTTTCCCGGTTTGACTACACGAGATGATGGAGCGGTGATCAACAATATTCGAATCGGTGGTGAACCTTGGAAGCGGTGGAGGTGCTCAACCCGTCGGCATACATACTTGGCTCGGCGTTGGATAGCTCAAGCCTCTTTCTTTTCTTCTTTGCTACTCACCTGAAGCGAGGTTGGATCACTCATGTTGAGAATTGTTTGAAATCTTGGGTTGTGGAGATGGATTTAAGACTCGTTTAGCTGCATTCAAATTGGAAGGTGATGCTTTGAATTGGTGGAAAGCATTGAAACAAGCACGAGGAGGAGATGCTTTATTTGTTACTTGTACTTGGACGGAGTTTGGACTATCTTCTATAACCGTTACTTCCACGATCTTTGAGCAACAAAGGTATGAGAGGATTATCAGGCGATCTACCGGTTTGATAATGAGAACTCCAACGAGTACATGAGTAGGTTTATGAGGTTGGTAAGCTTTGTTGGGCGATTCTTTGGAGATGGTAGGCGCCAAGCTAAGCATTTCAAATGGGGATGAAGAAGTGGGTGTTGGACCATTGCTTAACAACGACTATGAGGATGTGTCGGCTGCAATGATGCGACTCGTAACATTGAGATCTTTCATGAGGTTCGAGGTTACAACAAGCGTAATCGCGATGGTGATCGGATTCAAGGTAGGACTCAAAGTAATGAGTATAAGGAAATACTAGCGGGAGTTATGATTCGAAGGGACAAGGGATAAGAGTTATGATCGGTGAGGTCGATCGGGAAGGAATGTGGACTCTAGGCGCCACGAGGCGAGGGGTCGAGGATAGCGAGGCTTTGGTAAGAATGGAAATGATCGTCGAATCAAGGTAACAATAACCGCGTTACAACAAAGATCGATCGACTCGAGGATCGAATCGGTCGTGCTTGAGGATCTTACAGTCGACAAAGGACGGTGAAGTTTGCCTCCCCCTATCTGTACTACTTGTGGAAAGGCTCATCCGGGACCGTGTTTCAAGGCCTTTGGTGGATGTTTCTCTTGTGGTTCTACTACTCACAAGATCAAGGATTGCCCTAAGAGGAATCCGCGATTCACGGAAACTATACCAAGCCGCCACCTACTCTTGGGCGTGTCTATGCTACTACTCGGAATCGGTAGACATACTTGAGTACCATTACGGGAACTCTTTTCATTGATGATTATTACATCTTCGTTTTATTTGACACTGGCGCCACACTCCATCATATCATCACATGTGCTAAGAAACTTAATATGAAGCCACAACCACTAACGAATCACTTATCGATATCTACGCCTATGAAAAGTCACATGATCATTGATCATAAATCGTTAAGTGTCCTCTTCGTTTTGATGATCGTATCCGCCATGCACATCTGTATCCTCTCGATATGGTCGACTTTGATATCATTCTAGGCATGGATTGGTTGGCTTATCATAGAGCTTCCATCGATCGCTATGCTAGAAGCGTGATCTTTGGAGCGTCAAACATCCTAAATTCGTTTATTATGGTTCTAAACCACTCAAATCATTAAGTTCATTTACGCTATGAAGGCGCGAACCATGATTGCTCATGGGTGTCAAGGTTTTCTAGCATCTGTTAAGGACTCATCTTTGGAGAGTCCTAACATTGAAAATCTTTCCGTTGTTTGTGAATTCACCGACGTTTTCCCGATGAACTCCTGGACTTCCTCCATTTCGAGAAGTTGAGTTTAGCATTGAGTTGATTCACGGTGCTAAACCGATTTGAAAGCTCCGTGTCGTATGGCACTGTAGGCTGAAGGAGTTGAAGGAACAAGCGCAAGAGATGATAGATAATGGATTCATTCGACCTAGTGTTTCTCCATGGGGTGCACTGTGTTGTTTGTGAAGAAGAAGGATGGAAGTATGCGTCTATGTATTGACTACCGTGAACTCAACCGTATTACTATTCGGAACCGTTATCCTCTTCCACGCATAGGCGATTTGTTTGATCAAGCGCAAGGAGCTAAGTTCTTTTCTAAGATTGATCCGAGGTGCGGTTATCATCAACTACGTGTGAAGGAGCAAGATGTTCCTAAGACCGCGTTTCGTACGGATATGGTCATTATGAGTTTCTCGTTATGCCTTTTGGTTTGACGAATCGCTTCTTGTGTTTATGGACACGATGAATCGTGTTTTCCATGAGTTCCTCGACAAGTTCGTTATTGTTTTCATCGGCGACATTTTGGTTTACTCTAAGTCGAAGAAGAGCATGAGCAACATCTCCGGATAGTGTTGGAGATTTTGAGGAAGAAGAAGTTGTCGCCAAATTCTCGAAGTGTGAATTTTGGTTAGGACAAGTCGCTTTCCTTGGTCATATCGTGTCGGTGATGGTATAACCATGGATCCGTCTAAGGTTGAGGCTATCACTAAGTGGCCAAGACCTCTGACGATGTTGGTCGGGAGTTTTCTAGGACTTCTTTGGATACTATCGACGTTTTGTTGAAGGTTTCTCTCGTTTAGCTTTGCCGTTAACCCAATTGATGAGGAAAGGTGAAAAATTAGTGTGGACGGATGAAAAGAAAAGAGTTTTGAAGAGTTGAAGCGGAGATTGGTTTCGCTCCTATTTTGACTCTTCCATCCGGTTCGGAGGATATCAAATCTATAGCGATGCATCTAAGAAAGGATTGGGTGTGTCTTGATGCAACATGGTAAGGTGATAGCTTACGCTTCAAGACAAGCTGAAACCTTATGAGGAGAATTACCCAACTCATGATCTTGAGTTAGGCTGCGGTGGTTTTGCGTTGAAGATGCGGAGACATTACTTGTATGGAGGCGTGTGATATTTTCACCGACCATAAGAGTCTCAAGTATATTTTCACTCAAAAGGAACTCAATATGAGACAAAGAAGATGGTTAGAACTTCTTAAGGATTATGACACTAACATTCGATTACCATCTGGTAAGGCTAATGTGATTCTTGTGACGACTTAGCCGGAAATCGGTATGATTGCAAGTATTGAGATTGAACCTAGGATTATTCGTGACTTAGAACGTTTGAATGTGGAGTTGTGCGTCGAGGTTACGGTGGATCTTGGGCTAGTATGAAGGTAGAGTCGAACCTTATCTTGCAAGTTAAGGAAGCCCGAGAAAGATGACGAGTTGTGGGCGTAGCTCGAGAATGTTGAAGAAGGTAAGCAGACGGAGTTTAAGGTTGATAACGATGGGATTGTATGGTATGAAGATAGGCTTTGCGTTCCAAATGATCGGTACCATTGAGAAAGTTATGGTGAAGCTCATAGTTCTCCTTTCACTATTCATCCGGGTTCTACCAAGATGTATAGGGATTTGAAATAGTATTTACGGTGGAGCGGCATGAAGCAAGATGTAGCGACATTTGTGTCGAAGTGTATGATTTGTCGACAAGTGAAGATCGAACATCAAAGAGCTAGTGGATTGTTACAACCATTGGATATTCCGACATGGAAGTGGGATAAGATATCTATGGACTTTGTGGTGGACTACCTCTTACTAAGAAGAAGCATGATGCGATTTGGGTGGTTGTTGATCGACTAACCAAATCTGCTCATTTCTTACCAATTAGGAAGGATTATGGTATTGGCGGTTTGTCGAGATTTTTGACAAGAGATAGTTAGACTTCATGGTACTCAAGCGGCTATTGTGTCGAGATAGGGATCCGCGTTTTACTTCTCGTTTACGGAAGGGTTTGCGAGAAAGCTTGGGGTACTCGACTTAATTTTAGTACGGCATTTCATCCTCAAGCGGATGGTCGATCGAGAGAGGACTATTCGGACCTTAGAGGACATGCTAAGGGCTTGTGCTTTGGAATGGATGGCGGTGGGATGAATATTTGTGTTTGGTAGAGTTTGCATACAACAACAGTTGGCATGCTAGTATTAAAGCGACCGTTTGAACTTCTTTATGGAAGGAAATGTAGATCACCTACTTGTTGGGATGAAGTAGGTGAGCGTCTAATTGAAGGACCGGAAATGATTGAGATCACTAATGAGAAAGTAGGCATTGCTAGAGAGAAGTTGAAGGAGGCTAGGTCTCGTCAGAAAAGTTATGCCGACAAGCATCGTCGTGATTTAGAATTTCGTGTTGGTGATCGTGTGTTTTTGAAAGTCTCGCCGTTTAGAGGTGTGAAACGTTTTGGAATCAAGGGCAAGCTTAGTCCTCGATTCATTGGTCCGTTTGAAATTCTGGAACGTATAGGAGAAGTTTCGTATCGATTAGCACTTCCGCCTCAGTTATCGCATGTTCATGATGTATTCCATGTATCTCTCCTTAGAGGATACAATTATCATCCATTACACGTTGCTTCGTATCCGTTTGATCAGATTCGATCCGATATGTCTTTGCCTGAAGAACCAGAAGCTATTTTGGAAAGACAAGAAAGAGTCATGAGAAGTAAAGTTATTCCGTTCGTTAAGATTCTTTGGAAAAATCACCCGGGCGTGAGGTTACTTGGGAGACCGAAGAGTCGATGCGAGCTAGTTATCCTCATTTCTTTGAATAGTTCGGTATGTTCTCATTTCGTTATCGTTTCGTTTCGTTTCATTTCAATTTTCGAGGGGCGAAAATTTTTTTAGAGGAAGAGTTGTAAAACCGAAAATCTAAAACCTATATAAAGACTAAAATACCCTTGGAACCAAGAATAATAAAATACGTAAAACTCGTTTATAATAAAGTACGGAAATTAAAACCTAATAAATAAAACTTAACGAATATAATTTCGTGAATGACTTTGGTACTGACGAAGGATGTAAATGTTTAAGCTAATAAGTTGGGCCGTTTGGACTCGTGTCTTTTGTTTTTGTTTTGCGCCAAGCCTAAGCCCAAGAGGATGTTTGTTGTGTTCGTGTGAGCGAGGAGGGGCGAAGCCCATTTGTTTGTGTGTGTATATTCGGTTGGATCCAAGCCAACCCAAACCCAATCACTTTCCTATTCTAACTCAAATACTACAACTATAAATACATTACATAATCACTTAATTGGAACCCTAGTTTTGCTTTGCCTTTTCTTTTTCTTTTGCTCGTGAGAACTCCCAAACACCCTTGGTGTCGATTTTTCTTATTCAAGTGAAGGTATAACGTTTATTCATCTTCCTTTAACATACCTTGCATGTATATGTCGAGATCTATTTGATTTGTCGCGTTTCTTTTCTTTTGTTTTGGCGAGAGGTGGTAACCAAGGAAACAAGAAACCCTAATTTATTTTAACCTTGTAATTAATAAGGGCGTGTAAGTGATAAGTAATATTGAATCGGGTCATGTATATGTTGAGTTAATGTTAGCGAGACATGCATGAGTTGGACGAGGCATGCATGAGTTTCGAATGAGGTTTAAAACATATTAACTTGTATATGAAACATGTTGAGATGAGCTAGGTCTTGTGTAAAATATGCTAGCGAAACCTTAGGTGAACCGAGAATATGTACATGAGATTTAGACGTGTAATTAATGAGTAAGAGTGCGTAAACATAAACCCTAGTTTTAATATGGGAAGCGTATAAAGTATACTAAACCCTAATAACTTATGGTCACATGAAATCATAAGCGTGTAAGATAAAGAGTAAAAGTAAAGAAGGTTATTAATTACGTATTAGGTTAAGTGGAGAGTCATTAAGGCGTAACATGTAAAATGAATGCATATTAATGAGATATTAAAGAGTAAGAAACCCTAGAACGTAAATGAGAGTATATTAGGGTTTGAGCTAATTATAGTAAGTGTTATTTCATGTGTGAGTTATAACTTATAAAACTATTTTCACATTTAAAGATGGACTTTAATAAATGATATAACAAACCCTAATCTACAACATTGATTATAAAATATTTAAGACTCACTAATAAAACCCTAAAGTATAAAGATTACTAATTATGGATACTAAATATTAAAAGATCATTTTGACGATTATGGAATCATTAATAACTTGGGCGACCGTTAATGTCTATAGGTTACGTGAAGAGGGGTAATCCTTTGTTTTCGTCTTTACGCTTTTCGATCTTTGCATTGGAATAAGGTGCAGATATTCGACCTTTTCGATAAAGGTTTCTCTTAATGTTTTCTTTCGTATTAGGTTTTCCTAAGCCTTTGCTATGAATCCCAAATCGATTTGTTTGAGCTATTGCTTATCCGAACTTTGATTTACGAATTATGAAACATTTGATTTTGAACTATCGATATGAAAACTATGATTTTGGAAACATGAATGATTTTACGATAAATATGATGCGTATCGGTTATGACATTACGATTTGACCTAAGATAGTTTGACACCCGAGCCAAATATTTAACTAGTCATGGGGTTCCATGTCCGTATCGATGATGCACCTCGATATGACTCTAGGGCGATGAGTGATGTTACGCCACGTCTACGGATGGTGAAGCATATTTGTGAATATGTAGGAAGGGCGTATGGATGCATCCTAGATCATTATCTGTTATATGTTATATGTTATCGATGATTGATCTTTGCGTGCGTGCACGTCCTTCATAACTCTGGTAGGTCTCCCTACAAAATGTTGCCTTGTGTGAATATGAATGTGATCGATATAAGTTACGGGCTCGTGGTAGTTGACTATAAATATCTTTTGAAATTATGACTTATGCTTTGAAAATGATAAAGATTTTGTTATTGCTCATTCACTTTATTTCACATCCGTTATTGTTTAGTATTAGCTTTTGCTTTCATATCATTCCTTTGGGCTTTTGAAGCTCACCGCACTTTCTTTTCTTCATGGCGGTATCTAAGCATTGGGCTGGGTTTGCTTTGGGATGAGTGCTTGAGTGGACTTACCTTAGAGTTTTTAGCTTTGATTTCTTATGATACCATTTAGACTTATGTTATTTCGGATATTATGTTGAAGTTTATTATGCTTCCATTTGGGACCTATGTATTGAAGTCATTTGACTTGGATTTTTCGCATTTATGTTAAGACTTTCTTTTGGTTATGAATGTTTTGCTTTGATATGACACCATTACTTGTGATTCCTTTACCCTTGGCGGGTCGGGCGTTACACATGACACAAGCATAAGGTGACGCCGTCGCAAGTCTAACGTGGCCAAGACGAAACCACAATAGCGGTGACACGGCGTCACAAAACATAAAGTGGCGCGTCGCATGTGTAATATATATATAGAATCCGAATTTTTCAATTATTAAGTGTGTAGTCTTTTGGAGTAAAACCTAAACCGAACCAAGGCTGTCTTGTACAAGTATTTTAGGGTTCCAAACCCTATCTTACACCAAGATAAGTGTTTTACTTCATTAATACAATTATGTCTTTGATTATTTGTGTGTATGCTTGCATGTTTTCCATGTCCGCTAATTTACTTGTGTGTTTGCTTAGGGAATATGAAACTTAATTATTGAATATTGATTGGTTGTTTCTTATCTTAGTTGGTTAATGATCTAGTAATGCGATAGGTCATTCGTTGTGTACTTAATGCTTGATTAAATCTTTGGGAACCTTAGAATATGACTCCTTGAGTAGTTGTAAGCTAAACCATCCAAAGAGTGCCTTAGAGTAAGAGTTTATTATCCTAGTGGGTTTTGTAGGCGAGACCCTTTGGTAAGTTCAAAGAGTTGGGGAGAAAAGCATACCTACAACTTTAGACACACAACGCAACTAGGAATAAGGGCGTGACAATTCAACCACCAATAGGAGATAATTAAGGAGTAGTAAAACCTAAGTAAACACATCTTTAAACTATCATACGAGCACACATTAATTAGACATAGACTACATACACCTTAGATTAGATAATTAGATAAGTAGAGTAATCGGTAGCAATACCAACCCGCCCAAATTCAAACCCGAGATTAGTACCTTTCCTTTCCTTAATAAAATATAAAAGATAAAAAATAATCTTCCTCAACCACAACCTTAGCGTAGTAACTTCTCACTAGCATTCCTATTCCCTAGAGAACGATATCAATACCGTGGCTTACCCTAATACTACACTACAACGATTAGGTTCCTTTGCCTAGGGTGTTGAAAAACTTGCTAGGCGAAAAGGAAGTTCCTTTAACCCCGAGCAGCGCGTGTGGCGTTATCACAACACAATGTATACCAACATCAACCTCTACACATCGATGGACAAAATACCATCCTCCGGAAAATATTATTGGCAACCCGAATCAACGGTCGTTACAAGACAACGTCTTCACGAGATGGTGAACACCGCATTTATGCTCACCGTCTACCAATCGAGCCTAAAAACATTAAAGACGCAATGACAAAAGACAAGCGGATTGAATCCATGCGGAAGAACTCAACCAATTCAAGCGTCTTGAAGTATGGAAATGGTTGAAAAGACCATCGGGGTCTCGTCATTGGTCTAAAGTGGATTTGGAAAAACAAATTGGATCTTTGAAGGAATGTCATCGAAACAAGTCACGTATGGTGTCTAAGGGTTATAGGCAGGAAGAGGGTATTGACTTTGAAGAATCATTTGGTCCGGTTGCTCGTCTTGAGGTCGTTCGGATATTTCTTGCGTTCTCGGCTCATATGAATATGACGGTCTTTCGGATGGATGTCAAAGCTGCGTTTCTCGATGGACAACTAAAAAGCGGTTTATGTCGACCAACCGAAGGATTCATTGATCCCGATTTCCCGAACCATGTCTACAAACCGAACAAAGCTCGTATGGTCTCAAACAAGCTCCTCGGGCATGGTGCGATAAGCTATCATCTTTCCTCATTGCTAATAATTTCACCAAAGGTTCGATCGACCCTACTCTTTTCGTACAATATCACGGGAACATCTCTTAATTGTTCAAATTTACGTGGATGACATCATTTTGGGTCTACACATAAAAAGTACTCAATCGCTTTTGCAAAACTAATGAAGAAATTTTTGAAATGTCCATGATGGGTGAACTTACGTTCTTTCTAGGATTGCAAGTTCATCAATCACCCGTGGTATTTTCTTGAGTCGGTCCAAATATGCCCTTGAATTGTTAAACAAATTTGGAATGAAAACTGTGACACTTATGCCACACCAATGGCTCATACCAAGAAACTATCTGTTGATTTACATGGGAAATTGGTGGACCCTACCAAATACCGCGATATCATTGGGTCTCTCATGTATCTAATAGCTAGCAGTCGATATTGTTTTGCCAGTATATCTTTGCTCCCGTTATCGATCGAGACCAATGAAACCCACTCTCTCGAGGCTAAAGAATCCTCAGATACATAAAGGGAACCATTAACTTGGGGATCCGGTATCAGAAGGATTACGGTTTTGAACTAATCGCTTTTGAGATCCGATCACGCAGGATGTTTGGATTCACGGAAAAGTACTTGAGAGCACTACAATTTCTTGGTGATAAAGCGGTGTCTTGGCAATCAAAGAAGCAGGATTGTACATCATTGTCATCAATCAAGCGAATATGTAGCCATGTCGGCGTGTTGTGCTCAAGTCATCGGATGAGAACACAACTCAAAGACTATGATTACATATTTGAGAATCCGATGTATGCGACAATCGGTGCTATGCGATCTCGTGCAACTCGATTCGACATTAAATCAAAGCACATCGATCTTCATTATCATTCATCAAGGACCACGTGGAGCAGTGCAGTTGAATTATACTTCATGGGTGAGAATACCAATTGCGGATCCGTAGGATCGTGAATATTATGTTGTTATATGATTCGGTGGTCTAGGACAATGATTAAATAAGAAAGCCATTTTAGAGATGAAGAGAGTTGAAAGGAGGTTCCTTGAAGAGAGTTGCTTAAGAAAATGAAAGGTTTATTCAAAGCCACACCCTTCCATGGATGGAAGGGTATTTATCTACAAATTACCGACCTCCTATCGGCATGTGGATCGGTGTCTGATGGGTAAAGACCGTCCTTCCTCCACGGTGTTGCTCTAAACTAAACTACGCTATAAACTAACTAATAAACTACTAAATAACGTAAATAACGACATGTCTGAGCTAACTTATGGTAGATAATATTTGGGGTGACCGACACTTCACTATGGAATTTTCTAATTCTAACAATCTCCGTAAGGGAGGTCACCCCATGTTTACATTTGAATCCTATCATTCTATTTTATCTTGATCTTGAGCTCGTAGACTTTAATTCTTCACTTCGCAATCTTTGTACTTAAGTAGTGATTCTTCAAAGTCCGCATTGATTTGTGCTTTAAGTGGAGGTCTTTGAAGCGATCCACATCTTTGATGATCTTGAGCTTTCTTTGAGATCATCGGCGCGATAAATCTCGGATCACCCTTTAATGTGTTGCCATCATGTGATGTTGTGACTTCGGACGACATGCTCACACTTTTGAATCATGACATCTTTCCATCGAGTGGCGGAAGCCTTCTTGGTTCATGATATTTGCGGCGTAGCGAAGCATAGTATAAAAATATCGAACCGAGGTTATGTAGATATGCACCGTCATGATTTCTACAATTAAGTGTGGTTCTTTGTGAACATGCGGCTTTGGATTGACTCCTCAATTACGATCACCGCAATCGTCGGGGTGTACATGCATATGACGATTAGCAATAAAGCGCGAAAGTGTCTTTGAACACTTTCGTTGAATTGAGGTACACGCCCACGGTTCCCCGTTGATCGATACAATCTTGCACGTGATCGGTGGGATTCTAAGAATCTCCTTGACGGGGTTTCGCGGTTGTTCTAGTTGTTCTCAAACTGGAGCGTCTCAAAGAAGACAACACGGAGTGAGTGAACCGACAAATTGAGATTTCTTGATTGATGAAAATGATTTGAAAAATAATCGCGTATTGCTTGAAGAAAGAGTTTTGCAATCTGACGAAGGTTTTATGAGAAAGATCAATTTTCAATCAAAAATACTTTTTGTATTTGAAAAGAGTACACATTCGACGTGCTAGCGAAAAGAAGAGATTCGCATATCAAACGTTTTTTCTAAAAGTATTTTTCAATCAGAGATACTTTTTGAATTTGAAATTAATACACATTCGACGTGCTAGAGAAAAGAAGGTTTGCACATCGAACGGTTTTTCCAAAAGTATTCGTCAATTCCATTCCTGGACCAAGGTTGATTCAAGAATGAATCTCCCCATCGTTTCTATCCGGTTGTCACAAGCTTGATCTTTTGTAAGATTTCACATGTCACCCACCAAGAGCTTGTTTGATGTTGGCTCTAGAAGGATTTCCATCTTCATTGTGAATATTTTTACATATCACTCGGATGTTACGGCAATACCACAAGGATAATCGTAGGACTCTTAATATATACTTACTTTCCACATTGTGTGAAAAAGCAAGTCTTCAAGAATTTAGTGTCCTAACGAGATATCTGGATGATCTCTTGGCTCTAGACTCAATTGTGCAATTTTTGGTTCTGTCTTGGGAGACTAGGAGAGGTCTCCTTCTTCAATATCAACAATCTCTAAGAAAGTCGATAGATTATATCGGTTCCCGTGAGAATAAAACAAGTCCTTTTAAGAGGAACTTGAGTAGCTTGGGAAGTTTAGTGCATCAACGGGTCCATGACGTCTTGTCTTCAATACCGGCCACCTTAGTAACCACCAAGAGCATGTGTATTGAACCCGGTTTTGCCCTAAGGTTGAATTATTGGAGGCTATTTCTTTTCACCCTTTCATATTCATTTCTTTTTCATTCTTCAACCCCTTCATTGCTTACCGAGACTTCATAACTAGAACCTTGTTGGGTTTATTCGAAGACTAGCTACGTCTCGACCGCACTCTTCCCATTTCTCATTTTCTCCTTTTTCATCATACCTAAGGACTCTACACTATCTAGTGGATTGTCCTGGTAGATCCTCCGGTACGGCGGATCGTGGGAACCAATACCTAACCTCACTATCCTTATAACTCCATACATAAAGTAAAATGGTGGGTCTTTGGTTACAGTTCATTCTTCCTTAAAACCAATTGAAAAATCATATGGAAAAACAATCAAGGTACTTGTGATACGAGATCAAAGCATTTTGTACCTTAATAGTTTTGATCATTTAGAAAACCTCCCCTCGACATGTGCGTATGATTTAGAAATTTTTAGCACAAGGAAGCAAGAGGACTTTGAATTATTTTCTTTGATCACAATTTTCATACTGAAAAAGCCATTTGATTTTCTTGGTAAAATTCTCCCCTCAATATGTGCATAGGATATTTGAAATCATTTTTATCACATAGAGGCAAGAGTTCTTTTGAAGCACATCCACGATCACAAAAGCCATTTAAGAAACCACTTTGAAAACTCAATCAAGGTACTTTATAAATCACTTTAAAAAGCTTTCGTACCTCGATGGTTTATTTGCTCCCCTCAATATGTGCTTCAAGATTCGAAGCGTTTAGCACATATGAAGCGCAGTACAATTAAATCAAAGCGATCACCTTTTATCAAATTTCATTATTAAATCACAAATTCTCCCCGATCAAAATATCAAACCCTTTGAGATTTTGGATCCCAAGTAATCTAATTAGGTTTAGAAAATATGGGAGAAAATGTGGCCTTGTTTAAATACTAATACGGTTTTGGATAAATCCTCCTCCTCAACATGTGCATTATGTATATTGAAATCGTTTGGCACATGGAGGCGGGAGTGCCTTTAAAGGACTAAAACCAATTCCATAAAAAGCAGATAAGAGATTTAACTCACGATCTCTACCCGATCAAAATTTCAAACCCTTTGAGATTTGTGATCTCAATTGATTTAAATCATTTAAAAGATTTAGGGATAGGCGTGGCAAAATTTAATTTTGAAACCGATTAATAAGGAGCAGATTTAGACATTAAAGATTGTTAGTGTCGGTATGATTATTTTAAGAGATCTTTTGAGTAAAATAAAACAATTTCACAATCAAACAAGAACGAGAAAAAATTTCATTTTGAAAGACCTTGATTCAAAGAAAAATCATACCATGACATAACATTAAATCTTTAGATCACCACAAATTTTGTACAAACGGACTTTTGTGAAGAAATATCGTTTGAAAATAATTTATTTTAAATCACTCTCCCCTCGATCGATGACCAAGTCGATAATTGAGTGACTTAAATTTTAATAAAATGAAGTCCGGTGATTTTCAAAATTTAGTCAATATATTTTCAAAACAATATTTTCCATTTTCAAAACAATATTTTTCAAAGTTTTAGAAAATGGTATCATCACGATTATCACGCACAAAGATATGTTAGGTGGTTGAGAAGCACATTGTTGTTGCTATAGGGTTTGGAAGAAAACCGTGCATAGATGCGATGAGACTTCTTCTTACGTTGCATTTTGAATGCCAGCGAGGTCAAATTAAGCTCCGTTTCTTCAATCACTTAGAAAACCATCTGCGGATGCAGTGAGACCTCTTACGTTGCATTTATGCCAACTCTCCATAGAAGTCCAATTAAGCTCCGTTTCTTCATTTGTCAACCCAAGAAATAGTTACCCTTTCCTTTCGGCATCCAATCATCTTCAATTGTGGGATCCGGATCGGGAACATTCTTTTATACCAATATACCGCATCGTTATTGAACACACATACAAATATATGGTGGTCGACATCACCCATAACAAAGAATCGACTAATTAAAGTCAATTCAACATATCAATCGGATCATATAAATGTATGGGAATAATGTGTTTATCAAACTCTAATCATCTAATCCTAGCAATCATATCCTAGGCACCTAGTCCTTCAACATAGGTTAATATCATTTTTAATTAAGCATATTAGGATAATTAAGAAAGCCGTTAGATGATATAAGTCCGAAAACATTCTCCCCTCAATCAATGACTCATTTTTCGAAAAGGTTTAAAAGCGAAGTCATTGATTGAGTTTTCAAAAAAATTTTTACTAAAACTACAAGGCGATTGATTTTCAAGCAACTCATTTTCCACCATTTTGAAAACAACAAATATTTTTCGAATAATTTTAGAGCGGAAAAACATTTGTGGAGCAAGATCCTTGACATACTTTCCTCAAATTGTTTTAGGATAAGTGCACGAAATGTTTGAAAATTGGTTTAGCGTAGCACTTTCCTTTCTTGAAGAGCGGGTTGCTATCGAAATAATAGCAAGCCATAGTTTAAGCACGGGTTCTGATGCGAAATAGCTGCAAGCCATTATTTGAAGCCCGTCTTTCGATGCAAGTAAGCGTAAGCCATTTTTTTTTGAGACATGTTTAGAAAAGAATATTTACACCTCCTTCGAACTTCATCTAAAGTCCGTGCCATTATTGAATGACATTTCTAAGACCGTAGATGTTATCGATACGAGAAGACATGTCAGCGAAAACATATTTTTGGAATTTTTCAAATTTTCGATTTTTATGGGTTTTGTTGATTTTATATTTTTCTATTTTCTTTCTTTGGTTTTATATTTTGTATTTTGCTTTTACGAATAATATTTACAAGGATAGATTAGATGATATAGTTAAAGAAGATGATGATACGATACCGAGATAAGGATATCGAGCAGACGTCGTGAAGATAGAAGTCATCAACTCTTAAACATTCACCACCAAAGCTTCGGGGCTCTTGAATCGAAGAAAGAAATTGAACCATCCGAAAGTGAGACTTTGCGCTTCCCCCAAACCGAAAATCCTTATGTTGAGCGATTGAAGCTATATTTCAAGCTTGCCTTAGCGGTGCGAGATGCACACCATAATCATAAATCATTGCTCCATTTAAGACCGATGAGCGAGATTCTCCGATTCGAGGTTATATCATCAATAGAAGAACGACAACGTATCATCCCACATTTGAATACCTCTTCTCAAATTTCCTTTCTCATCAAGTCTCAAACGATCCATTTCAAAAGGTGACAAGAGAACACTTCCCCGTGTAGTTGAAATGATGCGGTCCGTCTCTTAGTATAATGCTCAAGAACTCTCCGAATACACTTCATGGGGAATGAAGAACACCTTCCATGTTCACATTTTTCTTCCACGATGAGCGTGTATGAAGCTCAAGAACCAGTACACCAATACCCAAAATCTCTCCCGAATACACATCATGAGGGAATGAAAACACCTTCCCATGTTCACATTTTCTTCCACGATGATCGTGTATGAAGCTCAAGAATCCAGTACACACATTCCCACCGAAGAATAAGCGATAACACCTCCCTCATGTTACATTTATCTCCCACGAATATGTCGCACTTGTGTACCTCTTTATCTTGTAAACTTTCTTTTACATCACTTCCCCAGCGTCGTTGGAATACTAACACTAAAAGCCTTGATGAGTAAAACTTTGAGTTTCTCTGCGGTCATGACATTTGTTTTCCCGGATATCTTCAATCACTTAGAAGTATTAAGCTCATCAAGTTTACTCGCCATGAGTCAAACCTTGAGTTTCTCTGCGGTAATAACATTTGTCTTCCGGGATATCTTGATTACATAGAAGTATTAAGTTCATCAAGTTTATTAAGCTTTGTGTTTAGATGTGTGTCACCTTGACCCTTTACGGTTTTGATACTTGTAATCGACAACAAATATAAGCCCAAATACTTGAAATCTTTATGAGAAGAACACTTGAACTCTTGTGAGAATCAACTTCTTTGAAGACTCTCTCGACTATTTTATCAACCCTTATGTAGACAATTTGAAGTGACCGATGAAGAAAACCGATATACCCTACTTGAAATGAAGTCAACTTCCCACATTTGTATCTTAAGCTTGCACCTAATGATGGAAGAGCGGTAGAGAATTTATGCTTCAAGCAAATCTCTAAGTACTCACTACCCAAACAAAGTATGAGACATTAACACCTCTTGCGATTATCCACTTTGCGTCATATCGTGTGACATCGAGTAAAACAAAGTAACTCCTAATAGCGATAGTTAACGGTCTTCAACCATCCACCTCATTGCGGTAACTAGATAAACCAAGTCTTCAACTCAAATTCTTAAGCCCGAGCAAGTTATCAAATAAGAACACGCCTTTGTGAAAGTCAACTTCAATCTCAAATAAGTGATAAATGATTAACTCAAGTAATCAACTTGTGTCAAATGTCCAACAATAGTCAATATCAACGTCTCTAGGAGTCATTTGCTAAAAATATGAGCAAGTCTAATTGGGAATTGAATCGACTTATAACTTTCTTCCAATTAGTGCTCCCCTAAACCAAAATCTGTTTGATAAATGCCCGATAAAGAAGAAGTCTTTAAATCGTTAAATGCAACTCGTCTTTAGTCTTCTAACATGTAGCGGAAAATGTAGAACCGATTGTGAGACTCGACCTTCTTCAAGATTGTCCAGTTGGGAATAGATAGTTAACATCTTCAACTTACCAAAACAAGATCATCACCAAAAGCATCCCAATCAACTTACATCTTGCAAATCCCTTAACTAAAATCCCTCCCAATCAAACAAACAGAAAGATGTTCATCAAGGAAATCAAACAATCGGCCATAGCGAACACATAAGATGGTAACACCAAACTACCAATCACATCAAACAAGAACGAAGGTTGTTCGGAATCATCATGTTGATGCACGTGAAGCATTAACCGGAAGCACTTTGTCAATAAACTCATGTCGACTTGTGAAGATGTCAACTAACGGCTCTTAGAAGAAACTCCATGTAAAGATGACCCGATAAGAAGAAGCTCGGTTCTTACATGAGTTTGAGCCATATGACCATATGTTCTCGGATATCAATCAACCATGCGGTTAATTTCACACTTCTTCTCCCCTTAAGAATTGCATACGGAGTTGCCATTCTTGATTAAATAAGTGAAAATCATCCCAATGTTCTATTACACTCTCTCCCATAAAATAAGCACATTATGTCGCCATCTTCATTATAATCGAGCAAGTGGAATGAGAAAACAATCGGTGGTAGCCGGTTCACTTGATAGCCAAGCGCATGGAAAAAGTATGAAGCATGTTGATGAGAATGGTCATAATAAGAAGATTTCTCTTCTTCGAAGATAATGCGCCTTGAAGCGTATACATTTCTTTTCTATAGAGAGCGAGGCATGAACCGATGTGTTCATACATCATAATGATCAAGCACGAGGCTGGAATCGATGTGAGCAGGCGTCATAATCTCTCTTTTCATCATCTCTTGGCAACCTTATAATCAACCCCATTATCATTCAAGTAGGCTATTTGTCGTGACAGCGATGGAGAAAACCCAATATGATGAATTTGACCACAAGTAAACTAACCCGAACTTGTGACTTATACTTGCACATATGTAACAAAAAGCGGTGCCGATTTCCATTAGCATCTCTAATACTCTCTATGTACTCTATACTCTTCAACCAACCAACCATCAAGTATAAGGCGTACATTACCTCTTGAAAATCCACAATTGAATGTGACCTTGAGCACTACAACGTAACTCCTTAAAGTGATAGTTATTTTGTGGTGGTATGAGCCCAATTCCCCAGTGGTAAAAAGAAAAGGTAAAGGACACCCAACAATAACTAGATTTCCAAGTCTTCATTTTAATAATAAGCTCGAACAAGGATCATGAAGAATCTTCATCCAACCATCCCGATACCTTGGATACTAAGTACACTCGCCGTGATATTTTACTTCAACCTCGAATAAACAATAGTGAATTAACTCGTTGTCACATCTTCTTGGTTAAAAGCTCAAATCTAGCCTCCTTTGACATTTTAAGTGAACTATGATAATGGTTTCATCGACCATGGTTAAAAGCACATAACCCGTAAAACCATGTAATAACCAAAGCGCCATGACGAATATCCAAACACACATCCAATTTATAAAGTACACCCTTTTATCCCTTCTTTGAAGCGAAACCGTAGCACGGCATCGATCGATAAGATCCATAAATACACTTTCCTCTCTCGGGATGGTTCCATCATCACGGATTTTACAATTCTATGGTCTAAACCGAGAAATAGTTTCTTCGCGGGATTTTACAAAACCAAGAATAAACCGTAAGATAGATCAGGAAATGCACTTTTCGTTACAGGATGTTTCCATTGTCCTTTGGATTTTACAAGTCTATGATTTAACCGAGAAATAGGTTCTTTGCGAGTTTTACAAAATCAAGACAAAACCGTAAACAATGTCAGCTTGAATGTGTTATGGCGACTTTGGTTTCGGTGAATATTTGTTTTAGGGGAACATCTGACGGTTCATCAGCGGTTCATTCTCCAACATCAACAACCTCATCAACCATCCAATAAATACTTTGGTAAACACATCATTCACGCATTATGTTGGTACATTGCGGTGACAACATGGTGAAGTAAACCCGATATGCGAACTTGATCATGAGTAAAATTCTCCAGTTGTTACTTAAACTTGTACTAATCTTTGTGAAGAAGAAAGCGGTGTACCCAATGTGCAAAACCTCTTGGCGTATCCTCAGCTGCGTGAGACACGAAGTGATAGTTCGTTGTGGATAAGCGAGAAAGAATCACAACTGTACCTAAATAGCCAAGTCTTTATCACACTTTATAAATGTCCAAACAAGTCATCTTCGCAGAAGGGTAGAAAGAAAGAAGACAAAATAAGTAAACGTGCCCGGAAAAACCTCACTTCAAAATCAAATAAGAAATACCGTCCAAACAACCCTGTAGTCAACTTAGTTCAATAACCAATTCAATCCGTGATATATTATTCTCCGTGAAAATGTATATACCAAAGTACCAAACTCCATAACATAAGAAGTCTCATCATGATCTCGCATCAAGTCACTAGTCTCTTTGAATAATCAAAGCTCATCATCAGATCTCATCAACTTCAAATCTCTTCATCACATCTCAGATAATCCAGATCTCTTATAATCACATCTCTCATAAATGATTCAATTTTTGAGATGCCCATCAGATGATCCAAACAAAATCTCACCGGTGCCCTTAAAAACGTACACCGGACCCAATTCAAACACATGTCTGGTTCAGTCATATACGCTCGTTCCAAATTCACTTTAAAAAAATAGTCCCCATAATCATAACTCAAATTAAACAAAAATAACTATTACCGCAATTGATCCAATAATGACCCTCAAATAACTTACGGTCCATATGTGTCCAAATCAACATTATAACATGCGGCCCAGTGTGAAACCACTTCAAATGAACCTCAAGCCGGTCCTAAGCCCAAATGGATATACGGTTTTCTTTCAAGCAGTTAGCTACTCAACCTAAATATTCAGACTATTTAACACCACAAATCCCATTCAACCCTAAAACATTCACAAAAAAATATCCGCCTCTACCTATCACAAACAGACAATCAAAACCCTAATATCACTCACACCTTTCCTCCGCCCCTTTTTGTTTCTCGCTTGGTCATCACGCCACGGGGATGGTGTGGGTTTTATAGCCCGCGGGATGGCTTCAACCTATGAATCGGCTTCAAGACATATTCCGGTTATGGTAGGATTTTCTTAAAATGATTTAGCCTTTATGATGAATAAATCCGAACAAGTGACGGATCATGAGTTAACATTTGTTGTTAAACTCGATTCATGGTTCGTACATAGCTTAGAGATCTTAAACATTAGTTTTGTTTTCCATGTATCAATGAGCGAAAGGAAAACGAGGATAATGATTCGATGTTATTTTCTTTTCTTTTGAGGTTCAAACATTACCAAGAAGCATAGTCTTCATAGGTTTCTAAATTGCATAGATCGGTGATGAAAAGTCTCTCGTGGGTTTAGTTCAAACTCGAACTCTTGTTAATTTTGAGAGAGTGTCGAGATCTAACTTTTCCTTTGATGAAATCATCCAAGTCTAGGTCTAGGTTTATGTTTGAGATGGGATTGAAGATAGGAGTTTGATGTTGTTGAAAGTGGTATTCGGATATGTTATTATTTCATGGATATCTCGTTTTCTGTTCACATAAGCATGTACTGATGATGGATTTTAACCTGAGGTCTTGTTTTGTGTCATGTTGAAGAATGAGTTTTGAATGATACGGTTTTGTGGTCATGGTCATACACTACTTCTTTATCTCCTTAATATCGAGACAGACACTTAGATGTTATAAATCAACTCGCTTTTATTTTAAATACCAACTTGCATCTTATCCAACTTGCATCCTTTTAACTTTGCATTACCAACTCGCATAATCAACTCGCTTTTGTCACGACCAACTCGCTTTAGATTATGTATACCCAACTTGCTTAGAACATTGAATCTTAGACATATATCAACAACTCACATTAAGTAATGCAAGTAGGCAACTTCATAGGTGCCATTGTATCGAGGACATTATTGCAACTCTCATCATAGATTCATAGTATCTGGACACCATACGACTCTCATCGGTAATACATTGAGTCGGGACGATAAATCATCAACTCGCTTACAAAACATGGCAACTCGCTCAACAAAAGTGTTTAACAACTCGCATATAAGAGTATAAGTGTAACTTCGCAACGGGAAAGACCAACTCGCATCCGAAAAGAACTTGACCATATTCTGAATGGCAACCCGAAAAAACTTTAAAGGAAATGCTTTTACCCATTTTGACCGATATGACCTTATTGACCGTATATAATCACCGAAATGGTGCGAACAAATCATTAAAAATACAGTTTTCCATACAAATGATATCTTGGACTTAAAAGGACATAAAGCAGTTTACCATAAAGCATTAAGGAAAACACAATATCCTGATTCATAAAAGTGATACAAGACAACTTCAAAGCAATGAATTTGACACATGCTCAATGACCATAAACAAACATTAACCAAGTTTCTTAAAACACACATCAAAAGATGTAAACCAAACCGCATACATAACCCGCATGAAAAACCCGCATAAACCATGAGGTGAACCACAAATCAAAACAAACAACACAACCTTGGCTCTGGTACCAATTGTAGGATCGTGAATATTATGTTGTTTGATGATTCGGGTGGTCTAGGACAATGATTAAATAAGAAAGCCATTTTAGAGATGAAGAGAGTTGAGAGGAGGTTCCTTGAAGAGAGTTGCTTAAGAAAATGAAAGGTTTATTCAAAAAGCCACACCCTTCCATGGATGGAAGGGTATTTACTCTACAAATTACACGACCTCCTATCGGCACGTGGATCGGTATCACGATGGGTAAAGACCGTCCTTCCTCCACGGTGTTGCTCTAAACTAAACTACGCTATAAACTAACTAATAAACTACTAAATAACGTAAATAACGACATGTCTGAGCTAACTTATGCTAGATAATATTTGGGGTGTGACACTTCACTATGGAATTTTCTAATTCTAACAAGATCTACTCACCAAAGCCTTGCCTCCCGCTAGGTTTAATGAGTTGGTCCACGGATTGTTATCGGTGTTTGACTCAATAGGAATTGGATGAACTCTTAAGCAGTTTTAAAACCGGTCAAACACCAAAATCTCTTTTGTAAATATTTTTCCAAAACAAAATACAAAAATATAAATCGAGATAAATCAACAAAAATATTCTTCTATCTATTTTTCTCTTAACATTGCAAGTACATTTCTTAGTCAACATTCTAATCTTTCAAAATTCAAGATATTTTTCGATCAAGTGTTGAGGGGGAAAATTTAATACTCATTTGTTTCAAAATAACCGTGTACTTGCATGTTACCTTATCACAGTTGTTTCTTTAATAATGGTGGTCACATACGGTTTCGACACTCCTCGGACTAAAATTTATACTTTCATTATTTCTTAAGTCGGGGAGTATCGTCAAAGTTATTTCCAAATATTCTTCGTTTGGTAACCAAAATGAAAGTTAAAGGCTTTGGATGAAAAAGGAAAAGGTGGAGGGACTAAAGCGCCAAAATCACAAACTCTCTTTTAATAAAACTCCTCACCTAACTTACACTTCATATTTATTATCATCACCTAACTAATCCTACATACAAATCAATCTTCAAATCCGTGTTACGATCTTCAATTTGTAAGTGATTTTGTGTTCTTAACAAGTTTTTAAACAATGGTTTTGAATTTCATGCGAATCCAATGGTTAAAGCGAAGATTTAATGATTTTAGTGTTCTACGCATAGCGTATGAACATAATCATATTTTTGTGTTTGAGGTTAAGATAATTGTGTCAAAACGTTTCTTTAACATCACTAATACCATTCTTACACTCAAAACACACCCAAAAACACGAATTGATTGAATCTGGAAACCTAGGGTTTATGCGTGGTTTGGGTGTTTTCATATGTGAACATTTTTGGTAATAAAGATTGTTGCGTGAGGTTGATATTATAGTGAATTGATTGTTGCGTTAGGGTTTAATGTTCTTGGCGTTTGGGTATTTTTGATTCATTGAGAGTTTGATGTTAAAACTTGGTTACTACACTCACATGACATCTAAAACCACGGAAAAACTTTGGTGTAATTCTGTGGCTAAAAATCTTACAGCGTAATCTTTGAACTATTAGGGTTTTGGCCTCGCATAAGGTTCTTCTGCGTAAACTGTTTGATGATTTTTCATGCCATGATTTGTTATACAATGAATGTATGTGTTAATATTGATGCTTTGATGAATTTATTTCGGGTTTGCTACTCGTAAAATCAGGAATCAAGGTTGTTAACCATCTACGCATAAGGATCACCTTACGCGTAGCATGTTATCGTGAAGAGAACACTTACGGCGTAAGGTTCTACAAAGGGACTACGGCGTATCACGTGAAGGATATGCGTGGCGATGACCTCTACGCATAAGGTCTACTCTTACGAGTAAGCCTTACAGCGTGGGTTTTATATCGCCTCTGGCGTAAGCTTTACGCATAAGGTCCCCTTTTCCTCGCGTAATATTTCTTACCGTAAGTAAGGATCCTACGCATAAGCTTGCGTCTCACGTATATCTCTCTTGTTTACGCATAAGCTACCATTTCTCGCCTAAGCCTTGATCAAACCTTCATTGTAAATTGTTCGTGTGCAAACTTGTAAATAAATAAATCATAACGTCACGAAACCAATAGCGTCACTAATAAGCTTAAGCGTTTAATATGTTGTGGAAAATAAGTGATAACATAAACTTTAAAACTTAAAGTTAACTAGCTCGCGAAACTTTTCTCGGCGTCATTGGACTATTGAACAAACAAGTGACTTTGGACTCGTAACAATCATTAACATATCTCATTCAATATGTAGACAATAAAACCTTCTATTGACTAACATTATGTCTTCGATATGTTGGTTCTTTTGGCTAAATGTGTTTCGGATCACGACATGGAAGCTCAAATGAATGTGGATGCACCAAATGTTCTCACCATTGTTGATATCTTCCGCATGGCTATCCAATGAAGATTGGAAAGAAAAATCTCGAGTTGACTTTGAAACTCTCACGCTCGAATCTTCTTGTCTCATTCGGTGGATATTACGAAGAATCATCCATATCGAACATGCTCACCAACTACGCCCTTTGTTGGGAGATCTACATACGACATTGCGGAATACAATGCGAGATGATCAAAGGTCAAAATGTTGTGGCGGTGGCTTCAATCACAAGCAAATCACCATCACTCCTGCGGACTTAAGGGCTGTTCTCCTCATTCGACATCATACCAAGCGAATTCTCTGTTGCACCTCTTGAAGAGACGTTACGCAATTTTGATTGATATTGGGTATGACGAAGCTTTAGGGGTTATTAATAAGCATTCTTACGTGGATCTTAAAATATTCCTCGGCCTTGGAGAACCCTTTATATCATTATCACAAAATCCATTTACGTCGTGATGACTATGAGCATCAAGCTCGTGAGAAACGCAAATCTTTTGGGCTCGATCAACATGAAACACATCGAAGTTGAAGCTACGATATGGGATGACATGATGGCGTTCCTCAGCTTGGCTCAAAGATTACATGGGACCTTAGATATATCAACCTTATCACAAACCCAACACAAATACCACGTTACACAAAGCGTTATCGTAAATAAGAAAGATTAAGATTAGATGGTGAGTTGATGTATAATTCGTGTATATGTTTAGAGAGGTAGAGAAGAAAGATGAACCAATAAGTTGTATATTGCTGAAAGGAAAAATACACACACTCAAGCACACCCTCGAATGACCATTTGAGGGGTATTTATATACAAGACACATGTTGCCTAAAGTCTTTCCATGGGCTTGGCTTGGGCTTCGTGGACTTGGATTGGATTACACATAATAAAAAGGCTAGCTTATCTTAACTATTAGCCATTTAGCTTAGCCCGATCCACGAGCCGTTGACTATTCTATCATGATATCTAACACACGTTACAAAGTTCCTAATAGTGAATGACCATCACTTCTAATAAAACTATTAAGGCTAACAATCTCCCCTAAGGGTGGTCATTCAAACGATGCTCCACTTGATTGGGTCTCTACTTTTCTTGAGCAAGAACTTTGTGTGTAGATATTGAATAGTCTTGATTCTTTGTTCCTTCATGCTTTGTGATCGAGATAATGTGGTTTATGTCGCCATTGTCAAACCGTTGGTTAGGTGTCTCCGTCATTCTCCATTTCTTTCTCCACCATGCTCACACTTCTATTTTTCTTTTGGTTACCAATGATGTAGTTACGGAGTGTTTAAACTTTGTAGATTCTTTGATATTGAAGAATCATCTCCTTTGATTATGATGAGAACTTTCATGTGTTGTTGGTATGAGCACGTGGCAAGTCTGCGCGATCCATCCGCTCCGGACTTCCATAAGAAGAAAACATAAAGCAGGTTAGTAATAAGCGGTTCGAGGCACTTACAAGTTTGAATTTGAGGGTGTTAATAGCATAGTGTGAAAACCGTCTCTAATTCTCTCAGAGGCCGTTCTGAGCTGGAGTCCCACAAGTGAGATAGCGATATACCGGTACATCTCTGATTCGGATGAGTCGTTGAGGTACAGAAGCATCACCCCCATTGTAGACCATTTGAGACACACTAAGCGTAATCACGGAGAATTGCGAAGTGACTGTTGTCGGGCTTGATGTTGACCTGGCGGGGTTTCCATTCAATCTTGAAGATTACATAAGTGAAACTTCTCATAAATGTTACGGCAAATTGCTAAGATCTGCGTAGGACTCTATAATATATCACTTGTGTCTAATTGATGAGCAACAAAGCGATGTCATGTCAAGTGTTCCTATGAGATCTTTTGATGAATCTCGTGGCTCTAGACTCAATTAGTGCATTTTGGTTTCTGAGCGGAGACTAGGGAGAGGGTCTCCTTCTTCAATACCAATAATCTCTAAGAGAAAGTCGATAGATTATGTAGGGTTCGGTGAGAATGAAACAAATCCTTTTAAGAGGAATTGAGTGGCTAGAAGGTTTAGTGCGATCGTCCTTTGGGTCCATGACGTCTTTGTCTTCAATACAGCGTCATCTAAGTGACAACTAGTAGCGAGATGAATTGAACCGGTTTACGCCCTTAGGTTGATTATGGAGGCTATTTCCTTTCACCCTTTTCATTACATTTTATTTTAATTCTTGACCCTTCTTTCTCCTTTCTCACATTACTCCTTTTTCAATCATTCTAAGGACTTCTAGTTCTAAACTATTGGTGATGTCCTTGGGTAGATCCCTCGACTCTGGCGGATCATAAGACGGTTTACCTATCCTTAGTCACCTTATAACTCCATGACATCCTATTGTTGCCATAAAACCATTTTTCTTGAAAATCTCTCAAAGTGTTTTGATAGAAAACATGTTTGGAACACTTCGAGAGTTTATATTTTGAAACACTCCCCCTTCACATGTGCTTATAAGTTTTGTGATACGCATATAGAGGTGAGTTCGAACTTTTGAATTGATCGACTTTAAATGAACAAGACCGATTCGAGACACGTTTACATCACTAGAGAACTAGCTTGAAATTATTACCGTCTGGTCAAGTCCATAGAAAGTTTCTCGAGATGGTACATGATTCTCGTCAATTCATTGGTTTCAAGCTGAGTCGAGCTCTTTTGAGATTCAAACACCAATCATTAAACCTTTTGATCACATTTTAATCACATTTCTCCCTCAAAAATAGCATATCCATGATGTTTTGAAACAAAATGATTAAAAGATATGTTTTTCGGAAAGCATTTGGAGAGCGATTGAGCATGAATTTTGGAACAATTTGGTTTTATACTCCCCTTAAAAAAGCATATTTTCTTCTGAAAATTTGGAATCAATTAAGGGTTTAGAGGAGTTATCTTGGTACCAAATGTGAGAGATTTTGAAAATCTTTTTTTGAAAAATTTGAATCAATGGTACTGCAAGATGAAGATTTTAAAAATCTTTTGAAGATATTGAAGAAAATTATCTTCATTTGTTTTAGGATAAGTGCTCGATATTTATGAAAATCGATTTTGCGTACACTTTCGTTTCTTTAAGATCGGGTTGCAAGTGAAATACTTACAAGCCATTGTTTTTAGGAATAGCGCTTGATAAAGTATTTAAGACCTTTGATTGGTTAAGCACTTTCCTTTCTTTGAAGCGCGGGTCCTGAACTGATGTGTTCAGAAGCCATTAGATTGAAGTTCGAGTTTCGTACTGAGGTATACGAAAGCCATACTTTAAGAAAACTTGAACAAAATCCTCTCCCATCTGCTTACTTTCTAAGGCAACATCAACAAAATCCTGGCTATAGCACGTCGTCTCTCATCTAAACTTTCAAACCATCACCAACCTTGCTCGACACAAACTAGTTGAAGGACTCCCGCGATTCCGGTATTCAAAGATCACCTTTGCTCGGCACATGAACAAGGAAAAGCACTCGAGCTCATTTTCCTTCAAAGGTGGAACCTGACTCTCGGCATGTGCTTCATCTTCTTCACATGGATTTGTGTGGCCCGATCGTGTGCAAGCGATCAACGACAAGCGCTACATCTTAGTAATTGTTGATGACTACTCACGATGGACTTGGGTCTACTTCCTTCGTAGCAAAGACCAAGCTCCACAAATGATCATCACCTTTCTCAAAAATATGAGTTCGACTCCGCAACACCGTCCGAATAATCGAGCAGACAAAGGCGAATTTGTTAACAAAACCCGCCGTGAATTTTATGAAAGTGGGAATTGACATCAAACATCTATTGCCGTACACGAACAAAAGCGGAGTTGTTGAAAGGCGAAACCGAGCGTTAGTGGAAGCGCAGAACAATGTTAATCAATGCTAAACTTCCGGATTACTTATGGCGAAGGCGTATCTATCGCATGCTATACTCAAAACCGTTCTATGATCACAAAACGCTACAACAAAACACCTTCGAGCTTGTCCACAACTATAAACAGAACCTCAAACACTTTCATGTATTTGGATCCCTTTGCTATCCGAATAATGATCGTGATGATTTTGGAAAGCTCAAAGCCAAAGGCGATATTGAGTCTTTATTGGATCTCGTGACAATTCTAAAGGTTTCGAATCGGAATCGTCGAACTAAGGAGGTAATGGAAGCGATTCATGCTCATTTCGATGAACTCGTGGATATGGCTTCGAGTATAATGACTTAGAACCGGTCACAACCGTTTAAACTTCCTCAACCCCATCATCAGTGCGCAGAAAGCCCTCGGGTAACTCGTCAACAAATGGAAGGTTATTTGCTCCTACGTTACGTGGCGATATTGATGGACCGTGCTCGGTGTATCCGTTGTTTCATTGCACAAACGATAATATTCGTATACGATACTGCTATAACAACTCTTTGTTGAAGATGCCTACACGCTTGACTCAACACAAGAGTTGAACACACCGCTTCCAACAATGATGAACCCGGTGATGATATTACAATGAAGTACCCCGCTGCGATTTTGATCCGTCGTTCTTCAACCCGTTTGCTAATGAGGCTGCACACGATGTCGCGGAATCTTCAACAAACCATTTGAATCCTCGAGAATCGCACAATGTATACCAACATCAACCCTACACATAGATGGACAAAAGACCATCCTCGGCTAACATTATTGGCAACCCGAATCAACGAACGTTACGAGACAACGTCTTCACTCAGACGGTGAACATTGCATTTATGCACTCACCGTCTGATCGAACCTAAAAACATTAAAGACGCAATGACTAAAGACAATGGATTGAATCCATGCGGAAGAACTCAACCAATTCAAGCGTCTTGAAGTATGGGAGCTGGTTGAAAGACCAACGAGGGTCTCGTCATTGGTCTAAAATGGTTGGAAAAACAAATTGGATCTTTGAAGGGCGTCATCGAAACAAGTCACGTCTAGTTGCTAAGGGTTATCGTCGGGAAGAGAATAGACTTTGAAGAATTTTTGCTCGGTTGCTCGTCTTGAGGTCGTTCGGATATTTCTCGCGTTCGCGGCTCATATGAACATGACGGTCTATCGGATGGATGTCAAAGCAGGCGTTTCTCAATGGGCAACTTAAAGCGGTCTATATTAGCCAACCGGATGGATTCGTTGATCTGAGTTCCCGAACCATGTCTACAAAGCGAACAAAGCTCTTTATGGTCTCAAACAAGCCCTCGGGCATGGTACGATAAGCTATCATCTTTCCTCATTGCCAATAATTTCACCAAAGGCTCGGTTGACCAACTTTTTTATACAATATCACGGGGCACACATCTTAATTGTTCAAATTTACGTGGATGACATCATTTTGGGTCTACACATAAAAACTTTTCAATCGCTTTTGCAAAACTAATGAAGAAAAATTTTGAAATGTCCATGATGGGTGAACTTACGTTCTTTTTAGGGCTGCAAGTTCATCAATCACCCGTGGTATTTTAGTCGGTCAAATATGCCCTTGAATTGTTAAACAAATTTGGAATGAAAACACTGTGATACTTATGCCACACCAATGACTCGTACCAGAAGCTAGATCTTTGATTTACATGGGAAATTAATTGACCCACCAAATACGAAGTATTATTGGGTCCCTCATGTATCTAACGACTAGCGAGCTGATATTGTCTTTGCCGTTTATCTATGCTCCCGTTATCGATCGCGACCAATTGAAACCCACCTCTTTGAGGCTAAAAGAATCCTCCGATACATCAAGGAACCATTAACTTGGGGATCGGTATCGAAGGATTACGGTTTTGAACTAATCGCTTTTGGGGCGATCACGCGGGATGCTTAGACTCGAGGAAAAGTACTTGAGAGCACTACAATTTCTCGGTGATAAAGCGGTGTCTTGGCAATCAAAGAAGCGAGGATTGTACATCGTCATCAATGAAAGCGAGAATATGTAGCCATGTCGCGTGTTGTGCTCAAGTCATTTGGATAAGAACACAACTCAAAGACTATGGTTACGTGTTGTGAGAATCCGATGTCTGCGAAAATCGGAGTGCCATTGCAATCTCGTGCAACTCGATTCATTTTCGAAATCAAAGCACATCGATCTACGCTATCATTTCATCAAGGACCACGTGGAGCAGTCAGATTGAATTATACTTTGTGGTGCGAATACCAATTGGCGGATCGCTCACCAAAGCCTTGCCTCCCGCTAGGTTTAATGAGTTGGTCCACGAATTGGTATGAGGTGTTGACTCAAGAGGGTGGATAACCTCTTTAAGCAGTCTTAAAACCTGTCAAACACCAAAACATCATCACATATATATAAACTTTTCAAAAAAAATACAAAAATATAAAATCGATAAAACAACAAAATATTCTCTAATCTATCTTTCTTTCAACATGGCAAGTACATTTCTTCCGTCAACACTTTAATCTTTCAAAATTCAGTATTTTTCCGATCAAGTGTTGAGGGGAAAAATAAGCTATTGCTTGTTTCAAAACATTTGTGTACTTGCATGTTATCACATCTCAGTTGATTCATTACAATGGTGGTGAATATTACGGTTTAATGACACTCCTCGGACTAAATTAATAACCTTTCATTATTTTCTCAAGTCGGGGGAGTGTCGTCATGTTTCTTTCCTAAAATCTTCGTTTGGTAACCAAAAATGGAAGTTAAAAAGCTTTGGATGAAAATGGAAAAGGTGGAGGGACTAAAGCGCCAAAAGCTTAAAGTTACTTTTAATAAAAACACCTCCACCTAACCTATCCTTCACATTTAATACACCAAACCTAACAAGATCCTCGCCTATAATTTGTTCATCATATCCGTGTATTTGATCATCATTCTGTAAGTAGATTAATGTTTCTAACGTGTTTTCAAACATTGGTTTTGAATTTTAAATGAATCCAACGGTCAAATCTATGGACATGAGTGATTTTGTGTTCTTCGCTTATGCGTAAGAACACTTGATCATGTGTTTTGTGTTTGTGGCTTAAATGTTAATGTCAAAATGTTTTAAAAACATCATTGATATGTTTTCTATCATCAAAACAAACCCAGAAACACGATTTGATGAATATTGCGAATTAGGGTTTATGTGTCGAATTGGGCATTTTTGAATGTGATGTGTCTTGGTTAAAAGATTGTTGTTTTATGCTCTTGCGTTGTTAAATTGATGATTTCCAAAGTCTATAGCCACCCAAAACACGAATTGGTCATCAATTGAAACTAGGGTTTAAAGTTCATAAACTTTGGGTATTTTTGATTCTCAACAAATTAAGTGTTACAACTTGGCTTACATACTCACAACATGTCTTTGAACTACCGAAAAAGTTTAGTGCATAATCTATGGCTAGAATCCATACGGCGTAGATTTAGGGTTTAGGCTACGCGTATGTATTCTACGCATAACAGTTAAGATGAGCTAGTATGTTGTAATCTGTGATAAAATGATGTTTTGTGTTAACTTTGATGATTTGATAAACTTATTTCAGGATTTGCTACGCTTAAAATTCAGAATCAAGGTCATTTGCTACTCTACGCATGTTGGAATCACTCCTAAACAGTATTTCAAGTATTTATATTTCATATGTAATAGGTAGCTTTATTATGGCCTTTATGTTTGTTTAAGGTCAAGCTTATGTAGAAGGCCCATAAGCAGTCCAAGCCCAATAAGGAATAGGGAAGGAGAGGAGTGTTGCCTAGCTCCTTGCCTATATAAACTCTTGTAAACCCTCATTTGAGGGTTGGTTGTTCAAGTTTTCTTTTCACATACTCTCTCGCCTAAACCGTCTTTAGTATAGCGTGTGTGTGTGTGTGATACTTGTTCATCCGCCTTTATCTCTTCTCTTATAACTTGTGTTTGTAAAACTAGTGACCTAATGATGGTATCAATCGCCAAATAGTTGGGTGTACTCGTTTGTTTTTGAAGTTTTGGTTTTGGATCTTACTGGCGTAAAGATAACATGATCTTTGGTTATCTTAAAAACTCGTTTTACACTTTTAATCCAAGATTCTTGTACTTTCAATGTTTTGAGGTGTTAAAATACTTGTTTTGGCAAAAGTTTCAAACTTTCTGCGTGGTTCGTTTTAAGCTTGTTTTTGTTCGAGGTGTCGTTCTACGCGTAACCCGTTTAGCGCTTTAGTACATCAAATTTCACACTTTTGTGTTCTTTTGGTACTATTGAAGCTATTCCATAACAAAAACTGGTTTAGAAACACATTTGGCGAGAATCAAAGTTACGAGTAATCCTCGCGTATCAAAACCCTAATATTACGCGTAAGATTTTCCTTGGTTTGATCTTCAATTTTACGGTTTATTCCGTGTTTTCTTACTTGGATAAGTGCGAAAATCGTCGACTTTGGATATCTTTTGCCTTGTGAAGTGTAAAAGATCATTTGAGCAAAAACCTAAAATTACGCATAAGCATAAACTTACGGCGTAGAATTCCTCGCATAAGATTCGCTACGCATAAACTACGGTCTACGCATAAGGTAATCCCTCGCCACGTTTCTCGCCTAACTTTTGTCTACGCTTAACTTTAGTGTTTTTTCCTACTTACGCGTAGCTAAAACCTCTGCGTAACTCCTCATTATTCTGGCGTAACTTTTGGTGTTTTACGCATAAGTGCTACTTGGTTCTTGTCTTTTCAACGCCTAAGGACACTTCATCAACAAAGGTTCATTCGACTACAAAGATCCAATTTTACCACACAAGTTCATCATCATGTCTCAACCACCATACTCTAACTATTTCCCTCACACTTATAATCATCAACAACAACAACAATTAACTCCACAACATCAACAATGGAATCAACAACAAGCTATTTATCAACAACAATTTAATCAGCAACATACTCCACAACTTGGTGCAATTCCACAACCACAAATGGTTCAACCACAACCAAGCCTTCAAGTTCAACCCTACACAACCGATTTCAATCAACATCCATCACGGACCACTATGAAGGAACCCACTTGGTTTGCAAAGATGTGTGAAGCTTTAAGCGACCAACAATCAATTCATGAAGTGGATCACTTGATAGACCTCCAATGCTCACTCCGAAACTACGATCAATGGGTGATAAGGTTCTTTAGGTTTTGTGATCTGAAGAAGCCACATGGAAAGTTCTTAAAGAAGGTTATCTTGGAAGGTCCATTTGAGATGCCTCTTGTCATTGTGCAGGAGATCCAGCTGCTTTGTCCACCACGAGATGAACAAACCAACATTGCTCTTTGTTGCGATTTAAATCCTCTGAACTTCTACACTATGAAGGTGATGAACTTGCAATGGAATACATCCTCTTAGGATTACCAAACCCAATTCTTCGTAGTGTTGATGCTCAAAAGCTGCACAAAAATGTGGGATCATATTAGTCTTCTTATGGAAGGATACATGCTCAATCGGGAGGATTTGGAATCCAAAATTTACTTGGCTTATGAACACTTCATGATTGAACACCGAGAAACACTAGAGTCCTATCATCATCGATTTTCGGATATCATCAATGATTTGGATAAACACAACATCATCATTCCAAGAATTGCGATAAATACTAAGTTCACGAGTAGTCTTGGTCGAGAATGGGAAGTATGTCATTTTCTCCGTCAAGCGAAGAATATGCATCATTCTACTTATGGATTGTTATCACGATTACTTGAAGCCTCATGAAAAGGAAGTTGATCGGAAAGGATTCTCCGTGCTCAAATTGCTAAGCGATACAACCGGACAATCAACAACTTGCCTTGTATGCTCAGCGAATTATCCTCCGACCCGTGACTCAACCAAGCGCTTCAAACACACCTTCACGGTCACAACCTCAACAAAATCAATTGGTTCCATACGGCAACAATGCTCAAGCATATGTCGGTGAAGCGGCGAGGAAGCAGATCCGTTGAAACATTGCAACAAGTTTGTGATGATTGCTAATGCTTTTGGCGTTACACCAACAAATCCAACAATCGTATTCGTTCCTCATCTAACACACGGACTCAGTTTGTTGTGAACAATGGGCGTGTTGAAGTTCGAATCGTGATTATGGTGCGTCGAGATGGGTGGTGGTCAAGGGTTTAATCTTGTGGTAGGAATAACTATGAGCTCAAGTGGTGGAGCAGGAAATGCTCGAGAATCGGTTAAATGGTCTTGATGCTACAACCGCAATGAGAAGGACACACGGCTAATGCATGCCCAAAGCCGAGGACTAGGGGCGATGCTTATTTCAAAGAGGCCTTACTTTTGGCTCTTAAGGATGAAGGTGGTGGATCTCTTACAGACAAAAAACGAGCTTTATGGCGGATCTGAGACTCGGATGATGATATGGAGGACTTGCGAGGCTAATGCATTTGTTATGTTGATGGCTAATATGCATGGCGCACATGAGTGATCTGAGGCCCGGTGTATGACAATCGATGGCTTGTCTCAGTGCCGAACAAACCATCATCATATCCGAACTAATATCTCGCCTAATATCCGAATCCGCACGGATCGGACTATTCAAAATGAGTCTTCATCTTCTTCACGATGATTTTCAAGTTAACCACAGTGGTTACATTTGACTATCAAGATGACCTTATGGTTTCCTTTGATAATCAAATTGACTCCGTGGTCGTGCCCGAGGATCTAAAGAATGATCATGTTGAGACTCACGTTGAACAAGATGATCTGTTGCCTCATCCGGATTTTGCTCGGTTAATTCAAGACCATAAAATCAAAATGGAGGAATGTTATGCATTAAATCAATCCTTAAAAAGTAAAAATGCTTTGTTAACCAAGGATTTTGAATGCTTACAAATGCAACTCAACTTTTTCAAAACTCAAGAAAACCGTGAAAAAGGTTTTGAAGCCGCTTTGCAAAATCTCATCAAAGCGAAAAATATTTAGAGAGCGGATCGTGATCTAGCCGCCTCGAAGAATGCTTTGTTGTGCGAATTAGAACAATGAAACACGAACATAAAAAGCAAATTAACGCTCACCTTGGAAAATCAAAAGCTAAAATTTGAGTTGTTAAATTGTCAAAAGCAGTTCTCGCATACAAAAGCATTCAGCGAATCGGGTAGATGACCTTCTTGAAGAAATTCTCGACTTGCAAAACAAACTTAAAGAGTTTAAAAGCATTGTTTACAAACATGGTGAATCAATGTGACTATTGAAAAGTTTACCTTAAAACCCAATCAAAAGGATATGGAAAAATCTAGGCGATTACAAACCAAGCTTTCACTAAAAACATTCAAACCAACTCGAAGTTTCCGGTCACGAATACAAAATTGATAAATCTTGTCATGAGTGTTGTTGAATATCATCGTCAAGAGGAATTAGATCGCGAAGGCGAGAGTCGATCAAAATTAAAAATGTTGTTCACAACAAACCTTTTAATTATAAAAGCGGTCACTTTCGTCACACCAGCGGATTCTTAACACACCAAGGGTTATCATCAAACACACGAGTCTTCTAATGTTAATCCCAAGCGAATTTTCACAAACTTATGGTCCTTTACCTTCCATTAGTTAAATAAACTCAAAACACGAAAATCGAAAAATCCTTGATATTTTGACATTTTCATGGTCGACCTCAAAATTTTACAACATGAGATAGAATATCGATCCGAAATCAAAGTTGAACATTTTCAATCGCCTGCAGCGCGAGAACAAAGAGACATCTTTGAAAAATCTTTACCTAATGTTAAAAACTTGAAAAGTTGTGCAATTGCACAGGAAAAGGATTTTCATAAGGAACTTGGGGTAATGAAAACGCCGAGAAAGCGAAACATCTATTTGAACACAAAACAAAAAAGAAACTATTGAGAAAAGATGTTGATCGACTCTTGGAAGATGTTATCATCTTTGATATCCATAATGTTGTGTTACTTCATGCCTTGCCATTTGCATCGATTATATCTCTGCGATATTGTTGAAGCTGTTGTTCTGTTGAGAACACAAACAATGTGCTTCGGATCGAGTCTTTAAAAGTGAAAATAAGCGATTACACACGGAAATTTACAATGCAAAGCGTCGTCTTCATTGGTGTGAAAAGATATTCACAACCATCAACTTATTTTTCAAAAGAAAATCGCTCAATTGAGTGCAAAATCTTCTAATCCTAAAATTGAGCATTTGGATGATCAAAAGCGTGTCTTTGAAAAGTCAAATCTCAAAATATGAACAAGAACTTTTAAAAGTTAAGCAGAATATGGTGTCATATTTGATTTACTCAAAAGACTCGAGATGAAGCATCAAACGAACTTGATCACTATCTTGCTCACACTAGAGAAGTTATGAATTTTCTTGGTAATATTCGTTCTAAAATCAAGATCGATTCACACCATCTCTAAGTTCGGAAATGTTAGGAAAGTATGAACAACTTCCGCCTACTATGATTAAGAGATTAGCACAGGTCACACTTAGTAATCGTGAACCTAGAATTCCCTTTGCCAAATCACAAGTTGCTAATGTGTTTCCCTCTAGTGAAGCAGAATAGTTGCATCTTTCCAAGCGTCCGCACTTCCGACCTAGGAGCACTCAATCGAAGAATAGGAAGTTGCGACCTAAGAAAAGATCAATAAGGAATGCTAAAGTAGAAGAACACCCTAGGACTCGAATAAAAATCATGTTGCTTCCACTATAGATGTTACGTCGGCAAATGTAATAGAAATAGTGATGTAACGAATGCTAAACCGTTAAGTACTTTTGATATTGATCGATGCACCTTGTGTTATTTGTCGAAGAGTATGAATTCGATTGTCATGACAAATGTGTTGCTAAAGCTATAATCTCTCGATTACGGGATCCTAAGAATCGGAATACCTCTAGGCTCACTAATCATTCTAAGTGCGTGCTTGGTAAACCACCTTCTTTAGATTCTAAGGCAACCATTGCTATCATAGTAGCTCTGCTTCACCTCCTAAGAATGTAGTACCACCTAGTGTTTCACTAAGACAAAAAGCAAAGAGTAGTTATAGATGGCGAAATGGATATATAACACACTAGGATTTAAATGGATGCTGAAATTCTCAATGTGTATGTCTAACATACACCTTGAACCTCTAACATTTGGGTTCCACATCTACTCTATTCCATCTGTGTCGTGCGTGTGTAATGTAGGTGATACAGATCATTCTCTGGATTGTTGATAGCGGATGTTCCGACACATGACGCAACCTTTAAGCGTTATCAAACTTTATTGCAAAGTTCATTGGCCTTTGTCGATTCGGGAGCGATCCTTGCAGACCATCATGGGCTACGGAGATTATGTTAATGGAAACATCGAAATCAATGGGGTTTACTATGTGGAAGGCCTCGATCACAATCTGCTTTCGGTGGGTCAATTTTGTGATGGAGATTTGGAGGTTGCTTTTAGGGAGAAAACTTGTTTCATTCGTGATCTACAAGGAAATGACCTTATGTATGGCTCGTAATTCTAGTCTCTACACTATCTCTATGCAAGACATGGTTGCTTCCTCTCCCATCTCGCTTACTTTCTAAGGCAACATCAACAAAATCACGGCTATGGCGCCGCGTCTCTCACATCTAAACTTTCAAACCATCACCAACCTTGCTCGACACAAACTAGTTGAAGGACTCCCGCGATTCCGGTATTCAAAGATCACCTTTGCTCGACTGTGAACAAGGGAAAAGCACTCGTGCTCATTTTCCTTCAAAGGTGGAACACGACTCTCGACATGCTTCATCTTCTTCACATGGATTGTGTGGCCCGATCGTGTGCAAGCGATCAGCGGCAAGCGCTACATCTTAGTAATTGTTGATGACTACTCACGATGGACTTGGGTCTACTTCGCCCGTAGCAAAGACCAAGCTCCACAAATGATCATCACCTTCTCACAAAATCTGAGTTCGACTCCGCAACACCGTCCGAATAATCGAGCGAGACAAAGAACTGAATTTGTTAACAAAACCCTTCGTGAATTTTATGAGAAAGTAGAATTGACATCAAACATCTATTGCACGTACACTGAACAAAGCGGAGTTGTTGAAAGGCGAAACCGAGCGTTAGTGGGCGCAAGAACAATGTTAATCAATGCTAAACTTCCAGTTACTTATGGGCGGTCGTATTCATCGCATGCTATACTCAAAACCGTTCTATGATCACAAACGCCACAACAAAACACCTTCGAGCTTGTCACAACTATAAACCGAACCTCAAACACTTTCATGTATTTGGATCCCTTTGCTATCCGAATAATGATCGTGATGATTTTGGAAAGCTCAAAGCCAAAGGCGATATTGGAGTCTTTATTGGATCTTGTGACAATTCTAAAGGTTTCGAATGGAATCGTCGAACTAAGGAGGTAATGGAAATGATTCATGCTCAATTCGATGAACTCACGGATATGGCCACGAGTATATGACTTAGAACCCGGTCACAACTGTTTAAACTTCCTCGACCCCATCATCGTTTGAAGAAAGCCCTCATTAACTCGTCAACAAATGGAAGGTTATTTGCTCCTACGTTACGTGACGATATTGATGAGCGTGCTCTGGTATATCCATTTGTTTCATTGCACAACTGATAATATTCCTATACGATACACACATACAACAACTCTTGTTGAAGATGCACCTACACGATTGACTCCAACACTGTGATTGAACACACCGCCCAACAATGATGAACGGTGATGATATTACGAATGAAGTACCCCACTGCAGATTTTGATCCAAATCGTTCTTCAACCCGTTTGCCAATGGGCTAGCTTGCACGGATGTCGCGGAATCTTCAACAAACCATTTGAATCCTCGAATCGCACAATGTATACCAACATCAACCTCTACACATAGATGGACAAAAGACCATCCTCGGCTAACATTATTGGCAACCCGAATCAACGATCGTTCGAGACAACGTCTTCACTCGAGACGGTGAACATTGCATTTATGCACTCACCTGTCTGCCAATTTGAACCTAAAAACATTAAAGATGCAATGACTAAAGACAAGCTGGATTGAATCCATCTTGGAAGAACTCAACCAATTCAAGCGTCTTGAAGTATGGGAGGCGGTTGAAAGACCAACGAGGGTCTCGTCATTGGTCTAAAATGGATTTGGAAAAACAAATTGGATCTTTGAAGGAACGTCATCAAAACAAGTCACGTCTAGTTGCTAAGGGTTATCGTCGAGAAGAGGAATAGAATTTGAAGAATCTTTTGCTCGGTTGCTCGTCTTGAAATTGTTCGGATATTTCTCGTTCGCGAGCTCATATGAACATGACGGTCTATCGGATGGATGTCAAAGCGGCGTTTCTCAATGGGCAACTTAAAAAGCGGTCTATGTCACCAACCGGATGGATTCGTTGATCTGAGTTCCCTAACCATGTCTACAAACCGAACAAAGCTCTTTATGGTCTCAAACAAGCCCCTCGGGCATGGTACGATAAGCTATCATCTTTCCTCATTGCCAATAATTTCACCAAAGGCTCGGTTGACCCAACTCTTTTATACAATATCACGGGGCACATCTTAATTGTTCAAATTCGTGGATGACATCATTTTGGTTCTACACATAAAAGTTTTCAATGGCTTTTGCAAAACTAATGAAGAAAAATTTTGAAATGTCCATGATGGGTGAACTTACGTTCTTTTTAGGGCGCAAGTTCATCAATCACCCGTGGTATTTTCTCGAGTCGATCCAAATATGCCTTGAATTGGTAAACAAATGACTCATACCAAGAAGCTAGATCTTTGATTTACATGGAAATTAGTTGACCCCACCAAATCAAGTATTATTGGGTCCTCATGTATCTAACGACTAGCGGACTGATATTGTCTTCTTGGTTATCTATGCTCCCGTTATCGATCGCGACCAGCTGAAACCCACCTCTGAGGCTAAAAGAATCCTCCGATACATCAAGGAACCATTAACTTGGGGATCACGGTATCAGAAGGATTACGGTTTTGAACTAATCGCTTTTGATGACGACCACGCAGGATGCTTAGACTCGAGAAAAGTACTTGAGAGCTCTACAATTTCGGTGATAAAGCGGTGTCTTGGCAATCAAAGAAGCATGATTGTACATCGCCGCCATCAATCAAGCGAATATGTAGCCATGTCCGTGTTGTGCTCAAGTCATTTGGATGAGAACACAACTCAAAGACTATGGTTACGTGTTTTGAGAATCCCGATGTCTTTGCGACAATCGGTGCCATTGCAATCTCGTGCAACTCGATTCAAAGACTCGAAATCAAAGCACATCGATCACGCTATCATTTCATCAAGGACCACGTGGAGCAGGTACCGTTGAACTATACTTTGTGGTCTTGAATACCAATTGGCGGATCGCTCACCAAATCCTTGCCTCCCGCTAGGTTTAATGAGTTGGTCCACGAATTGGTATGAGTTGTTTGACTCAAGAGGAATTGGATGACCTCTTAAAATAGTCTTAAAAACACATCAAACACCAAAACATCTTTTGTAAATAAATTTTCAAAAACAAAATACAAAAATATAAAATCCGATAAAACAACAAAAATATTCTCTAATCTATCTTTCTTTCAACATGGCAAGTAGATTTCTTCCACAACACTTTTATCTTTCAAAATTCAAGATTTTTCCGATCAAGTGTTGAGGGGAGAAAATAAACTTTAAGCATTTCAAAACATTTGTGTACTTGCATGTTATCACATCTCGGTTGATTCTTTACAATGGTGGTGAATATTACGGTTTAATGACACTCCTCGGACTAAATTAATAACCTTTCATTATTTTCTCAAGTCGAGGGGAGTGTCGTCATGTTTCTTTCCTAAAACCTTCGTTTGATAACCATAAATGGAAGTTAAAAGCTTTGGATGAAAATGGAAAAGGTGGAGGGACTAAAGCGCCAAAAGCTTAAAGTTACTTTTAATAAAACACCTCCACCTAACCTATCCTTCACATTTAATACACCAAACCTAACAAGATCCTACGCCTATAATTCGTTCATCATATCAGTGTATTTGATCATCATTACGTAAGTAGATTAATGTTTCTAACGTGTTTTCAAACATTGGTTTTGAATTTTAAATGAATCCAACGGTCAAATCTATGGACATGAGTGATTTTGTGTTCTTCGCTTATGCGTAAGAACACTTGATCGTGTGTTTTGTGTTTGTGGCTTAAATGTTAATGTCAAAATGTTTTAAAAACATCATTGATATGTTTTCTATCATCAAAACAAACCCAGAAACACGATTTGATGAATATTGCGAATTAGGGTTTATGTGTCGAATTGGGCATTTTGAATGTGATGTGTCTTGGTTAAAAGATTGTTGTTTTATGCTCTTGCGTTGTTAAATTGATGATTTCCAAAGTCTATAGCCACCGAAACACGAATTGGTCATCAATTCGAAACTAGGGTTTAAAGTTCATAAACTTTGGGTATTTTGATTCTCAACAAATTAAGTGTTACAACTTGGCTTACATACTCACAACATGTCTTTGAACTACGAGAAAAGTTTAGTGCATAATCTATGGCTAGAATCCATACGCGTAGATTTAGGGTTTAGGCTACTGTATGTATTCTACGTAATAATGATTAAGATGTGCTAGTATGTTGTGTCTGTGATAAAATGATGTTTTGTGTTAACTTTGATGATTTGATAAACTTATTTGAGGCTTTGCTACGCTTAAAATTCAGAATCAAGGTCATTTGCTACTCTACGCATAAGGATTACCCTACAGCGTAGTTAAGTTATCGTAAGAATTATTCTCGCATAACTATTACAGCGTAAGGTTCTACAATGGACTACGCGTATCACTGTGGAAGGATATGCGTAAACAATGACCTCACGCATAAGGTCAACTCTTACGAGTAGCCTTACGCGTAAGGTTAATATATGCCTACGCATAAGCTCCCACGATAAGGTCTCCTTTTCCCACGCGTAACATTTCTTACAGCGTAAGTTAGGATTCTACGCGTAAGTTTACGCCTAAGCATATATCATTCACATCTCGCATAACTTTGCCAAAACTACGCTTAACCTGGATTGACCTTCATGATGATTTGTTCGTAACTTGTAAATAATCTAATCATAGCGTCACGAATCCAATAATGTCACTAATAAACTTAATGCGTCTAATATCTTGTGAACAATAAGTGATAACATAAACTTTAAAACTTAAAGTTAACTAACTCATAAACGAGTTCACGGCGTCATCGGACTATTGAATATACAAGTGACTTAGGACTCGCAACAATCATTAACACTTGTACATTCAATAACTAGACAATAAGACCTTACATTGACTAACATTATGTCTTCGATATGTTGGTTCTTTTGGCTAATGTTATTTGAGATCATAACATGGTGAACAAATGAATGTGGATGCACCGAAGTTCTCTCCATTAGCGATATCTATCCTCGCTGGCTATCCAATGAAGATAGGAAAGAATAATCTCGTGTTGACTTTGACACCCTCACTTGCTCGAATCTTCGTGTTTAATTGCTATTGACATTTCGAGGACTCATCCTTATCGAACATGCTTACTCACTCTGAACTGTTCACAGATCTACATCCAACAGTTACGGAACACTATGGAAAGGGTCAAAGGACAAGCTGCTGTGACGGTAACTCGAATAACAAACAAGTCACCATTACACCGGACTTAAGGGTCGTTCTCTAATTCTCAAGTCGATCCAACCAAACTATATGCCTCACTGTTGAAGAGCTCACTCTCCAATTCTTAATCGATATCGGTTATAGCGAGGCTACGGGAGTAATCAACAAGCATTCTCACGTAGAGCTTAAGAGTATTCCTCGACCATGGAGAACTCTCTACATGATCATCACCAAGTCTTTACGGTCGTGGTGTGCTATGAGCACCCTAAGCTCATGGAGCGCAAATATTCGGGCATTGGTCAACAAGAAACACATCGCTATCGAAGCTACGATTTGGGATGACATGATGTCATTTCTCAACAAACTTGGCTCAAAGATCCCTACATCGGATATACTAAATTGTTGATCCAGAGCACTTGGACTTCATCCCGACATTCCCAAGAGGCTCAATGACCCCGACAATCATGACATGTTGACGGAACCTATTCTATCTGTCGGAATCAAGGAAGCGTCTACGAAGAAACAAGGTCTTTGTCTTGATTTCCTTCTAGCGAAGATGTCGAAAGCTCGAATCGTACAAAAGGTATCCGGAAGCGATGACAAGGCAAAGTTGGTCATCTCGACAAAAAATCTTACGGAACACAGTAAGGAGAACGAGAAAAGGAAGTGTTGGAAGTGTCACAAGTTCGAGATAGTCGGAGAATGTTCCAAAGAAGAAACCTATTCCAAAGAGGAAACTTACCACTAAGAAAGTTCCTTCTCGAGGAAGCCACTCCGATCCGTTCACTGAACCGCAAAGACGACTCAGGGCGAAGACTCGATGCTACCGACACGGATGAAGAGATCACATACTCGAAGCGCAAAGGATTATAATCCTCGGTAGCAAAACCTCCAAGTCCTCCAATTTGTCCAAGAAAAAGGAAAACTCAGCAATTGTACCCTATGATGAGAGCTCGATGAAAAGAAGAAGAGCAATTGGATAAATCATACGGAAGAAGTTCAAAATCGTCCGACATCGTCAAAAGGTGAAGCATTTGCTAAAGATCAAATGGGTGGCCCCGGGAGGATCAAGTGGTCTTGCCCATTCCACTCCAGATCTCGATGCGGTTAATCGACCCGATAAGGGATCTGGTGCCACCACTCTTGTGCAACAACAAAAGCACTGTAGAGGATACTATTGAGTATTGATGCGTGCCAACGGTCAGCTAAATCACTCAAGCGGCCACTTGTGAATGGCGGACCGTGTCGACAAAGCGCTCAAGCACGAATGCAATGAAGATCACGGAGAATACAATGAATTCACGGGTCGTTTAGTCAGGAGACCAATGGTGTGTCAAAGCAAACTCGGAGGATAGAATGATCACTAAGGATAGTGATGCAGTAAAGGTTTTGATTAGAAATATTACACTCTTGATTGATTGGAATGGAATTGGACACGAATTGGAAAGCACAACAATCGGATGAAAGAAAGCGTAAGCGTAAGTTTTAAAAACTACGATCGTATAAAATAAAAGTGAAATCTAAGAAATAAAAGACCTAAAAATATGAAAATAACATTTTAGAATCTTAAAATAAAAGAAAATTATTAGAAAAGAAAATTATTTTTAACACTATTTAATTAATTATTATTAATTAAAAACTCTTTTAACTATTTAATAAATACTCTAAAATAGAAGAAAATACAAAATAAGGCTAGAAAAATATACTTATGATTCAGAAAATCTAAAATACTATAAAACTAATTTTAAAATTAAAAATATATTTTTATGCTTTTTAATTATTTATTACTAATTAATTACTATTTTAACTATTTAAAATTATAATAAATACTAAAAGATAGAGAAAAATATGAAACTTTTCTAAAAATACTATATGATGACAAAACAAGAAAATAGAAAAACAAGATTTGCTTATTAATAAGCTAAAAGAAAAATCAAAAAGCTAAGAAATATTAAATAAACACTATCACCGATTTTAATTGATCTTTTGGATTTTCTTTTGAAAACTACTTTAATCTCGATATTATGAAACTTTAACAAAGACAAAATTTTACAAACTTGAAATAAGTTGTTTGACAAGCTTATGGACCAACAGATGGCTTAATGAGCTTATTTGGTGGAAATAAGCTCAAACAAGCTCACACTTTGAAACAAAAGCTAGAATAAGATGAAATAAGTTACAAGCTCTTTGAAATGAAGCTAAAAGATAAAAAGAAGAACACTAATAAGCTAGAAACAAGCAAATAAGCACTGGTTAAAACACGTAAATGGGACAATCTTTAAGCTACTTGCAATTTCTAGCCAACAAGCTTCAAAATGAAAACTTGCGCTTGATACTTCAAGATGACCAGTTGGCTTTCCAAAGAAACAAAGTTCACAAGATTTGACCCACTAATAAGCTCTATGTGAGCTTATCAAGTTGGACCAACCAAGCGTACGCAGGCGTTGATTCGAGCAGTACCCAAAAGAAGCAATAAAATAAGCACTTAAAAGGCGATGAGCACAGAGAACTAGCATTTTATATTTTTGTTTAGCAACCTAACTTTAATAACCTAAGAGCTTTTAAGCTAAAACTTATTATTAAACCCACGGTGAAATTATCTAGTTTAATCAACGACCGAATGAAAATTTTGACTTTTGAAAACCAGAGAGTTGACTAAAATGAACTTTAATTCACTACTAATCACCGATTTTGTTGTTTTAAGTTATAATAAGGCTGATTTGAGCGGTATAAACAACTTGTGAACACAAAACAATGATCATAGATCAATAAATTCAACGGTGGACACATAAAGCATGATCAAAGCATTTTTGACTTTTGCTTGAATAAGGCTGATTTTGTTGGTTTCTATGAGCTAAAGAGACCTAATGAAACACGAACAAGCAATAACAATGTTTCCAACAAACTTTAATCTGATTAAACAAGACAATCCAAACACCTCTTTCTATGATTTGCTTTTTGGAATTTTCAAAACAAACCACAAATGTAAACCATAAACCGATTTCGACTTTGTATAATCTTTTATTAGAACTAATGAAGCCTAAAACAACAACCATAACAACCTTAAACTCGAAATGATCTATATGCTATTTTCTATGTCAAAATAAGATTTTAATAAACTACAAGTTTTAAAGAACAAATAAGCGATTTTAATGATTACTATCACTTAAATATAACTAATGATCACAAAGAAAGAAATTAAAGCTAATGAACAATTATAACGATTGAAATGCAAAATAGATAAAAGGCTTACAAAAGCTTTCCAATCGAAAACAGAGAACCAAGTTCACAAGACCAATCCTATAGGCTTACCACTAAGCCACTAACCCAAGGCCATCCATGATTCACTTCAACTCATTGTATACACCATTTCCAAGCGATTTTTGATTTTTAAACTATTTAATTAGTATTTTTGGTGATTTTTGATTTTAACTTCTAAACTTGTTTTAAATGTTTCTAAAAGCTTGAGTGAGCTTTCTCGGGAGCTTATATGATCTATTTTAGTCCATACAAACACCTAACAACAACATTTGATAATTCATGAAATTTTGCATAAACATGAAATTTTGCATAAACTTGAGATATGATTAAAACTTGAAATTGCTTATTAAAGGGTTCACAATACATCGAAGACTTAAAGCAGTTGCTTGAAAGCTTTAAAATACACTTAAACTTAAAAATACTTAAAACGACATTTAAGAAATTAAAATACACTAGATAAATTGATACATTGCATCTCTCATCCTCTTTATAGACTTTTGTTACTCCTTGTTGTCCTCTCGAATCTATCCCACCATTTACGAGCCACGGGATGCTTGAAACTCATCAAAACCGCCCAAGTGTCATTTTCACGCCAAATATTTCAAGCGGGTTTTATCATTAATTGGAGTTTGGTTTCAATCAATTAAAGTTTTTGGTGTTAGTGCGGTGGAGGGACAAGGTAAGGGAGGGTTGAAAAGTCATGAAAACTGCCTGCGGTTTTGGGATTCGTGCAGGGAGAGGGAGCTACTGATGCAGTATTTTGGCGCGTTTGAGGTGTTTTGACTTTGTTGATGGGGCTTAATAATACTGGGGTCAAGTTCAAGGTCATGGGTTCAAAATGCATTATGACTGGCTCAAGGGTCATGCTTGGGGTCAGTGGAGATTGGGCTTGGATAATGGATTTGGGCGGATTTGATTTTGTGATATATATGGTGTCCGTTTGGTTTAGAAGTAAACAAGGACCAATAATGTAATTTCACCAAACTTCAAGGACTCGATCATGATACTTTTCCAAACTTCTCACAAGGACCAAACATGACAAACATTGATAGTACAAGGATCCTTTTTGCATAAATTCCATTTTAAAAGGTCGAGGACTAATTTTGCAATTTTCTAAAGTTTAAGGACCTTTCTTGCCAATTGACCAAAGAATCATTCAAGGATCATTTTGACATTTTAGAATATTTTAGGACCTTGAATGATTAAATTCCACATTTTGATATTCCGTGGACTAGATTTGACAACTTTTAAAACTTGGGGACTAAAGCGCCAATTTTGCAAACTTGAATCATTTTCATCGATTTTGATCTTTTTGCATTTAAAACACATAAAACACGATTTGTGATATTTTGATCATTTTGATGTGTTTCGAGTGTTTTTCAGATGATTTTGCAGTTTAGATTGTACAAAATGATGAGTATTTAGACACTCATCAATCCCCATCGAGATATTGCTAGTCCTAGCAATGATTTGAAAAACTTGATGGATTTGAAAACTCTTTACCAAAAGCCATCACTTACGGAGTAGCCAATTGTTTTGATTCAAGTAAGAACCTTGGTACAACGATAACTAAATGATTTATTGGCAAATCATAAACCATATAACGGATTTGATGTGTCTTTACCGTAAGCCGTACCCATACGGACTAGCCAACTCTTAGATAAATTATCGAATTATCTTTGGTGAGTGAATACCAATTATGGATTTTCCACGCCTTTACCACAAGCCATAATCTTGCGGGCTAGCCAACCTTCACTTTTTAGGATATGGTGAGTTGAGAACCATACAATTTGGGCAAATTGCAAGCCATATAAGCGGATTTGAGAAATCTTTACCAAGAGCCGTTTGCTCTGGATTAGCTAATCCTTTGTCTTCTGAGACATGGCGATCGATAACCAAGATGAGTAAGTGAAAACACTTACTCCAAAAAAAAAATTTTGCCAAAATGGAATTAGGTAGATAATACATGATAAAATTCGTGAAATTCCCCCGCTTAGAAATGAATATTGCCCTCAATATTCAAAGTCACCGCGTTATTCAAACCGAGAGCGTAAAGGGAAATATAACGCCATTATTTAGAAGATTTTTTTTTTTTTTTTTTTTTTAGAACATGATTTTATATACAGGATGTGGCGAAACTCCCCATACTAGGGTGGTAGAAAGGGTAAGAAGGCGAAATATGGGTGAAAACCCATATGGTGCGTGCTAATGTTTTGATTACCGAGTCACTAGCTTGACTCGATCCCCGCATTCATTTGTTCATGGGGAAAGTAGCGTGGAAAACCAATCTCAATCGGACTTTCATTCGGTGTTAATAAACACATGAACATCGAAAGTTCCACTCAGACGAGATACAATAGGTATTTTTAATAGTATAAACTATAAAAGAATAATAGGGGTCAAAGATGGTGTCCTCATTCCGAAAGAGAAAAGGAAAGAGCAACCACACCATTTGTGAAGAATGGAATAAATATGTGCATTACAATGCATGTCCATTCCTCATCGAAAGAAGTAAATCACCATTTTGACATTTTTAAGCTTATATTTGAAGCTTTTATGGTGATTATCAAAGGAATTTCGGGAGGGAGGTTTGGGGACGATTCTTCGTTTAATAAACTTTCAAGAAAAAGGATATCCCCTCAGATCCAAGTAAGAATCATCAACCTGCTGGGATTGACTCATCACTTAGAAAAGCATCGACTTCATTCCAAAATTATCATCTTCCTCATCCAGTGAGAGAAGGAATGGAAAAGTCGGAAATAATTGGATCCGGAGATGAAATGGATGATGGATCTTTTGAAGAGTTCAGTTTCACCTACAGAGTTAACAAACTCAATACGATAAAGCGATTAGGAGGTGGGACAAGTGGTGTGCTCTTAGAGCTAGAAATTTCCACCACTTCCGATAAAGTCTCCGATTCTAGATCATCATCATCAAGAATACTCATGACTCCCTTGGTACAACTTTTAAACCATTTGTTTGAACCGGGGTTGATTTTAGAGCTTTTAGCTCAACACGTTTTGGTGACTCTTTTAACAAGTGAAATTAGAGTGTTGCATCGATTCTTTTAGATTTTGATCGATTGTGGCAACACTATGTTTGTTGAGAGGTTTGGAGTTCCGGTTGATATTAAGCGTGAGTTCTTCGTTATCAACCCGTATAGTTAACTCTTCACAAATACATCAATTGAGCACGGCTGGTTCTCAAGAAAGCTCTCCCAAGATGAGGGGAACTCTAGGATGCGCATCAAAGTTTACTACAACAAAGTCGGTGGGAAAATGAAACTTCCCTACCTTTACCACGACATCCTCGGCTATTCCAAGTGGGCGAGGTTATTATACGGTCCGCTAGCTCGAGAGTCATACAAGTAGGAGTAAGTTCGGGAGAGAAAGTTTCTTCCATCTTGAGAGTGGCATGAGGTTAATGCTAAGCGCCAAGATCGGCTAGGAGAGCATTGAACCATCCCAAGAAATCACATGGGATTAAAATCTGCTGGGGTCTTCAAGCTTTTCGGAAGCTTTTAAGAAGGACCGAGCATTGCTCATTGAGAGGGTTTTAGCCATTTCGGATAACTTATCTTTGTTGCTTAGTAACCCTTTAAGGGTGGATGCAAATTGGGCATTAGAGCGAGAGCATCAACGAAGCTTATATCAAAGTGCAGTTCATTGAAAATTTGAAAAAATTTCCATTTGCTCTTTGGTTTTGTCTTTAAGCTTCTCATCATGCATTCTTGATGGGTAAGGAAGAGAAGATTTGGATACTGTTTCTCTTGAGAGCTACAGGAGGTTCAAAAACAACTCCTTGATTTGACTTGGGTTTCTGGACAACTTGAGGTTGGACTACGAAGGTGGGGCGTGTCGCGGTGCCATGAGCTTGAATAATGCACCTTGTCCGTAGGATCCTTGGTAACTTGACTCATTGGCACGGTGGAGGAGGCATTGGGTCAAAGGTCCATTGTGTGTCCGAGGTTCACTCTCCACTACCTTAGGGAGAGAAGAAGAAGAGGTAGTAAGGCGGCGAGTTCGGTGTATGAAACACCACTTGGTTGTGATCGCCTTAGCATCGCCCCTCGGGTTAGCGATCGTGTTGCTCGGAAGTTTTCCGAGCCCGCAGGGTCGATCATTTAAAGACTTCTTAAGATCACGATCCGATCGTGACCAACAACTGTTCATTTCATCTTGGGATTTCATGAGGCTGCTTGATAACTCATCGGATGATGGTCTCTTGGAGGAGCAATGATGAGGAGGAGCTGGAGGACAATTTGAGGCCGTATGTTTTGATTATAGCCAAAATTCCTTGATTAGGATTCATATTCCCATGAAATTGATTCCCTCGATTGAAGTTGTTTTGATGAAGGTTCCATGATGTTGGAAACCTTGATTGGGTCCAGGATAGAAATTTCCTTGGTTTTGATAACCTGGTTCATTCTTGGTTGGTTACGATTCGGTTTGCATGTTATGATTCTGGTTAAACCGGGTGGTGCTCGATTAGTGTTAGCACGGTAGTGTGGTTCATTTGAGGGCGGTATTGATTACCTCCTTGCCGTGAACTACCGGCTAGAGCATTGGCTTCAAAGGACTACCATCGGTGGCGGTACAATTGTAGTATGCATGAGGACCACCACAAGTAACACAACTCTCGACTTTCTTCACTTGACATGTGTTGGTGTCGAGTGAAGGTCACTTTCTTCACAGTTAGCAAGAACCAAGCTCGAACGATGTCTGTGAGTTTGTCAATCTTAGCATCGGTGCTAGATGTACTCACGGGGAAGAAGAAGAAGGTCCGGCATGAGGCGATATGTCTTTGCTACTGAAAGGACGGACACGAGATTTGTTCTCAATGATCGCAAGGCCTCTTTTGTGGTCTTGCTCAGAAATACCTCATGGAGGCATTCAAAGAGTCTTGATTGGTCCGATTGAGACCATTATAGAAAGTATCCATTGCATTAACTCGGTAAAACCATGATCACGGACACTTGAAGCAACTCTTTGTAACGATCCCATGCCTCCCCGAATGATTCATCAAATCTCCGAGAAAATTTCATTATCTCATTCTTAAGACTTGTGGTTCGGGATGGAGGATAGAACTCGTTAATGAACTTGGTGACTAGATCTTCCATGTCTCAATAGAGCGAGGGGTTGTTTCTCGCCGATTCCGGCTTGTCCTACAGAAAATGGGAGCGGAAGAAGCTTGATAGCTTCATGTGGGACATTCTTGTACTTGATGGTAGATGCAATCTTGTTAAACCATCGAATGTGTGCATGAGGATCATCCCGCTCAAAACCATAGAATTGGCTTTGGGTTACTAGATTAAGCAACCCGGTTTGAGCTCGAGCGTGTCGACCGCGATGGTCTGGGACAACAATGGCATCTCCGTAACCTCGATGGGTGCTGGAGAAGCTCATTCATGGGTTTGTCTTCGCCATTTCGGCGGAGGTGGTGGTGGTAGGCGTTCCTCGATCACGGTGAAGGAGTGAGCGTCTCTCGTCTCGAGGAATCTTTCCAAGTTCGGAAAGTGGACTTGTAGGCGGAAGAAGCAGTGCATGCACTAAGTATAAAATCAATTTTCAAAACAAATTAGGCAAAACACAAGTGAACTTAACCAATAATCACAAATGAAATGGCTTCTTTGAAAAAGGTACACCAAATCACAAGTGACACAAAGGCAAGTTTTAAATCGATGTTGGGAACTTATTATGGTCGCCCCAGGTTAGGTAGTGCCTTTGCTTGATTTGCGGTGGTTGATTTTTATGTATAAATTAAGTACCACTGAAAAGACGTAGGTAAGATTTGTGCAGATGGGTTTAAAAACTTTTGGACAATATTTTTGGTATCGTCTCGTTTAACCAAATCGCATCTTGTTTAAGAATCACCTTAAAAACAATACAAGATAGAAAACGCCACGATTGTTTTGTTGTTTTATATTTTTTGGTGTTTTAACACTTTAGGAAAAGTGCTAAATGAACTTTTGGATTTTGAAAACTTTACAAAAAACTTTTACAAATGATGGGTTATGTGCAATAATGGGTCCGAAAATGGCTAAACACACGCTAAAGCCTCCGGCGTAGCGAAAATTTGATCGTGCAAGCAGGTCAAGCTAAATCACTCAAGCCGCCACTTGTGAATGGCGGACCGAATCGACTTAAAGCTGCTCAAGCACGAATGCAATGAAGATCTGGAGAATACAATGAATTCGGGTCGTTTAGTCCGCGGAGACTCGATGGTGTGTCAAAGCAAACTCGGAGGATAGAATGATCACTAAGGATAGTGATCGTAAAGGTTTTGATTAGAAATATTACACTCTTGATTGATTGGAATGGAATTGGACACGTAATTGGAAAGCACAACAATCGGAAAGAAAGCGTAAGCGTAAGTTTTAAAACTACATACATGTATAAAATAAAAAGTGAAATCTAAGAAATAAAAGACCTAAAAATATGAAAATAACATTTTAGAATCTTAAAAATAAAAGAAAATTATTAGAAAAGAAAATTATTTTTAACACTATTTAATTAATTATTATTAATTAAAACTCTTTAACTATTTAATAAATACTCTAAATAGAAGAAAATACAAAATACGGCTAGAAAAATATACTTATGATTCAGAAAAATCTAAAATACTATAAAACTAATTTTAAAATTAAAATATATTTTTATGCTTTTTAATTATTTATTACTAATTAATTACTATTTTAACTATTTAAAATTATAATAAATACTAAAAGATAGAAAAATATGAAACTTTTTCTAAAAATACTATATGATGACAGAAAACAAAGAAAAATAGAAAGATCCTACGCCTATAATTCGCTCATCATATCCGTGTATTTGATCATCATTCGTAAGTAGATTAATGTTTCTAACGTGTTTTCAAACATTGGTTTTGAATTTTAAATGAATCCAACCACAAATCTATGGACATGAGTGATTTTGTGTTCTTCGCTATGCGTAAGAACACTTGATCAATGTGTTTTGTGTTTGTGGCTTAAATGTTAATGTCAAAATGTTTTAAAACATCATTGATATGTTTTCTATCATCAAACAAACCCGTAAACACGATTTGATGAATATTAATTAGGGTTTATGTGTCGAATTGGGCATTTTTGAATGTGATGTGTCTTGGTTAAAAGATTGTTGTTTTATGCTCTTGCGTTGTTAAATTGATGATTTCAAAGTCTATAGCCACTGTAAACACGAATTGGTCATCAATTCGAAACTAGGGTTTAAAGTTCATAAACTTTGGGTATTTTTGATTCTCAACAAATTAAGTGTTACAACTTGGCTTACATACTCACAACATGTCTTTGAACTACCGAGTAAAAGTTTAGTGCATAATCTATGGCTAGAATCCATACGCCAGAGATTTAGGGTTTAGGCTACTGTATGTATTCTACGCGTAATGCTTAAGATGTGCTAGTATGTTGTAACTGTGATAAAATGATGTTTTGTGTTAACTTTGATGATTTGATAAACTTATTTCGTGCTTTGCTACGCTTAAAATTCGAATCAAGGTCATTTGCTACTCTACGCATAAGGATTACCCTCACGGCAGAAGTTGTTATGCGTAAGAATTATTCACGCATAACTATTACGCCGAATGGTTCTACAATGGACCACGCGTATCCCGTGAAGGATATGCGAACAATGACCCCACGCATAAGGTCAACTCACGAGTAGCCCACGCTGTAAGGTTAATATATGCCTACGCATAAGCTCCACGCATAAGGTCTCCTTTTCCTACGCTGTAACATTTCACGCGTAAGTTAGGATTCTACGCTGTAAGTTTACGCCTAAGCATATATCATTCCCGTCTCACGCACAACTTTGCCAAAACTACGCTTTAACCCCGGATTGACCTTCATGATGATTTGTTACGTAACTTGTAAATAATCTAATCATAACGTCATCTAATCCAATAATGTCACTAATAAACTTAATCGTCTAATATGTCGTGAACAATAAGTGATAACATAAACTTTAAAACTTAAAGTTAACTAACTCACTAAACAGCTTCACGACGTCAACTGGACTATTGAATATACAAGTGACTTAGGACTCGCAACAATCATTAACACCGTACATTCAATAACTAGACAATAAGACCTTCATTGACTAACATTATGTCTTTCGATATGTTGGTTCTTTGGCTAATGTTATTTCGCATCATAACATGGTCGAACAAATGAATGTGGATGCACCAAGTTCTCTCCATTAGCTTATATCTATCCTCATGGCTATCCAATGAAGATAGGAAAGAATAACTCCCGTGTTGACTTTGACACCCTCACTTGCTCGAATCTTGGTGTTTAATTGCTATTGACATTCGAGGACTCATCCTTATCGTAACATGCTTACTCACTCTGCAAATCGCTTCCCGAGATCTACATCCAACAGTTACGGAACACTATGGAAAGGGTCAAAGGACAAACCACGCGACGGTAACTCGAATAACAAACAAGTCACCATTACACCGCAGGACTTAAGGGTCTTCCTAATTCTCAAGTCGATCCAACCAAACTATATGCCTCACTGCCAAGAGCTCACTCTCCAATTTTAATCGATATCGGTTATGACGAGGCTAAGGAGTAATCAACAAGCATTCTCACGTAGAGCTTAAGAGTATTCCTCAACCATGGAGAACTCTACATGATCATCACCAAGTCTGTTTCGGGTCGCGTGCTATGTGAGCACCCTAAGCTCATGGAACCGCAAATATTCGGCATTGGTCAACAAGAAACACATCGCTATCGAAGCTCGATTTGGGATGACATGATGTCATTTCTCAACAAACTTGGCTCAAAGATCCCTACATCGGATATACTAAATTGTTGATCCAGAGCACTTGGACTTCATCCCGACATTCCCAAGAGGTTCAATGACCCGACAATCATGACATGTTGACGGAACCCATTCTATCTGTCGAATCAAGGAAACGCTCGAAGAAACAAGGTCTTTGTCGCCGATTTCCTAATCAAGATGTCGAAGCTCAATCGCATAAAAGGTATCTGAAGCGATGACAAGGCAAAGTTGGTCATCTCGACAAAAATCTTCTCGAACACCCTGTAAGGAGAACGAGTAAAGGAAGTGTTGGAAGTGTCACAAGTTCAGATAGTCGAGGAATGTTCCAAAGAAGAAACCTATTCCAAAGAGGAAACTTACCACTAAGAAAGTTCCTTCTCGGGAAGCCACTCCGATCCGCTCACCCGAACCGCAAAGACATTCAAGGACGAAGACTCGATGCTAACGACATGTATGAAGAGATCACATACTCAAAGCGCAAAGGATTATAATAATCACACAAGCCGCCACTTGTGAATGGCCACCGTAATGAGACTTAAAATAGTGAAAGCACAAATGCAATGAAGTCTGGAGAATACAATGAATTCCGGGTCGTTATGTCCCCGGAGACTCAATGGTGTGTCAAAACAAACTCAGATGATGGAGTGATCACTAAGGATAGTGATCCGTAAAGGTTTTGATTGAGATATTACACCTCGATTGCTTGGAATGGAATGGAATACGAATTGGAAAGCACAACAATCGATGAAAGAAACGTAAACGTAAGTTTAAAACTACGTAGACGTACAAAATAAAAGTAAAATCTAAGAAATAAAAGACCTAAAAATATGAAAATAACATTTTGGAATCCTAAAATAAAAGAAAATTATTAGAAAAAGAAAATTATTTTTAACACTATTTAATTAATTATTATTAATTAAAACTATTTTAACTATTTAACAAATACTCTAAAATAGAAGAAAATATAAAATAAGGCTAGAAAAATAAACTTATGATTCATAAAAATCTAAAATACTATAAAACTAATTTTAAAATTAAAAATATATTTTCACACTTTTATCTAATTATTACTAATTAATTACTATTTAAAATACACTTAAATACTAGAAAATATAAAATAAACTTGAAAAATAAAATTTTAACTTGGAAAAATCTAAAATATGATAAAACTAATTTTAAAACAGAAAAGATATTTTTATAATTTTTAATTATTTATTACTACTTAATTACTATTTTAACTATTTAAAATTATAATAAATACTAAAAGATAGAGAAAATATGAAACTTTTCTAAAAATACTATATGATGACAGAAAACAAAGAAAAATAGAAAAACAAGATTTGCTTATTAAAAGCTAAAAGAAAAATCAAAAAGCTAGGAAATATTAAATAAACACTATCACCGATTTTTAATTGATCTTTTCCGGAGTTTCTTTTGAAAACTACTTTAATCTGATATTATGAAACTTTAACAAAGACAAAATTTTACAAACTTGAAATAAGTTTGTTTGACAAGCTTAATATCCCAACAGATTAGCTTAAGAGCTTATTTGGTGAAATAAGCTCAAACAAGCTCACACAATTGAAACAAAAGCTAGAATAAGATGAAAACAAGCTATATGAACTGAAATGAAGCTTAGAGATACAGAGAAGCACACTGAAAAGCTATTATGAAGACAATAAGCACTTAGCTATTTGTGGTGAAAAACAGAAAATGGGACAAAGTTAGGGCTTATTGCAGCCCTAGCAAACAAACTAAAAAATGAAAACTAAGTCTTGGGACCTCAAGATAACCAGGTTGGCTTTCCAAAGAACCAAGGATCACAAGTTTTGGACAACTATAGAGCTTTTGGTGAGCTTATCAAGTTTGACCAACCAACTGTGCACAGGGCACTCTTTTCAGACAGGTACCCAAAAGAAGCTAGAAAATAAGCACTTTATAAGCTGATTCAAAGAGAACTAGTATTTTTATATTTTTGTTTAGCAACTAGACTTTAAAACCCCAAAAGCTTTTAAGCTAAAACTCACTATTGAACATACAATGAAAATATCTGTTTTAATCAAAAACGACCAAATGAGAAATTTTGACTTTTATGAAAAACAAAAGAGTTGACCAAGATGAAATTTGGATTGATTCTAAGAACTGATTATGTTGTATTAAGGTGATATAAGACTGATTTGAGTACTTTTAACAACTTGCTAACACAAAATCATGATCCTAGAATTTAAAACTCCAACAAGCTAACAAGAGAGATGGATTAAAGAGATTTTGACTTTTGTTGAACAAGGATGATTTTATTTGTTTCTTTGAGTTATTAGGTTAGTATGAAACACGAACAAGCTCAAACAAACACCCCAAACAAGTTCTATTGCGCTTTAACAAGCAAATCCAAACACCCTTATAAGTGCGGTTTTGATGTTTTCAAAGCCAATCTCAAATTTAAACCATAAAGCGTGATTTCGGACCTCATATAATCATTAACTAGGACTAAAGAAACACTAATTGACAACAATAACAACATAAAATCAAGAAATCACAACTAATCTAATTTAATGTGAAAAGGAGATTTTTCAAAATGCAAATTTAAAAGAACAAATAACCGATTTTTAAGCTTAAACACACTTAATTAAAACTAGTGATCACTAAGAAATGAAATATAAGCTAATTAACAACTATAACAAGAAATGCCAAGATGATCAAAAGGGCTTACAAAAGCTTCCAAGCTCATAACTGAGAACAAGAACCAATGAACACCCCTATTAGCTTACCACTAAGCTACTAAACCAAGGCCATCCAAGATTTACCCTGCTCCAGCTGTATACTCCATTTCCAAGTGATTTTTGATTTTTAAACTATTTAATTTGTATTTTTGGTGATTTTCTGATTTTGATTCTAAACTGATTTTAAATGTTTCTAAAAGCTTGAATGAGCTTTATGGGAGCTTACATGATCTAATTCAGTCCAAAGCAACTAATAAAAACAACATTTGATCATATGAGATTTTGAGCATGAAATTTGCATAAACTTTAAATAGAACTTGATAATGAAATTAAGGATTAGAAAAGATTCAAATACACTTTTATAACTTAAACAAAGTACTTGAAAGATTAAAAATACACTTGAAATCTGAAAATGACTAAAACGACATAAAGACTTAAATTTTTACACTAGATAGATTGATACAATGCATCTCTCCTCTTCTTTATAGATTTTTTAGCATCCCCATGTCTCGATTGCTTCCACCAAATTCCGAGCCACTGGATCACTCTAACTCATCAAACCGTCCACTTGTGTTTTGGCGCCAATTTCTTCAAAGCGTGTTTTATCATTAATTGGAGGGTGGGTTGAGTCAATTAAGAGAGTTTGGGTGTTAGTGGAGGTGGAGGGACAAAGTATGGAGGGGTTGAAAGGGTGGAAACCATGACCTGGTTTTGGTGTTTCAATTGGGGAGGAGGAAGAGCTATAGAAGCTGGTTTGAAGGTTTTCTTTTCGGTTTGACTTTCGTTGACCGGGTTAATATAAAAGGTTGGGGTTGGATATGGGCCAAGGATTGGATATTGGGCTTTTGATATATATATGGTGTCCGTTTGGTTTAAGTAGAATACAAGGACCAATAGTGTAAATTATCCAAACCTCAAGGATCGAAAGTGCCACTATTCCAAACTTATCACAAGGACCAATTTTGACAAACTTTGAAAGAACAAGGATCCTTTTGCATAAGTTCCATTTTAAAAGGTCCAAGGACTAATTTTGCAATTTTCCAAAGTTTAAGGACCTTTTCGCCAATTGACCAAAGAATCATTCAAGGATCATTTTTACAACTTAGAATACTTGAGGACCTTGAATGATAAAATTCCACATTTTGAATTCCGTGGACTAGATTTGACAACTTTTAAAACTTGAGGACTAAAGCGCCAATTTTGCAAACTTGATACATTTTCATCGATTTTGATGTTTTGCATTTAAAACACATAAAACACCGATTTGTGATATTTTGATCATTTTGATGTGTTTCGAGTGTTTTCGAGATGATTCTGCAGCTTTAGATTATACAAAATGATGAGTATTTAGACACTCATCAATCCCCACATCGAGATATTGCTAGTCCCTAGCAATGATTTGAGAAAACTTAATGGATTTGAAAACTCTTTACCAAAAGCCATCACTACGGAGTAGCCAAATGTTTTGATTCAAGTAAGAACTATGGTACAACGATAACCATCTCGATTTATTGGCAAATCATAAACCATATAACGGATTTGATGTGTCTTTACGAAGCCGTTTGCTCGGACTAGCCAACTCTTAGATAAATTATCGAATTATCTTTGGTGAGTGAATACCAATTATGGATTTTCCATCGCCTTTACCACAAGCCATAACCTTGCGGGCTAGCCAACTCTTCACTTTTTAGGATATGGTGAGTTGAGAACCATACAATTTTGGGCAAATTGCAAGCCATATAAACGGATTTGAGAAATCTTTACCAAGAGCCGTTTGCTCTGGATTAGCTAATACTTTTGTCTTCTGAGACATGGCGGATCGATAACCAATTGAGTAAGTGTAGAACACTTACTCCAAAAAAAAAAATTTTGGCCAAAACGGGAATTGGGTGGATAATATATGATAAAATTCGTGAGAATTCCCCACACTTAGAAATGAATATTGCCCTCAATATTCAAAGTACCGCGGTTATGCCGAAACAAAGAACGTAAAAGGGAAATACTAAGGCCATTATTTAGAAGATTTTTTTTTTTTTTTTTTTTTTTTTTTAACTGATATATATACAAAACATGGGAAACCCCCCACACTAGGGTGGAAGAAAGAGGTAAGAAGATGAAATATGGGTGAAACCCATATGGTGCGTATCTCTGTTTTTGATTACCGAGTCACTAGCTTGACTCGATCCCGCATTCATTGGTTCATGGGGAAAGTAACGTGGAAAACCAATCTCAATCGGACTTTCATTCACGGTGTTAATAAACGATGAACATCGAAAGTTCCACTCGACGAGATACAACCGATATTTTTAATAGTAGAAACTATAAAGAATAATATCGGGTCAAAGATGGTGTCCTCATTCCCGAAAGAGAAAGGGAAAGAGCAACTACACCATTTGTGAAGAATGGAATAAATATGTGCATTACAATGCATGTCCATTCCTCATTAGAAGAAGCAAATCACCATTTTGACACTTTTAAGCTTAAATTTGAAGCTTTTATGGTGATTATCAAAGGAATTTCGGGAGGGAGGTTTGGGGACGATTCTTCGTTTAATAAACTTTCAAGAAAAAGGATGTCCCCTCGAATCCAAGTAAGAATCATCAACCCCTGCTGGGATTGATTCATCACTTAGAAAAGCATCGACTTCATTCCAAAATTATCATCTTCCTCATCCGAGTGAGAGAAGGAATGGAAAAGTCGAAACAATTGGATCCGGAGATGAAATGGATGATGGATCTTTTGAAGAGAGTTCGATTTCACCCTGAGTTAACAAACTCAATACGATAAACCGATTAGGAGGTGGGACAAGTGGTGTGCTCTTAGAGCTAGAAATTTCCACCACTCCGATAAAGTCTCCGATTCTAGATCATCATCATCAAGAATACTCATGACTCCCTTGGTACAACTTTCAAACCATTTGTTTGAACCGTGGTTGATTTTTAGAGCTTTTAGCTCAAAGACGTTTTGGTGACTCCTCTTAACCGTGAATTAGAGAGTGTTGCATCGATTCTTTTAGATTTTTGATCGATTGTGGCAACACTATGTTTGTTCGAGGTTTGGAATTCCGTTGATATTAAACGTGAGTTCTTCGTTATCAACCCGTATAGTTAACTCTTCAAAAATACATCGATTAGAGCACGGCTCGTTCTCAAGAAAGCTCTCCCAAGATGACGGGAACTCTAGGATCTGCATCAAAGTTTACTACAACAAAGTCAGTGGGAAAATGAAACTTCCCTACTTTTACCACGACATCCTCGGCTATTCCAAGTGGACGAGTTATTGTACATCCGCTAGCTCGAGAGTCATACAAGTAGGAGTAAGTTCGGAGAGAAAGTTTCTTCCATCTTGAGAGTGGCATGAGGTTAATGCTAGCGCCAAGATCGGCCAAGGCGGAGCATTGAACCATCCCAAGAAATCACACGGATTAAGAATTTGCTGTGGTCTTCAAGCTTTTCGGAAGCTTTTAAGAAGGACACGAGCATTGCTCATTGAGAGGGTTTTAGCCATTTTAGATAACTTATCTTTGTTGCTTAGTAACCCTTTAAGAGTGGATGCAAATTTGGGCATTAGAACGAGAGCATCAACGAAGCTTATATCAAAGTGCATTCATTGAAAATTTGGAAAAATTTTTCCATTTGCTCTTTGGTTTTGTCTTTGAGCTTCTCATCATGCATTCTGGATGGGTAAGGAAGTTGACTAGACTTTTGAGCGGGATGGAAGTCCTTTTGGCTCGAATTTGTCTTAGGAACTTGGGTTCGGACTTAAAACTTGGACTACCGAAGGTGGGACGTGTCTTGTGCCGTGGGCTAGAATAATGCACCTTGTCCGTTGGATCCTTGGTAACTTGACTCATTGGCACAGTGGAGGAGGCATTGGAGTCAAAGGTCCATTGTGTGTCCGAGGTTCACTCTCCACTACCTTAGGGAGAGAAGAAGAAGAGGTAGTAGGAGCAGCAGGTCCGTGTATGAAACACCACTTGGTTGTGATCGCTTTAGCATCGCCTCGGGTTAGCGATCGTGTTGCTCGGAAGTTTTCCGAGCCCGAGGGTTGATCATTTAAAGACTTCTTAAGATCACGATCCGACCGACCAACAACCTGTTCATTTCATCTTGGGACTTCATGAATTGCTTCAAGAACTCATCGATGATGGTCTGGAGGAGCAATGACGGAGGAGCTGGAGGGACAATTTGAGGTCGTATGTTTTGATTATAGCCAAAATTCCCTTGATTAGGATTCATATTCCCATGAAATTGATTCCCTCGATTGAAATTGTTTTGATTAAGGTTCCTTGATGTTGGAAACCTTGATTGGGTCCAGATAGAAATTACCTTGGTTTTGATAACCTTGGTTCATTCTTGGTTGGTTCGATTCGGTTTTGCATGTTATGATTACGGTTAAAACCGGTGGTGCTCGATTAGTGTTAGCACGGTAGTGTGGTTCATTTTGAGGACGGTATTGATTACCTCCTTGCCGTGAACTACCCGCTAGAGCATTGGCTTCAAATGGACTACCATCGGTGGCGGTACAATTGTAGTAAGCATGAGGACCACCACAAGTGACACAACTCTCGACTTTCTTCACTTCAAGATGTGTTGGTGTCTCGAGTGAAGGTCACTTTCTTTCCGTTAGCAAGAACCAAAGCTCGAACAATGTCTCGTGAGTTTGTCAATCTTAGCATCGGTGCTAGATGTACTCACGGGGGATGAAGAAGAAGAAGGTCCAAGATGAGACCGATATGTCTTTGCTCGGAAAGGACGGACTTGAGATTTGTTCTCAATGATCCGCAAGGCCTCTTTTGTGGTCTTGCTCAGAAATTACCTCCGGAGGCATTTAAAGAGTCTTGATTGGTCCGATTGAGACCATTGTAGAAAGTATCCATTTGCATTAACTCGGTAAAACCGTGATGCGGACACTTGAAGCAACTCTTTGTAACGATCCCATGCCTACCCGAATGATTCATCAAATCTCCGAGAAAATTTCATTATCTCATTCTTAAGACTTGTGGTTCGGGATGGAGGATAGAACTCGTTAACGAACTTGGTGACAAGATCTTCCCATGTCTCTATAGAACGAGGGGTTGTTTCTCAAGCCAATTCCGGCTTGTCCTCTAGAGAAAATGGGAACGAAGAAGCTTGATAGCTTCATGTGGGACATTCTTGTACTTGATGGTAGATGCAATCTTGTTAAACCATCGAATGTGTGCATGAGGATCATCCCGCTCAAAACCATAGAATTGGCTTTGGGTTACTAGATTAAGTAACCCGGTTTTGAGCTCGAAAGTGTCACCACGATGGTGGGACAACAATGGCATCTCCGTAACCCTCGATGGGTGCTTGGAGAAGCTCATTCATGGGTTTGTCTTACGCCATTTCGGCGGTGGTGGTGGTGGTAGACGTTCCTCACCACGGTGAAGGAGCCGAACGCCCTCACGCTTACGAGGAATGTTTCCAAGTTCGAAAGTGGACTTGTAGAATGGAAGAATGAGTGCGCATGCACTATGTATAAAAATCAATTTTCAAAACAAATGAGGCAAAACACAAGTGAACTTAACCAATAATCACAAATGAAATGGCTTCTTTGAAAAAGGTACACCAAATCACAAGTGACACAAAGGCAAGTTTTAAATCGATGTTCGGGAACTTATTATGGTCGCACCCCGCTAGGTAGTGCATCGCCTTGATTTGCGGTGGTTGATTTTTATGTATAAATTAAGTACCACCGAAAAGACGTAGGTAAGATTTGTGCGAGATGGGTTCAAAAACTTTTGGACATATTTTTGGATCGTCTCGTTTAACCAAATCGTCATTGTTTAAGAATCACCTTAAAAACAATACAAGATAGAAAACGCCACGATTGTTTTGTTGTTTTATATTTTTGGTGTTCTTAACACTTTAGGAAAAGTGCTAATGAACTTTTGATATCTAATAACTTTACAAAAAACTTTTACAAATGGTGGGTTATGTGCAATATGGGTCCGAAATGGCTAAACACACGCTAAAGCTCCCAAAGCGCGCTAAAATTTGATCCGTGCTAAACCGTCAAGTCTAATCACACAAGCCGCCACTTGTGAATGGCCAACCGTAATGAGACTTAAAACAAAGGAAAGCACAAATGCAATGAAGTCCTGGAGAATACAATGAATTCCCGGGTCGTTATGTCCCACGGAGACTCAATGGTGTGTCAAAACAAACTCAGATGATGGAGTGATCACTAAGGATAGTGATCTGTAAAGGTTTTGATTGAGAAATTACACTACTGATTGCTTGGAATGGAATGGAATACAGAATTGGAAAGCACAACAATCAGATGAAAGAAACGTAAACGTAAGTTTAAAAACTACGTAGACGTACAAAATAAAAAGTAAAATCTAAGAAATAAAAGACCTAAAAATATGAAAATAACATTTTTGGAATCCTAAAAATAAAAGAAAATTATTAGAAAAAAGAAAATTATTTTTAACACTATTTAATTAATTATTATTAATTAAAAACTATTTTAACTATTTAACAAATACTCTAAAATAGAAGAAAATATAAAATAAGGCTAGAAAAATAAACTTATGATTCAGAAAAATCTAAAATACTATAAAACTAATTTTAAAATTAAAAATATATTTTTCACACTTTTTATCTAATTATTACTAATTAATTACTATTTAAAATACACTTAAATACTAGAAAATATAAAATAAACTTGGAAAAATAAAATTTTAACTTGGAAAAATCTAAAATATGATAAAACTAATTTTAAAACAGAAAGATATTTTTATACTTTTAATTATTTATTACTAATTAATTACTATTTTTAACTATTTAAAATTATAATAAATACTAAAAGATAGAGAAAAATATGAAACTTTTTCTAAAAATACGATATGATGACGAAAACAAAGAAAAATAGAAAACAAGATTTGCTTATTAAAAGCTAAAAGAAAAATCAAAAAGCTAGGAAATATTAAATAAACACTATCACTGATTTTTAATTGATCTTTTTCTGGATTTTCTTTTTGAAAACTACTTTAATACTGATATTATGAAACTTTAACAAAGACAAAAATTTTACAAACTTGAAATAAGCTGTTTGACAAGCTTAATATCCCAACAGTTAGCTTAAGAGCTTATTTGGTGGAAATAAGCTCAAACAAGCTCACACACTGAAACAAAAGCTAGAATAAGATGAAAACAAGCTATATGAACTGAAATGAAGCTAAGAGATACAGAGAAGCACACTGAAAAGCTATTATGAAGACAATAAGCACTTAGCTATTTGTGGTGAAAAACAGAAAATGGGACAAAGTTAGGGCTTATTGCAGCCCTAGCAAACAAACTAAAAAATGAAAACTAAGTCTTGGGACCTCAAGATAACCAGTTGGCTTTCCAAAGAACCAAGGATCACAAGTTTTGGACAACTATAGAGCTTTTGGTGAGCTTATCAAGTTTGACCAACCAACTGCAGTACATGTGGCACTCTTTTCGAACAAGTACCCAAAAGAAGCTAGAAAATAAGCACTTTATAAGTCGATTCAAAGAGAACTAGTATTTTTATTTTTGTTTAGCAACTAGACTTTAAAACCCCAAAAGCTTTTAAGCTAAAACTCACTATTGAACATACAATGAAAATATCATTTTAATCAAAACGACCAAATGAGAAATTTTGACTTTTATGAAAAACAAAAGAGTTGACCAAGATGAACTTTGGATTGATTCTAAGAACCGATTATGTTGTATTAAGGTGATATAAGACTGATTTGAGTACTTTTAACAACTTGCTAACACAAAATCATGATCCTAGAACTTAAAACTCCAACAGTTAACAAGAGATGGATTAAAGAGATTTTGACTTTTGTTGAACAAGGATCGATTTTCTTTGTTTCTTTGAGTTATTAGGTTAGTATGAAACACGTAACAAGCTCAAACAAACACCCCAAACAAGTTCTATTGCGCTTTAACAAGCAAATCCAAACACCCTTATAAGTGACAGTTTTGATGTTTTCAAAGCCAATCTCAAATTTAAACCATAAACCGATTTCGAGACCTCATATAATCATTAACTAGGACTAAATAAACACTAATTGACAACAATAAAAACATAAAATCAAGAAATCACAACTAATCTAATTTAAGCTGTGAAAAGGAGATTTTTCAAAATGCAAATTTAAAGAACAACCTCACGATTTTAATGCTTAAACACACTTAATTAAAACTAGTGATCACTAAGAAAGAAATATAAGCTAATTAACAACTATAACGTTGAAATGCCAAGATGATCAAAAGGGCTTACAAAAGCTTCCAAGCTCATAAGCGAGAACAAGAACCAATGAACACCCTATTAGCTTACCACTAAGCTACTAAACCAAGGCCATCCAAGATTTACCCTCGCCCAATTGTATACTCCATTTCAAGTGATTTTGATTTTAAACTATTTAATTTGTATTTTGGTGATTTTTGATTTTGATTCTAAACTGATTTTAAATGTTTCTAAAAGCTTGAATGAGCTTTATGGAGCTTACATGATCTAATTCAGTCCAAAGCAACTAATAAAAACAACATTTGATCATATGAGATTTTGAGCATGAAATTTGCATAAACTTTAAATAGAACTTGATAATGAAATTAAGGATTAGAAAAGATTCAAATACACTTTTATAACTTAAACAAAGTACTTGAAAGATTAAAATACACTTGAAATATGAAAATGACTAAAACGACATAAAGACTTAAATTTTTACACTAGATAGATTGATACAATGCATCTCTCTCCTCTTTATAGATTTTTAGCATTACATGTCTCGATTGCTTCCCACCAAATTCCAACCATTGGATCACTCTAACTCATCAAAACCGTCCACTTGTGTTTTGGCGCCAATTTCTTCAAACGTGTTTTATCATTAATTGGGGTGGGTTGAGTCAATTAAGAGTTTGGGTGTTAGTGGAGGTGGAGGGACAAAGTATGGAGGGGGTTGAAAGGGTGGAAACCATGACCGGTTTTGGTGTTTCGGTGGGGAGGAGGAAGAGCTATGTGAAGTCTGGTTTGGGCGTGTAAGATATAACTTTTCACATACACATCAAACCATAACACAAGGTGGCGAATAAGATGGAATTCTAGAGAGAAAGTTAGAGGTTTAGGAACTTAGTGAGAGAAAGTGAAAGATATTATTATGAGCTCCAACTCTACCTTGGGAGGTAGAGTATTTATAGTCTTACATAAATCGCCACACTTTGGGTCATGGATCGCATACAGTGGGTAAAGACCCGTCTGGTCCTCCACGGTGTTACTTAACTAAATTACTACTTAACTTAAAAGAACTACGACTACGAGCTTTCTAACGATTACATATACTTGAGGTGACCGACTCTTTAATACGGGAATTTCTAATTCCTAACAATCTCCCCAAGGGAGGTCACCTCAATTTACATCAAAATTACATTGAATATAGATAGATATTACATTAACATTGATCTTGCATTCTTGATGTAGTCCTTTGCTCATAAGCTCGTAGTCATTGATTCTTCACATTGCATGTTTGGTTATTCCAAGTGGAGGTCTTTCTCGATCCACGTGATGATGAGTTTGAGCCATCTTTGAGATCATCGGCTATCAAAAATCTCGAGACATCCATTGTGGTGTTGTGACTTTGGGACCGACATGCTCACATTTTGGATCATGATTTCTTCTCATCGAGTAGCGGAAGCTTTAGTTGATTCATGATATTGGCGGCAGTAGCGTAAGCATGGAGTGAAAATATCGAGTCATTGATGCACTAATCATGATTTCTTATGAGATGAATGTGTTAAGTGAGCATGCGGCTATGGATTGACCGCTTCATTCTCGATCACCGCAAACGTCGGGCGACTCGCATACAACAGCTTAGCAACAAATCGCATCGAAAGTGTCTTTGATCACTTTCGTTGAATTGAGGTACACGCCCACGGTTCCCGTTGATCGAGACAAGCATCGCCTGTGATCGTAGGATTCCTAAGAATCTCCTTGATGTGGTTTCGAATTGTTCTAGTTGTTCTCAAACCGAACATCTCAAAGAAGACAACACGGAGTGAGTGAACCGGTGAATTTTTAAGTCCACCGATTGATGAAAGAGATTTGAAAACAATCGTGTATTGCTCAATAGAAATTGTTTTTGCAATACAACGAAGGTTTTATTGAAAATCAATTATCAATCATAAAAATACCTTTGGTTTGAAAATGAGTACACGGTCGATGTGCTAAAGAAAAGAGTTTATAAGCACAAAGACCGGTTTTTCAAAGGTATCCGTCAATCCATAACTCGAACGTGATTGATTCAAGAAATTGAATCGCCCCATTGTTTCATTCGGTTGTCACATGGTTGATCTATATAATAGATCTCACATGCCACCTACCAGAGCTTGTTAGATGTTGGCTCCGAAGGCTTTCCATCTTCATTGTGAATGTATAAACACATCACTCGGATGTTCCGCAATACCACAAGGATAATGCGTGGGACTCAAGTTATAATCTCTCTTTCCACATTGTGTGAAACAGAGAGTCTTCATTGAAAGTGTCCTAATGAGATTTATTGATGATCTCGTGGCTCTAGACTCAATTTGTGCATATTTGGATCCCGTGTCGGAGACTAGGGAGAGGGTCTCCTACTTCAATATCAACCATCTCTAAGAGAAAGTCGATAGATAATGTCGGTTCCCGTGAGAATGAAACAAGTCCTTTTAAGAGGAACTTGAGTGGTTTGGGAAGTTGAAGTGCAGCATCGCCACTGGGTCCATGACGTCTTGTCTTCAATACCGATGTTACCATCGGTAGCATATGAATTGAACCCGGTTTCGCCCTAAGGTTGAATAAATGGAGGGCTATTTGTTTTCACCCTTTTACATTCAATTCTTTTAATTCTTCAACCCTTCAAGGCTTACCGAGACTTCCTAGCTAGAACCTTGTTGGGTTTATTCCAAGACTAGCTCGGCCTTAGTCCGCACTCTTCCCTTATCTCATTTTTCTCCTTTTATCATCATACCTAAGGACTTCTACACTAACTAGTGGATTGTCCTCGGTAGATCCCTCCGGATTCGGCGGATCATGGGAACACATACCTAACCTTATCATCCTTATATCACCGTACATGAAGTAAAGTTGGTCGGTCTATTTGGTATTGTTCATCCGCCATTGGATCCAATTGAAAACCATTTGAAAATCAATTCGGATACTTGTGATATATTATCAAAGCTTTTGTACCGAATTGTTTTGATAATTTTAGAACAAGAACTCCCCTCAACATGTGCATCAAGTATTGAAAATGTTTTGCACATGGAGGCAAGAGAAAGAATTAACTTCTTTTGATTACCATTTTCTAAAGGTATCAACATCACTTCCTCAACAAATCAAGTAGATATAGCAATTCGGGAAGGATGAGGTTTCATAAATTTGCTCCCCTCAATATGTGCCTCGAGGTTTGAAAAGAGTTTTGCACATACTAGAGGGAACCTGCACATGGGATAAATGATCACGTTTTAAATCAAAGGTTTAAGATAGATGCTCCCCTCAACATGTGCATTGAAAATTTGAAATCGTTTGTCACATGTGGGTGGATAGCATGTACATCCGCTTATAACCATTTACCTAATTATCGTTTAAATCTAATTTAAATCACACATTCTCCCCGATCACAATTATCAAATCATTTGAGATTTGTGATCTCGTATAGATTTAAATTGATTTTGAAAGCTTTTAAGGAGAATTGTGACTTGTTTGTGAAAGTGTTTTAACCGATATGGATCGATTTTAAGACTTTAAACTCCATTTATTAAACATGCATGTATATCTTTTGAAAACAATTTAATGCCAAATAACTTTTTAATTTAATTGAAATCATTCTCCCCTCAATCAATGACGTAGGTTGTTGATTGAGAGATAGAGATTTTGACATATAAGTCCGGATGATTATCAAAAATAGAGATCGAGTTATTTTCAAAGCATTTGGTTTTCATGAGATAAGAGTTTATAGAATCGAGCATAGAATTTGAAAACATGGTAAAACATGGCTCGTTCTTTCTTTTAAAAGCGGGTTATTGCACGAAAATGACAATAAACCATTTCTCTTTCTCCCAAAAATAATTTTTATTTTTTATTTTTTTTTTTTTTATTTTTTATAAAAATTGAACAACATCTAAAGACCCGTGTCATTCTTTGAATGACAAAGACAAAGACCGTAGATATAATCGAATCGAAGAAACATGACAAAATGACAATATTTTTTTTTTTGAAGAATTTTCAATTTTTCAAATTTTTTTTTTTTTTTTTTTTTTTTTTTTATGGATTTTGAAAGTTTTATATTTTTCTATTTGATTTTTGAAGGTTTTATAATTTTGTATTTTGTTTTTCAAATATATATGTACATGAGATAGATGAAGAAAGACCTTTACTCCTCGTCTTCCTCACAGAAGACGTTTGAGAGTTTCCGTTGAAGGCTTTTCAAACCAAGGCGTGGAAGAATAAACTCAAAACGTTCTCTTGGAAGAGCTTTGGTGAAGATGTACGCTAACCGATATTCGGACCTCACAAAATATAGTTCCACCACACCTTTTTCCACATTTCCTCGATGAAATGATGTCGAATGTCGATATGCTTAGCTCTTGAGTGTTGAACGTTGTTGCATGAGAGAGCAATAGCACTTTATTATCACAAGACAGGAGGGATTTTGTTGAATTCAAAGCCATAGTCGATAATTGAGATCTCATCCATAAGATTTGAGCACAACAAGATGACATGGCTATGTATTCACCTCCGTAGAGGAAATAGAAGTACTCATTTGCTTTTTGAAGACCAGCTCACAAGCTTATCACCCAAAATCGAGCACCTCCGACGCATTTGACGTGTATCTTGACAACCCGCATGATCGGCATCGTGCATAGGTCGTTAGTGACATACGGTGTCCTTCGGTACCATAGTCCCATATTGATGGTTCCTTGGAGATACCGAAGACCCGCTTAAGCGCTTCAAGGTGCTTTTAGTAGGCTTAGCACGGTATCTAGCACACATGCACACAGAGAACAAAATGTCGGTCTACTAGCGTTGAGATACATCGGGGATCCAATCATACTCCTATATTTCGTTTGGTCAATCATGATCCCCGAGAGGTCCTCATCTAGTTTGGTTCGGTCAATCATGGGGGTGTCAACAGGTCACATGAATCAAATCCAAATTTCTTTAAAATCTCTGTTGCATATTTAGATTGATTTATGAAAATGCCTCCGGACTTTTGAAATTTGTAATCCCAAGAAAATGACATTTGTCCCATCATTGACATTTGAAACTTTGAACTCATTTCATTTGAAAACGATCACATTCCATTGGGTCGGTCGAGGCAAAGATAATATCATCAACATAAATTTGAACATGAATCAAATGTTTGCTCGACTTCCGGTGAACAATGTAGGATCAATCGCTCCTTTGATGAATCCGGTTGATAGAAGAAACTTTGATGTTGTATCATACCATGCCCTTGGAGCTTGCTTTAAACCGTAAAGAGCCTTCTTCAAATGATAAACGTGAGTAGGATGCTCTTGATTCACAAATCCTTCAGTTGGTGGCGACGAGACGACTTCTTTAAGATCTCCGTTTAGAAATGCCGTCTTTACATCCATCGATAAACCACCATGTTCTTACTAAAGATTTGCCGAAAGATTCGATGGCCTCGATTCGAGCAACTGGAGCAAAAGATTCTTCAAAGTCTATACCCTCCTCTTGACGATATCCTTTAGCAACTAATCGAGCCTTGTTCTTCAACACATCACCATGCTCATCAAGTTTTACTTTGAAGATCCATTTTAGAGCTATTATCATAGCACGATCGGGAGTGTACTAACTCCCATACATCAAGTCGATCAAACTCATGAATTTCATCTTGCATAGCATTGAACCAAACTATCTTCATTCATAGCGCTTTAACATCTTTTGGTTCGATCTTAGATAGTACGGAGTTGAAGAAGCACCATAAGGCATCGGTTGCGAGTTGCTTCCGGGTTGATACAGACGAGAGGATTTCCAATGATGTTGTCTAATGGATGATCGTGAGTCCATTTTCCGAGGTGTTCATGTGGCATTTGTTGAGGAACCGAGGTAGGCGAGTCGATGTCTCCGAAGAAGATGGTTCGATGATGATTCGTGAGTAGCAAATATGTTTTCAAATGGAGCATCTTGAGAGTTGCAAAGGATTAACTTCATCATTGGTGCGAAACATTTCCATGATGTACATTTGAAGAATGATGATTTGTTGATGAGATCAAGGATCGCAGCAGTGCTTCTTGACTTACGAGATATGAGACCGATGAATTGACTTCATTCATTGGAATATGAGCATCCTCTGTTGTAGGGATCAACACCTCATTAGTAGTAGACTCATACATTCATCAAACATGGGATCAAACAGTTTCTTTACATCATCTTGGATGGAGGTACATATGGAGTTTCTTGAGAGGAGTTTGGAACAAGAGATGAACCAATAGGACTGTTTTGAAGTGCGGGTCCCGAATGGAGTGTCCAGAGCCATTTGACCGGTCACTCATCAAACGTAACGTGAATTGTTTCCATGATATTTCGGGTTCTTTTGTTGTAGATTCGGTATCCCTTTTTGTTTGGTGCATATCCTACAAATACTCCAATGTCGACTTTAGCCCTAAGTTTGCCTAAGTCTTGACCTTCATTAGTTGGATAGCACAAGGCACCAAACACACGAAGGAAAGATAGATTAGGTTTTCCGTTGTGGACAAGTTCATATGGAGTTTTCCAAGAATGGTGTGAATCGAGAACGATTTTGTGTGTAACATGCGGTGGCAATTGCTTCACCCAGAGAAACATTGGAACCTTTGAGTAAATCAAGATTGTTCTAGCGGCTTCAACAAGAGTACGATTTAGTCTTTCAACTACACCGCTCGTTGAGGGGTTCGTGGAACACTTCTTTGATGGTCGATTCCAATGCTTTCATAGAATTCACTAAGTTGTTTGTTGACAAACTCGGTTCCATTGTATTCGATAATTCGACGGTTTTGTTTAGTCTAACTCGCAATTGTTTGATGAGTTTGATGATGATATCGAGTTTCATCCTTTGTCCTTAATAACTTGACCCGGTGAATCTAGAATAATCATCAACCACAACTAACACATATTTCTTCCCAAAGATATTCGCACCCTCATTGGTCCACATAAATCCATATGAATCATATGAAGAACTTCTCGTGATGAGAGTTAGTAGGTTTGGGTTTATGGGCATACTTCTTGCTTTTTCCCAATTGACATCTTGAACAAAGATGATCCTTTTCATACTTTAGTCTAGGTAGACCTACAACTAAGTCCTTTCGGAGAGATCGTTGATGGTGCCAAGTTCAAGTGATTGAGACGACGATGCCATAACCATGACTTTGTTTTAGAAGCCTTTGATAACAAGCAGATTGGTGAAGCTCTCATCATGTCATCGATAGAGATAGTGTAAAGGTTTGAGCCACGAGTTCCTTTCAACAGTTCCTTTCCATTAAGATCTCTAACAAAGCGGTATGTTTTTCAAGGCTACTTCTAGATCGGAATCACGTAATTGACCAACAGAGAAGCAGATTATGACCTAAACCTTCCACATAATACACTCGGAGATGACACTATCACCAACAACATAATCTCCATAACCCATAATAGCACCGAAATGATCATTACCAAATCTAATAGTCCCGATGAATTTGCTCACGAAGTTCATGAGCGTGACCGGTCTCCGGTCATATGCTTGGAACAAACTGAGTCCGGTACCACGAGCGATTTGAACGATCTGCGGTTGAACACGCACAAGAATGGATAATCTGGATATTTGGGATCCCCATGCAAGAATGGGTTCCATTTGGTTAGTAGCAATGGTTGGACCACCCACATCGAAATAGAAGCATTCATATCAGACGGTGAAGTAATGGACTCATTGTGAATAGATGCAATACTAGTGTCTCGTATTAGTCCTATTTACGGTGTGACCACTTCTTAAGGGAATAGTTCTACCAAGAGGCATCCATTTTCTAGTGGGCATTATCGATTAGTCTTATGACCAATGTGTATCCAATAAAAGCCTATTCATTGAATGTTCTTCCTGTGGGTTTCCATTGTTTTCTAACTCTCTTTCGCTTTTGCCTTTTAGCCTTTTTAGCATGACTTATAGCATTAACAACATTAATCGGACAATTAACATCATTAGCGAGCATTAACATCACATTCAAGATTAGAAATGTAATTCAAGCAATCATCGATTACAAGGTTTGCAAGTAGCATCGAATTCGAATTAATTACGATCGCCTATGGCTAATACTAGAATCAACACGATTCGTTTTATTCGATTCAAACTTAAGGTTCCTAGATTGTTCTTCTACTCTCTTCCAAAGGCACATTCTTAGCTTGAGAGGTCCTATCATTCCTTGTATTGTCTTGAGACTTTGACCGCTCCTTTAATGTCACCGATTACTCCACAGAGGGAATGGGAACATTAGTTTGTTTTACTACTCTTTGCACCACCTGTTTAGATGTCTTTGGGATCGAACTACATGGTGTACACTAAGGTTCACTTTCTTAACATTAGAGGTCTTGAGATTAGTACTCCTAGAAGGCACATTTGAGTTCACTTTCCTAGTATTGATGGATCTAAAATCTGAACTACTCACTGGTGCACTACTCCTCACATTCAAACCATTGGGAATCGAGTGCATGTCATGTTTGGCCTTAGGCATTGAGCATGGAATCAAAGGGTTAACTCTCTCACCTAATGTCTTTGGGCATATAGTGATCAAACATTCTAAGATTTCTTGAGATCGTTTGGCATATAAGCATGCATGTCCAATTGCATTATCATGAGGTTTCTCTAGCTTATCCTCTTCAACAATCTCACGCAGCATTCTAAGCAATCCTTAAGGGATGAGAAATATGTTTGAATGGCAAGTTTGTTGTTCCTTAGGTGAGGGGACATATGTCACAGATAAAGTAGATTTATTACCAGTGAACCTTAGATACAACATTCTCCGCATTGATCATTGGCATTTTCCCTTTACGACTCTTGATTCTCAATTTCCTTTTGCAATGAAGTTATTTGTTCGTTGTTTTTGTTACGAGTGACTTTAATTGATTCAAACAACTCATTGAAATGACGTTTAACCTTTTCATTCTCTTCTAGAAAACTTTCGTTTTCCTTTTGTAAAGCATTTACTAGGTTTTGAAGATGAAACGTTTGAGAATTTCGAGAATCTAGAAGGAGGCATTTGGGAACTGTCATATTGTTCGTTTGACCCTTTAATTGAGAGATTTGGACTTTCAACTTTCGATCGTGTTACATCGAGCATGAATCTGTTCATCTCGTTTGTTTATTTGAAAAGCGCATCAAACTCGGAACATCGAAGATGTCTTGAAATTTGAAGTTTTGACATTTTCTTTGAGATGTTGATATTTTAGTTGTAGATTAAAATACTCAACTTCTAGTTTAGAAAATGTTTAACCAAATTGTCATGATCATCCTGTTCAATTTTCTCATTAAGTTTAGAATTAGTTTTTCAAGCTCAATGACACGATCATGGGAGACTTTCGGGGTACGAGATAGTTCATGAAATTTGGAAGCATTAATAGAGCAATTTGAAGCAATGAAAAAGACATCTTGAGCAACACATTCGGTAATAAGATTCTCATTCAATGTATGCGTGTTCTTCCTCTCGATCTCATTATATTTTAATGCACGCTCATAATCACTAATTTCAACTATTATTGCATCAAATTCCTTTTCCATTCCCTTAATATCCGTTTCTATCCCCTTTTAAGACTCTCAAAGTGTTCCTTTAAAAGTTTAAAGAAAGGCATGACCTCGGTTAAATAACATTCTTTCATTTGTTCAAAACCCTTTCTCCTTGATTATGCCGGTGGGTGTGATCCTTTTCTTGCAAGTTTTCTCAAAATCAACAAATAGTTGAAAAATAACGTATTGGCTAATTAAGATATTGCTTTTAGTGGCAATTGTTCTAGGAACAAGATGCATTGGTGTGTTAGGAGGATACACGGTAGCTTTAGGCATTTTCCAAGGGAGGATTTGTTTCTACAATATTTTCGACTTTTCGCTTATCTAAATCCATTTTCCGGAAGACTTGTTCGGAGTCAACAAAGTCTCGAGGCTTAAACTTGTTTAATGCAATCCAGATTTTCCTTCCTATAATCATGAGGAGTGATATTTATGTTCTTCTCTTTGCATTTAGGGTCATCTAGTTTTTGTTCATCCTTTCCCTAGTGACTTCATCTCGATTTCTTATCTTCCTCGGTGCACTCAATGCAACTAGGTTTACGCCTAGGCTTAAGAATTTCATTACCATCATAAATCACCTTATGAGCATTTCTAGCCTTTTGATTACCTCGGATTTGGTTCCTCAACAAGGGGAATGCTATGCTTATCGCTTAAGACTCGATGTTTGGTGACCATGTGAAGCAATCGAATGGTGTTTCCTTGCATGTACAACTTGTTTTCAAGTTTGTTTTTCAAAGTTTTCAGATTAGAAAAATCTCTCAAGAGCTTTGATTCCTTTGCATTAAATTCTTGCTTAAGCATTTTCATGTTTTCTTGAAGTTCTTGTTTTGCTTATTTGTTTTAGAAAGTTTTTCTTGCAAAGAATTTAATTCTTGTTTCAATACTTCTTTCTAAAATTACTTTTTCTAATTATCGTACGCACTTGGTCATCCATTTCCCGCTCACGAGTGGTCAACTCAAATTTTGCACGTTGTTCATAAATGGCAACACGTTCCTTATAGGCATTTAGTTCGAGAGATAATGGAATCATCGGGAGCACATGCGGTGTATTCATCAAAGACATAGTCATTGTTGATCGCAGAAGATGCATCACAAGGTACAACTTCACTTTCACTTTGTTTCATGTATTGATCATATGGGACAATATTGATATTACCCGTATTTTCAATATTTGATTCAAAAGTTTCGGTTGGTTGTACTTTGTCATGCATCTGTTGCACATCAACATCATCATATAGCTTTAATACCTCGAGATGAGTTTGTCCTTTGATGGGCCACTTGTGGTGAAGAAGAGATCTTGGGAGACACCATTGGAGAGATGCTAGCCATAAAGATTGTGTGTGCGGTGGGTCCATCATCTACATCGTAGTCGTATGCATCACATCACCGACTTGAAAGGCATTTTGATGATTGTGACCTATCTCCGAATAGGCCGCTCATCTACATCTCGCATCATAGGTCTTGGCATTGCCTTGAAAGAAGAAATGCAATTCCTCTTCATCCAACGTAGCACCATTGTCCCGAGCTTGTGCCAACAACATCTTATCTCAAGTAATCGGCATTTTGTGGGCGCTTTAGAGATGTGCGATTCCTTGCAATGTGTCCTTCACCACCACAGTTATAGCATTTGATTGGCTTAGCTTGACCTTGGTTACCATTTCTTCCTCGATTCGGTTTCCAACATAACCTCTCCCACCCACCTCTTCCCCGATCATACTGTCTTTCCCGAATCGGTTGCACCACGATCCTTCCATCTTTAACAAGTGGCTTGATTATGTGGGTTAGATGCGGTTCCGAGGTTGTTGTTGGTTTGTGGGAGAATTCATGTTTTGACTAATGAGTAGAGCTAGTTGATTAATGATGTTATCCACGCGTGCATCGATCGCCTTGTTTGAACCGAGGATCGGGAATGAGTTTGTGATTACCATTACCCAAGGGTATGACTTGTGATGCTTTGGTTGTGATTCCAATGTTTGAGTAGAAAGTCGTTGAGTCATTAGGCGAACTTGTCTCACCCTCGGTTGGTTTTGAACCGATTGAGAATCAACTTTTCAAACATAGCATGTCTCTCATTCAAGGAGGAAGGCATAGAGTTGCTCATAGTTTGTATGCTTCAATCCTTTAGTGAGTTTCACAGATGTGACAAACTTGTGCCATTCGGGATTCATGTTGTTCACAAACTTTGAGTTCAAATTGAATATTAGGCATAGTCATTCGATGTTCCTCATGTCATTCACTAACTTATGAAATCTCACATAGTACTCATAAACACTCTCATCCGGTTTCATCTTGAAGTGCTCAAATCGTCATAGAGTTGGGATTCTCGGTCTTCCATAGTTAATTCCAACCCGAGAGAAGCATCTTAACGTTATCCCAAACCGCCTTTGCATCGGTGTTATGATTGATCACTTGTAGATGTCTTTAGGAAGACCTTGAAGAACAATGTTTGAAGCCACGATATTTGCATCGAATCTCTTTTCTCCTTATTATCAAGCTCATTGTACATCTTAGGTCTATCCATTCCGTGAGCAGAGTACCATCTTCATTAGTATCAAGTATGTCTCTAGTCGTCTCAACCCGATATGGTCCTTCATCAATGGATTTGAGAATGTTTACACCATTTTCCTTTCCAAGGCAATACAATCGATTCGTTGAGCCCAAGAATCGTAGTCGATTCATCAAGCATTGGTGGGCGAGTATCCGAGCCACCGCTTGAACATCCTCGGCAATGATGGAGATGACGGAACAGTGGGACGTTGGTAGACATGTTAATGATTATACGGATTTTATAACTCTATGATTAAACCGGAAATAGATTCTTTCACGGATTTTACTAAATCAAGAGAAAACCGTAAACAATCACTCAAGTCGCTAGATGATAAAGCTCTAAGTCGCTACCAAATAATGCACTAAGTCGCTAGAAATTAGTGCACTAAGTCGCTAACAATTAATTCGCTAGACGCCCAAGTCGCTAGAATCCCAAGTCGCTAAATAGAAAGCAAGTCGCTAAGTAGTAACTCACATGACCAAGTCGCTAGCCAAATTTTGTGAGAATTCGCACACAAGTCGCTAGATATGCAAGTCGCTAAAGAGCAACTCGCCATGACCAAGTCGCTACCACAAGTCGCTAACCGTAGTGGAGATTCCACTACTTGTACTTTAACTCGCTAGCTCTAACTCGCTAGCTTCAATAACCGTAAGTCGCTACAAAATATGAAGCAAGTCGCTACCAAGAAAAACTATTCCGAGAGCTAATTCGCTAGCTTGAAAACCATATAAACATCACTTTTCAATCCAAAACAACCCAACCAAGATGATTCAAGCTTACCAAATGAAAACCTAAACACTTTTGATGATTCTAAACATAAAAGTACCAACAAAATTCAAACTTTAACACAAGAAATCAACCAAATGATGCAAAACCACTAAACTTTTCAAACTCAAAACCACCTAAAACCACTATAAATCCAAAGATGTGCAAGATATGATCTAACCATGGCTCTTGATACCAATTGTAAGATATAACTTTTCACATACACATCAAACCATAACACAAGGAGGCATATAAGATGGAATTCTAGAGAGAAAGTTAGAGGTTTAGGGAACTTAGTGAGAGAAAGTGAAAGATATTATTATGAGCTCCAACTCTACCTTGGAAGGTAGAGAGTATTTATAGTCTTACATAACTCGCCACACTTTGGGTGTGGATCGAGGCATACAGTGGGTAAAGACCGTCCGTCCTCCACGGTGTTACTTAACTAAATTACTACTTAACTTAAAAGAACTACGACTACGAGCTTTCTAACGATTACATATACTTGAGGTGACCGACTCTTTAATGCCGGAATTTCTAATTCCTAACATATTCAAAGCTGGGTTTTATCATTAATTGGGAGTTTGGTTTCAATCAATTAAAGTTTTTGGTGTTAAAGGAGGTGGAGGGACAAGGTAAGGGAGGGGTTGAAAAGTCATGGAAAACCGCCTAGTTTTGGGATTCAGCAAGGGAGAGGGAGCTACAAGACTGGTATTTTGGGCGCGTTTGAGGTGTTTTGACTTTTGTTGACCGGGCTTAATAATAAAGGTCAGGGTTCAAAATGCATTATGGCTCAAGGGTCATGCTTGGGGGTCAAGTGGAGATTGGGCTTGATAATGTATTTGGGCGGATTGGATTTTGTGATATATATGGTGTCCGTTTGGTTTAGTAGTAATACAAGGACCAATAATGTAATTTCACCAAACTTCAAGGATCGATCATGATACTTTTCCAAACTTCTCACAAGGACCAAACATGACAAACATTGATAGTACAAGGATCCTTTTGCATAAATTCCATTTTAAAAGGTCCAAGGACTAATTTTGCAATTTTCCAAAGTTTAAGGACCTTTCTTGCCAATTGACCAAAGAATCATTCAAGGATCATTTTTGACAACTTAGAATACTTTAGGGACCTTGAATGATAAAATTCCACATTTTGATATTTCGTGGACTAGATTTGACAACTTTAAAACTTGGGGACTAAAGCGCCAATTTTGCAAACTTGAATCATTTTTCATCCGATTTTGATCTTTTGCATTTAAAACACATAAAACATCGATTTGTGATATTTTGATCATTTTGATGTGTTTTCGAGTGTTTTCGATGATTTTGCAGTTTAGATTATACAAAATGATGAGTATTTAGACACTCATCAAGTATGATTTTGAGAAACTAGGAACCGAGAAAGAAAAGTCTAGAGATGACGAGGATGATTATACAAAGTTTCTTCTAGAGCAGGTCCAACACACTCAAAGGAGAAAACCTCGAACTCCTAAGGACATGAAGTCTCCTCATGTCTCCTCATCATCGACTCTTCATCTCACTCATCACCACCACCATCTACGAAGTCAACCGATCATCATCCAAATCAAGAAAGAAACCACCTAAATCTTGGATTCTCGGACTCATAAAAGATTGTGAAAGTCATTCAACAAATCGTAAAGAAGGACATACTTTACGGAAAAATGAATTGGTTTGTGACCAAATTCAAGACTTAAATGATGAGAAAGACAAGATGGAGAAAGAAAGGGAATTTGTTCGAAGTTCATGAAGAGTCATCGAAAGAGGAACCGAACGAAATGATCGAAGGTTACACTAACAAGTACCTTCGTGGATATCGTTCCTAAAGTCCAAAAGGAACCGGAGAAAGGCAAGAGATCATACCACAAGTTTCTTCTCGACATTGTCCCCGGTGTGACTAGAGAAATATTTTCCAGACAACTCACCCTAACATCGCCGCATTGGTTAAACATACAATGGCCAAAGAAGTTGATCTCTCGAATCCGAGTTAATCGCTAAAATAGTGATGCAAATGTCAAAGCGATCCGAACGTTTACTCGATGAAGCTAAATTTTTCGAAAATCTACTTGATTTTCAACTCGATCTTCATGCAAGGAGTCACCGATCAACCCAAACGACCAAGAGATGACGATGATAAGGATAAAGACTCGCACCTAAACGCCGTAAGCGATCCGGTAAATCTACATCTATGCCACCTCCTCCACCACTGACTTCTTCTCAACAAAAGTCTCCTCCACCTCGGTCTTCATCGATAAACCCTCGGGACGATTCCGAGTTACCACCCCGACTCATAAAGCGGTGATTACTTTGAGTATACGGGTGGTGACGATGAAGAGGTCCTCGAGCCCTACAACAACCCACCTCCCAAACAAGGACAAAACCGAATCATCATCTAAGCCTTCAAAAAGAAGAAGAAGGCGCTCATCTCGACGCCTTATCATGGCTAGATGACTATAAAATCAAGAATTTGAATGGTTTGCTACACTTGTTAACAACACTCCCTACCCAAGAAGGTCAAGAATTGGTGACGGTAGCACCTTGGAGCATGCAAAGATTCTCGCAAGAAATATTCCGTGAAGAAGATGACGAACCGAGTTGAAGCGCATCAAGAATGAAGCATTCCTTCTTTGAAAAACAGACTCGAAAGCCCTCGAGGTCGAATATCATCTTGAGAACATCGCCGAGCTATGTCTAACAACATGGATTGGCTCAATCCTAAGCAAACATTGACTTCACCCAAAGGGACAACCTCCATACTACACCGATCGGACCAAACACTACCGACCATTGGCAGCAGCATCAACCAAGGATTCCCTTCAGATACTTTTTAACGAGACCGATTTTCTTTTACACGGTAGCGATGGTTCATGAAAATACGCTACATCATTGACTCTTCCATTCCCGTGACTATTTACTCAAACCGCATAGCTATCGAGGAACGCAAATCACTTGTTTTCTCGACAACGCAAGCATACGACCAAGATGCATTGTATGGGATTCATCATTGGCCCGAACGTCAAGAATCTACTATAGAAGCGCGGTTCGTAAGTCTCAACATGCGCGGTATAGTTCCAAGGACATCGTGGCCATCAAACACATTGATCTCAAGTCTAGTGGGACTATACATTCTTCAAGAATATCATAGTCAAACGACAAGATGAACAGACTATGGATTCTCCGAGGTGACTTTGAGAATTTGTCCTCAACGACATCAAGACATGTACCTTGCCAAAGCTGTGGTCGATGAGACAATTCTCGATCAAGTTCAACGTGAATTTATCAAGTCGCTTCATCTTCATTAGACGATCGTGATCAAAGAACGGTCAAGATATCCGGATGGTCGTTGAATCATATCGTAAACGTAAACTTCACTCCACCACGCCTGATCTTCCCGACATCAACCGCCTTACACAACTCACGCCATCAAGAAACCTTTCGGCGTTGTTTACCGCAGTGAACTTCAAAGAAATCGCTTAATGGCGGTAGTGAACTCCACAAATTTGGGGATCATACCTTGAAGTGGTTAGGGATGGATCATGTATATATTGAAGGATATACCGAAAGTTGGGAATCCAAGCTACCGAACTCGTGAAAGGAGGGATGTGAGACGATCATCACCATGATTGATGAACGTTGTTCGTAAGGATCGCCTCGACGATTGAGAGCTATGTTGGTGGGCGACCCAGAGAAACATCACCGCTTTCAACGCCTGCGCACTCCTAGAACATCACCGCACTTCCTGTACCCGTGAATTGTTTCCTTCATATAATTTTGATGTATGATTATATGTGAATGGCTTGTGCACACATAACAAAGGTACAACCCGTGAAGTGTCAAGAAAGGACCCCGTGGTGCCCCCGTGCCACAATCCTTATAAAAGGAGCGAAAGCTTCTTATTTTGAGTAAAACCTATCAAACCTTTCACTTTTCAAGGTTTTGCTCAAAAAGACAAGTACTTTCAGAAGATTTTCAAAACCTCAACCGCTTATATCACAATTTGAGGGGAGTATTTGAATTAAAACTTTGTTCACAAATTGTTCACAAGTGGTCAATCTTCCCGCAACACTCAAAATGGTCATATTTATTCTCAACCGCTCGTAAATAACATTTTTATATGCCATTTTTAGGGGAGAAAATTGTGTGATAAGAAATATGTTGTGCAAAATGCAAATGAATCAGGTACCTCGTGACTTAACCAACGAATCGACGATACTAAACTGCTTGTAACTCGAAAAGACTTGTCCCGGACGGGTAATAATTTCAAGCTAGTTCGCTAGTAATGTAAACGTGTCTCGCAGCGACTTGTCCAAGTAGAGTACCATTCGAGAAACTCTTGATAGACATGAACTCGACGGTATGACAACCTTCGAGGTTTGTCTACACCTTCAAGGTAGTTATTAGAGCTAGTTGTCACCCAAAAGTCGACAATGTAACTCTTTAACTATGCAACGAACTGTGTCTCGCGGGGATTGTCTATCTTCGAATCAATTCAAAAGGCGACTCTTTCCTCACCGTGCATTTAAACCATTTATACTCTTAAGCACATGTGAGGGGGAGTATTTATGCAAAAACTTATCTCTCACAGTGGTTCAAACATGTTTTCATCTACAAACCCTTTGAGAGATATTTTCACATCAAGTGGTTTTAATGGCAAACATAGGTTAGTCATGGAGTTATAAGGTGACTAAGGTTAGGAATAACTGTTCCTATGATCCGCCAGAGCCGGAGGGATTCACCCAAGGACACTACCATTAGTTAGTGTTAGAAGTCCTAGGAATGATTATAAAAGGAGAAAATGAGAATCGGGAGAAAGAAGGAGTTGAAGAATCAAAAGAAATGTAAAGTAAAGGGTGAAAAGAAATATCCCTCCGCATTATTCAACTTAGGCGCATAATCGGTTCAATTCATATGCTACCGTTGTCACTTAGCGACACCGTATTGAAGATTAAAAGTCGCCATGGACCCAATGGACGATGCACTAAACCTTCTTAGCCACTCAAGTTTTTCTCAATGTGCTTGTTTCATTCTCACAGGAACCCTACATAAACTATTGGCTTTCTCTCAGAGATCGCCGGTATTGAAAAAGGAGACCCTCCCTAGTCTCCGCCAGAAAACCAAAACGCACTATTGAGTTCAGAGCCACGAGATTCATCAAAAGATCTCTTAGGTACACTTGACATTTAATCACTGATGATCAACAAACAAGATCATCGGTGGTTCATTTCGAGTCCTTCATGCATCTTAGCAATCTGTCGAGAACATTTATGAGAGGTTCACATCCGCGATCCTCAGGTGAGTGAATGGAAACCCCGCCATGGTCAACATCAAACAACCTCGACAAAGAAGTCACTTGGTAACTCCCGTGGATTACGCTGGAGTGTGTCTCATACGGTCTCACAATGTGGTGATGCTCGATTGTACCTCGACTCATCTGAACCGTAGATGTACTTGCACATCGCGTTATCTCACTTGTGGGACTCGCTCAGAACGGCCTTGTAAGAATTAGAGTTGTGTTTTCACACTATGTCGTTAACACTCTCGAAGTTCATACTTGTAAGTGCTGGAAACCGCTTATTACTAACCGTTTGAAATGTTTTCTTCTTATGGAAGTCTCGGAGCGGGATGATCGTGTCGATTCTTCTCATGCTCACGCCAACATCATCACCAATGAAAGTTCTATTCGAATGCAACACAATGTCGAATGATTCTTCATCAAATCAAAGAATCTACAAAGTCAAAGACTTAGAGAACTTCATCAAGATTGATTTCCAACGCCAAAGAGCGTGTGAGCATGTTGAAGAATGACGGAGACACCTGGAGCAAATGAAGGAGACCGAGGCGGACCGATGCGCATAACAACATACTATCACTTTCAACACAAAGAACAATGATCAAAGAACAAAGTCGAGATGACGTCGAAGCATAACTGCTCAAAGATAACTATCTCTACACTGGGAGATTGTTCAATCAAGGCAATTCCTCTCACAAGAAAGAAGAATGTCGAAGACGCCACGCCTACTATTACATCAACGACTTCACCGCTTATATTCATATATACTTGAGGGGAGATTGTTGGAATCACTCCCAAACAAGATTTCAAGTATTTATATTTCATATGTAATAGGTAGCTTTATTATGGCCTTTATGTTTGTTTAAGGTCAAGCTTATGTAGAAGGCCCATAAGCTTGATCCAAGCCCAATAAGGAATAGGGAAGGAGAGGAGTGTTGCCTAGCTCCTTGCCTATATAAACTCTTGTAAACCCTCATTTGAGGGTTGGTTGTTCAAGTTTTCTTTTCACATACTCTCACGCCTAAACCGCCTTTAGTATAACGTGTGTGTGTGTGATACTTGTTCATCCGCCTTTATCTCTTCTCTTATAACTTGTGTTTGTAAAACTAGTGACCTAACAACGCATAAGGTTCTACAATGGACTACGCGATCCCGTGAAGGATATGCGTAAATGGACCTCTACGTGATACGGTCAACTCTTACGAGTAGCCTTACGCGTAAGGTTAATATATGCCACGCATAAGGTCTCCTTTTCCACGCTGTAACATTTCTTACGCTGTAAGTTAGATTCTACGCGAAGTTTACGCCTAAGTATATATCATTCCTGCTCACGATAACTTTGCCAAAACTACGCTTAACCCCGGATCGACCTTCATGATGATTTGTTACGTAACTTGTAAATAATCTAATCATAACGTCACTAATCCAATAATGTCACTAATAAACTTAATCGTCTAATATGTCGTGAACAATAAGTGATAACATAAACTTTAAAACTTAAAGTTAACTAACTCACGAAACAGCTTCACGACGTCATGGACTATGAATATACAAGTGACTTAGGACTCGAACAATCATTAACACCGACATTCAATAACTAGACAATAAGACCTTCGTTGACTAACATTATGTCTTCGATATGTTGGTTCTTTGGCTAATGTTATTTCGCATCATAACATGGTCGAACAAATGAATGTGGATGCACCAAGTTCTCTCCACATCGATATCTATCCTCATGGCTATCCAATGAATATAGGAAAGAATAATCTCCGTGTTGACTTTGACACCCTCACTTGCTCGAATCTTCGTGTTTAATTGCTATTGACATTCGAGGACTCATCCTTATCGTAACATGCTTACTCACCGCAACTGCTCTCGAGATCTACATCCACAGCTCGAACACTATGGAAAGGGTCAAAGGACAAACTGCCGCGACGGTAACTCAATAACAAACAAGTCACCATTACACCGCAGACTTAAGGACCTGCTCTCCTAATTCTCAAGTCGATCCAACCAAACTATATGCCTCACCGTCAAGAGCTCACTCTCCAATTCTTAATCGATATCGGTTATGACGAGGCTACTGTGAGTAATCAACAAGCATTCTCACGTAGAGCTTAAGAGTATTCCTCAACCATGGAGAACTCTCTACATGATCATCACCAAGTTCTGCTTCGGGTCGCGATGGGCTATGAGCACCCTAAGCTCATGGAACCGCAAATATTCCGGCATTGGTCAACAAGAAACACATCGCTATCGAAGCTCGATTTGGGATGACATGATGTCATTTCTCAAAAACTTGGCTCAAAGATCCCTACATCGATATACTAAATTGTTGATCCAGAGAGCACTTGGACTTCATCCCGACATTCCCAAGAGGCTCAATGACCCCGACAATCACGACATGTTGACGGAACCTATTCTATTTGTCGAATCAAGGAAACGCCTCACGAAGAAACAAGGTGTCAGGTCGCTGATTTCCTTCTAATCAAGATGTCGAAAGCTCGAATCGCATAAAAGGTATCTGGAAGGTCCGACAAGGCAAAGTTGGTCATCTCGACGAAAAATCTTCCGAACACCTGTAAGGAGAACCGTAAAAGGAAGTCTTTGGAAGTGTCACAAGTTCGAGTAGTCGAGGAATGTTCCAAAGAAGAAACCTATTCCAAAGAGGAAACTTACCACTAAGAAGAAAGTTCCTTCTCGTGAAGCCACTCCGATCCGCTCACTGAACCAAGAAGACAGCTCAAGGACGAAGACTCGATGCTACCGACACGTATGAAGAGATCACATACTAAACCGCAAAGGATGATAATCCTCAAGAGCAAAACCTTCAAGTCCTCCAATTGTCCAAGAAAAAGGGAAAACTCCAAAGAATTGTACCCTATGATGAGAGCTCGATGAAGAAGAAGAAGAGCAATCGGATAAATCATACAGAAGAAGTTCAAAATCGTCCGACATCACAAAAGGTCAAGCATTTGCTAAAGATCAAATGGGTGGCCCCGAGGATCAAGTGGTGATGCCCGCTCCTCTCAAGATCCCGATGCGTTAATCGACCGATAAGTGGATCCGTGCCACCACTCTTGTGCAACAACAAAAGCCTCAGAGGATACTATTGAGTATGATTTTGAGAAACTAGGAACCGAGAAAGAAAAGTCTAGAGATGACGAGGATGATTATACAAAGTTTCTTCTAGATGCCCAACACACTCAAAGGAGAAAACCTCGAACTCCTAAGGACATGAAGTCTCCTCATGTCTCCTCATCATCGACTCTTCATTTCACTCATCACCACCACCACCTACGAAGTCAACCGATCATCATCCAAATCGTTGAAGAAACCACCTAAATCTTGGATTTCGACTATAAAAGATTGTGAAAGTCGTCCAACAAATCAGAAAGAAGGACATACTTTACGAAAAATGAATTGGTTTGTCAATCAAATTCAAGACTTAAATGATGAGAAAGACAAGATGGAGAAAGAAAGGGAATTTGTTCAAGTTCATGAAGAGTCATCGTAAAGAGGAATCGAATGAAATGATCAAGGTTACACTAACAAGTACCTTCAGATATCGCTCCTAAAGTCCAAAAGGAACCGGAGAAGACAAAGAAGAGATCATACCCACAAGTTTCTTCTCGATAATCGCCCCTTGTGACTAGAGAAATATTTTCCGACAACTCACTCCTAACATCGCCGCATTGGTTAAACATACAATGGCCAAAGAAGCCGATCTCTCGAATCCGAAAGTTAATCGCTAAACTAGTGATGCAAATGTCAAAGCGATCCGAACGCTTACTCGATGAAGCTAAATTTTCGAAAGTCTACTTGATTTTCAACTCGCATCTTCATGCAAGGAGTCACCGATCAACCCAAACGACCAAGAGATGACGATGATAAGGATAAGGACTCGCACTCAAACGCCGTAAGCAATCCGGTAAATCTACTTCAATGCCACCTCCTCCACCACGGACTTCTTCTCAACAAAGTCTCCTCCACCCTCGGCCTTCAACCGATAAACCTCGTGACGATTCCGAGTTACCACCCTTGACTCGTAAAACCGTGATCACTTTGAGTATACTGGTGGTGACGATGAAGAGGTCCTTGAGCCCCTACAACAACCCACCTCTCCCAAACAAGGACAAAACCGAATCATCATCTAAGCCTTCAAAAGAAGAAGAAGACGCTTCATACCGACGCCGTATCATGGCTAGATGACGATAAAATCAAGAATTTGAATGGTTTGCTACACTTGTTAACAACACTCCCTACCCCGAAGAAGGTCAAGAATTGGCAGACGGTAGCACCTTGAGCATGCAAAGATTCTCGCAAGAAAGATTCCGTGTGAAGAAGATGACGAAACCGAGTTGAAGCGCATCAAGAATGAAGCATTCTTCTTTGAAAATGTACCAAAAGCGCCTCGAGGTCGAATATCATCTTGAGAACATCGCTTGAGCTATGTCTAACAACATGGATTGGCTCAATCCGAAGCAAACATTGACTTCACACAAAGGGACAACCTCCATACTACACCGATCGACCAAACCCCTACCGACCATTGGCCAAGCAGACGAACCAAGGATTCCTTCAGATACTTTTTAACAGAGACTGGATTTTCTTTTACACGGTAGCGATGGTTCACGTAAAATACGCTACATCATTGACTCTTTCATTCCAAGTGGCTATTTACTCAAACCGCATAGCTATCGAGGAACGTGCAAATCACTTGTTTTCTCGACAACGCAAGCATACGACCAAGATGCATTGTATGGGATTCATCATTGGCCCGAACGTCAAGAATCTACTACGTAAGCTTCCCGGTTCAAGTCTCAACATGCGCAGTATAGTTCCAAGGACATCGTGGCCATCAAACACATTGATCTCAAGTCTAAGTGGGACTACACATTCTTGAAGAATATCATAGTCAAACGACAAGATGAACAGGACTATGGATTCTCGAGGTCGACTTTTGAGAATTTGTCCTCAACGACATCAAGACATGTACCTTGCCAAAGTATGTGGTCGTATGAGACAATTCTCGATCAAGTTCAACGTGAATTTATCAAGTCGGGCTCATCTTCATTAGACGATCGTGATCAAAGAACGGTCGAAGATATCCAGATGGTCATGAATCATATCGTAAACGTGTAAACTTCACTCCACCACAACTTGATCTTCCCGACATCAACCGCCCACACAACTCACGCCATCAAGAAATCTTTCTGTTGTTTACAAGAAGTTGAACTTCAAAGAAACCGCTTAATGGCGTGTAGTAAACCCAAAAATTTGGGGATCATACCTGAAGTCGGTTAGGATGGATTACGATGATTGAAGGATATATACACGAAAGTTGGGAATCCTGCTACCGGAACTCTCGTGAAAGGAGGATGTGAGACGATCATCACCATGATTGATGAACGGTTGTTCGGGATCGCCTGCACGATTGAGAGCTATATTGGTGGGCACCCAGAGAAACATCACCGACTTTAAACGCCTGCGGCGCACTGGGAACATCATCGCACTTCCCGGTACCCGTGAATTGTTTCCTTCATATAATTTTGGATGTATGATTATATATGTGAATGGCTTGTGCACACATAACAAGTGTACAACCCGTAAGTGTCAAGAAAGGACCCCGTGGTACGCCCGGTGCCACAATCCTTATAAAAGGAGCGAAAGCTTCTTATTTTGAGTAAAACCTATCAAACCTTTCACTTTTCAAGGTTTTGCTCAAAAAGACAAGTACTTCCCGTAAGATTTTCAAAACCTCAACCGCTTATATCACTAGTCGAGGGGAGTATTTGAATTAAAACTTTGTTCACAAATTGTTCACAGTGGTCACTCTTCCCCAACACTCAAAATGGTCATATTTATTTCAACCGCTCAAAAATAACATTTTATATGCCATTTTGAGGGGAGAAAAATGTGTGATAAGAAATATGTTGTGCAAAATGCAAATGAATCAGGTACCCCGCACTTAACCAACTAATTGACGATACTAAACTGCTTTGTAACTCGAAAAGACTTATCCCGGACCGGTAATAATTTCAAGCTAGTTCGCTAGTAATGTAAACGTGTCTCGAAAGGACTTGTCCAAGTAGAAAGTACCATTCGAGAAACTCTTGATAGACATGAACTCGACGGTATGACAACCTTCGAGGTTTGTCTACACCTTCAAGGTAGTTATTAGAGCTAGTTGTCACCTAAAAGTCGACAATGTAACTCTTTAACTATGCAACGAACCGTGTCTCTGGGGATTGTCTATCTTCAAGTGAATCAATTCAAAAGTGCGACTCTTTCCTCACCGGCATTTAAACCATTTATACCTTAAGCACATGTGGAGGGGAGTATTTATGCAAAAACTTATCTCTCACAAAGGGTTCAAACATGTTTTTCATCTACAAACCCTTTGAGAGATATTTTCACATACAAAGGGTTTTAATGGCAAACATAGGTTAGTCATGGAGTTATAAGGTGACTAAGGTTAGGAATAACTGTCTCTATGATCCGCCAGAGTCGAGGGATTCACCCAAGGACACTACCATTAGTTAGTGTTAGAAGTCCTTAGGAATGATTATAAAAGGAGAAATGAGAATCGAGAGAAAGAAGGAGTCAAGAATCAAAAAGAAATGTAAAGTAAAGGGTGAAAAGAAATAGCCCTCCGCATTATTCAACTTAGGGCGACACGTGTTCAATTCATATGCTACCGGTTGTCACTTAGTGACACCGGTATTGAAGATCAAAAGTCGTCATGGACCCAAAGGACGCATGCACTAAACCTTCTTAGCCACTCAAGCTTTTTCTCAACAAGCTTGTTTCATTCTCACAGGAACCCTACATAAACTATTGGCTTTCTTAGAGATCACGGTATTGAAAAAGGAGACCCTCTCCTAGTCTCCGTCAGAAAACCAAAACGCACTATCGAGTCTAGAGCCACTAGATTCATCAAAAGATCTCTTAGAACACTTGACATTTAATCACTTGATGATCAACAAATAAGATCATCGCTGGTTCATATCGAGTCCTTCACTGCATCTTAGCAACTGTCGAGAACATTTATGAGAGGTTCACATCGGTGATCCTCGTGATTGAATGGAAACTCCCGCCGTGGTCAACATCAAATGCCCGACAAACAGGGTCACTTCGGTAACTCCCCGGATTACGCTGGAGTGTGTCTCAAACGGTCTACAAATATGAGGTGATGCTTTTGTACCAATGACTCATCCGAATCAGATGTATTTCGCACATCGCTATATCACTTTGGGACTCCAGTTCAGAACAGCCTTTGTAAGAATTAGAGTTGTGTTTTCACACTATGTCGTTAACACTCTCAAGTTCAAACTTGTAGGCGCCGAATCCGCTTATTACTAACCGCTTTCATGTTTTCTTCTTATGGAAGCTCGGAGCGGAATGATCGTGCAGATTCTTCACATGCTCATGCCAACATCATCACTAATGGAAGTTCTATCTAAAAGCAACACAAAGTCGAATGATTCTTCGTCAAGCCAAAGAATCTACAAAGTTAAAGACTTAAAGAACTTCATCAAGATCAAATCCAACGCCAAAGAGCGTGTGAGCATGTTGAAGAATGACGGAGACACCGGAGCAACAAGGCACTTGATGCGCATAACAACAACATACTATCACTACCATCACAAAGAACAATGATCAAAGAACAAAGTTAAAGATGACGCCAAAGCAAAACTGTTTAAAGAAAACAATTTCTCTACCGGGAGATTGTTCAAATCAAGGCAATTTTTCTCACAAGAAAGAAGAATGTCAAAGACGCCAAAGCTACTATTACATCAACGCCTTCACCGCTTATATTTTTCATCACTAACACTTGGGGAGATTGTTGGAATCACTCCTAAACCTTAATCAAGTGTTAGTGATTCATATGTAATAGTTAGCTTAATTATGGCCTTTATGTTTGTTATTAGCTTGCTTATGTAGAAGGCCCATGAGCTTAGGCCCATGTCACTAAGGAAAGGAAGGAGTAGGAGTGTTGCCCTAGACCCCTTCCTATAAATACTTTTGTATAACCTCACTGAGGGTTGGTTGTTCAATTTATTCTCTTTCACTACTCACGCATAACCGCCCTTATTAGTCTTACGATAATGTTTGTTTGAGTGATTTGTTCATCCGATCTTCTCTCTATCTCTTTCTATTGTGCTTGTGTTGTAAAACTAGTGACCTAACAACTTCTATTGGGGATAAACCAAATAATTCACCTCCAATGATTTCTCATGGCCCCCATCTCACTGCCCTAACCAACAAAACATTGAGGGGATGTCGCAACACCTAGTCGCATCCCAAGAAGCTCAAATAGCTAAGATCTTGGACCGTTTTAACCAACAACAAGCTGAGATGGATAGGAAGATAGATAACCTCTTGAAAGCCATGACCAATAGTGATAGGAAGGTTAATGCTATCTCAACTCCCGAACCTTCCAGTGTAGAGATTAAGGACCCAAGTAAGTTAGCTAAGCACGTTCAATTCATCAATACCATCGCCTTAGTGAAACCTAATAGAACAAATGACAAAGCGGACCATGAAACTATACTTGAGGTTAGTGAAACACCGAGGAATGAAACAACCGAGGAAGTAGATGAAGTAGACAATGACTATTTCAATAAGTTTCCTACGGAAGAAGAACTATCTCGCCACCCTCACTTAGTGCGTGACCTCCGTCACATGTATGTTAGGAGAAGCCCTAGGATCAAGTTTGGGAACCCTTGGAATCTTAACATACCATGTTGTATAGGACACCTTTCGTGGCAAAGGCCTACATTGACCGCAGAAGTCCCCAATAAACATAATGACCAAAGACCTACTATAATTGGGTAATGAAGAAGCCTATCCTAACTAGGCAAGACCCCGATAATCCTAGGGTTAGGTGCAATTTTCTTGGTAGAGTTAAGGGATTGCCCGCTTATGTAGGTAGTTTCACATTTCCTACGGACTTCATAATTATGGATGATATTAGTACGCCATAGATCCTAGCTTGTCTCACGTTATTCTAGGAAAACCTTTCATCGAAAACACCGGATGACTTATGATCCCTCATTAGAATAGTGCGATTCAAGGATGAGACCGATGATATAGCTTACCAAATTCCGCTTAAGATTGAGAAGTTTTCATCACTCTCCAATGATGAAAAGGAACTTAAACTATCGGTCTATTATAGGAATGAGGAGGATAAGGAGAAAGGAGTAGATTATGTTATGGCCAAGATTTTTGGATTCTATAAGGATTGCTTGAACTTAGGACCGGAATATAGAACCGATTGGGGAGAGGACGACCTCTTAAAAAGGTGCATCATAGGGCACTTTTACAACATGGAATCCCCCAATAGAGACCGTCATGAGGAAGAAGGTGACGGTAATAAAGTCACGTAGGGGCACGACTACGAGTCTAGCTACAAGACTCATAAATAAAGAAAAACGCTTCGTGGGAGGCAACCCATGCTTAATTGTTTGCTTGTTTGCGTCATATATCTTTTATTGATTGTTTATTCTCATGTTTAAATTTTTAAAAATGCTTTATTTTGTTTTTAACCTCGTCTTAATTAAATATAAAGGTATTTTACATAAGGAATAAGTGTAGGGAGGATTACACACGTTTTCAAAAGAAACGTAAACATGAGAATTTCAATTAATTAAAAGATATGCATGTGTGTTTGTTCGAGTCAAATGCTTGTATCGAGTCATAATGGATGTTTTGCAGAAATTTTCCAGATTCTAAAGATGTAGATTTTCCGTAATTTTTCCGTAAAATCGCACCGCTTTTTGTCGTGATAACCGTGCGTCGAAGGATAAAAACAACTCGATTAATTTTTCTCGTTTTCGAGCTACTTATAATTTTTTGAATTTTCCGTGTCTTAATTTTCCGTAAATTCTCAGAAACATCCATTCCACAAGCATTATATCCTAGTTTAGTAGAGTCCTATATATATTATTACCGCCGATTTTACGAAGGTTTCGTTTGTTTTCTTCAAGTGTGCAGTTTAATTTATCAAGAAGAAGATACATAAGATGAGAAGGAGCTTTTCACGCAAACGTTTCTTCTTAAAGAAAGATATAACCATCACTTTACACGGATCCTACCGAGCTAATCAGGAGTACTAGTTTCTTTCATCTTTTATTACCTTCCATTATCATAACTTTGATATTTTCGGGAAACATTGGGGACAATGTTCGGTTTAAGTGTAGGGAGGGAAAATAAACGGAACTTTGAAACTATGCTTATCCTTGAATATTTGCTTTGTCCAATTGCATTTTTTAATAAACCATGAGAAAATGTCGGTTAGGTAATTTTGGCACCAAATTTAAAATTTTCATGACATATAGGAGTGGGCCATTAGTCTTAATAAAGCGTTTCATGGATAGGAAGTTATATGACTAGCACAAAAACCCTTTACCACTTAAATTCCACCCAAAATGCGAGGATCGCCTTAGATTAGTAGGAATTAAAGCATTCATCTTTAATGCTTAGAGTGTGAACCGGTAGTATAATAGATTCTAGAACTTGTTTGTGATGCATCCCGAGATTGCTAGTAAGACTACACTTATGTAGTTAGGAATAACTAAATGATAAGAGGCATTAGGATAACCCTTGTTTGATACCCGTAATATAATTACTTCTTCCACATCGGTTGAGTAATTCCCCACACCTTTATGCGTTGTACTTATCTTTAGTGCACGATACCCTAGTTAACCCCTCGAGCCTATCCTTTCGAGGTTCTCGTGATGTTTTGGTTTTCCGAATATCAATGAAGATCATTGTTTACACCCCACCTCCAAATGTACACCCAAATCGCTTTAGCCTACCTTGTATGCACTCACTTTTAGTGCATTATTGTTATCACCCTAAAAACCCTTAGTTCAATTATCTAGTTGCTTGCATAAGTTGCTAAGTCGAGTCATATCCTTTGTACACAGTTTTGGGACGATTGGGAGTCATGGGAAAAGTCAAAGTTTATGAAATGACGGGAAGGGAACTTTAAATTCAAATTCCCTTTATTTGCGTAATAATGTACTCCAAGTGTTTTGATCTTTTCAATTCGGGTCAAATTAGTGTTAGAGTAATAAAAACTCAAGTGTAGGGATGTGCCTATAAATCCCCATCATTTTGATGTTATCATAGAGGATGGTAGAGTAAAAGTGTATAAAAAAATAAAAAATAAATAAAAAATCGAAAAAAATAGAAAAAGAGAAAAAGAAAAAAAATAGAGTGTAAAAAAAAATACATACGGGCTACCATTCTACATCTATCTTTAAATTATGTTTGTTTGTTTCAGTTATCTAGAGTCTAGAGTATCGAGTCTTGGCTTAGCAACGCCATTCTTCGCATGCTTGTAACATAAATATTTTTGACTTGCCACCACTAAATAACCTATCCCACCAAACCCTTTGTTTCCCTACCGAAAGCCTAACATTACAACCCTTTAAAAGACCTCTTTGATAGTCTTTCCTAGGTGCTTACGCCAAAGCGATGGAGGTTTGATCTAGTCTCAAGCCTATGGTAATCTATGTACTAGGACCGGTTAATGAGTGTTTATCTTCCATTTCCAACTTGTTATATTTCATATACACCCGATAGATGCGAGTATCCAAACACCCCATGTGAGGTGCTAGTATGTACTCCGTGCTTGTTATGACTTTTATGGGCTTATATGTGTTGTGGATTGTTCTAAACCAATGCTTCATGACCCTTAACTTATAAATTAATTGGTTAAAGCACATTTGCTTGAGGACAAGCAAATACCAAGTGTAGGGATATTTGATAAGGTTTTAAATGTACCTTTTGAGGGGTTGTTTAAGCCCTTATTTGATCACTTTGTATCCGTTATTACTTAATATTGTTCCTTTCACTTTTAGGTATCTTGAAGGCAAATGTTGAATGCCACTTATTCGGACCGAAAAGGCGCGAATATACTGAAGAAAATGGCTAAAGTCAAGAATCGAGACACTCAGTGCCGGAACCGGGGGGACGGAGTCAAAGTTTCATGACGTCACATCACTTTTGTGACGGCCAAGAGCCAAATTGCTTATTTACAAGTGGCGGTGTCGGGTTTTAAAAAGTAGATCGTCGCAAGTCGACGGCCTAGATTTGATCCGCACGACGCCGAGACCGAAGGGATGGCGTCACAAGCATAAAGCGACGCCGTCATAAGACTAACGTGGCTAAGACGAAACCCTAATGAGAGCGACCCGGCGGCCACAAATCAAAGTGACGCCCGTCGCATATGTAATCTTATATATAGAATCCGAATTTTTTAGTTTTGTGTGTGTAGTCTTTTGGAGTAAAAACCTAAACCGAACCAAGGTTTGTCTTGTACAAGATTTTAGGATTCCAAACCCTATCTTACATCAAGATAAGTGTTTTACTTCATTAATTTAATTATGTCTTCAATTACTTGTGTGTATGCTTGCATGTTCCCCATGTCCCGCTAATTTACTTGTGTGTTTGCTTAGGAATATGAAACTTAATTATTGAATATTGATTGGTTGTCTCTTATCTTAATTGTTAATGATCTAGTAATGCGATAGGTCATCCGTTGTGTAGTTAATGCTTGATTAATCTTTATGAACCTTAGTTTATAATACCTAGAGTTGTTGTAGGCTAAACCATCCGAAGAGTACCTTAGATTTAAAGTTTATAAAACCTAGAGATTTTTTAGGCGAGACCCTTTGGTAGTTTCAAAGAGTTAGGGATAAACGCATACCCTACGACCTTAGACACACAACGCGATTAAGAATAAGGACGTGACAATTCAACCATCAATAGGAGATAATTAAGGAGTAATACAGCCTAAGTAAACACATCTTTAAATCATCATACGAGCACACAATAATTAGACATAGACTACATACACCACTAGATTAGATAATTAGATAAGTAGAGTAATCGGTAGAAATACCAACCCCAAATCCAAACCCCGAGATTCGCACCTTTCCATTTCCTAAAAACATAAAAGATAAAAAAAATCTTCCTCAACCCCAACCTTAGCGTAGTAACTTCTCACTAGCATTCCTATTCCCCAGAGAACGATATCAATTCCGTGGCTTACCCTAATACTAAACTACAACGATTAGGTTCACCGCCTAGGGTGTTGAAAAACTTGCTCGATTTAAAAGGAAGTTCCTTTGACCCCGAACGATGTGTAGCATTATCATCTAGTCGCATCTAAGAATGCTTTGCTGTCTCAAATAGAACAACTGAAATATGATCATAAACAACAACTTAACGCTCTCACTTTGGAAACTCAAAAAACCAAGTCTGAGTTGTTAACTTGTCAAGAACAGTTCTGTGAGTACAAAAAGCATTCAACGAAACGAATAGATGACTATCTTGAAGAAATTGTCTACTTACAAAACAAAATCAAAGAGTTTCAAAATGTTGTTTATAAACATGGTGAGTCAATCACAACTATTCAAAAGTTTACTTTTAAACCAAATCCAAATGGATATGGACCGAATCTTGCTGATTACAAACCAAAGTTTTCAAATAGAGCATTCAAACAGAATCCTGAAGTTTACAGTGCAAAACATAGAATTGATGATTCCATTATGAGTGTTGTTGAATATAATCGTCAAGAGGAATTAGATGCAGAAGACGAGAGTCGGTCAAAATTAGAAAAAGTTGTTTATAACAAACCATTTAACTATTCAAAAGCCGCTACTTTTGTCACACAATGTGATTTTTCTAATACACCTTGGGTTATCACACCTACTTGAGGGTCCCCTTCCCATATCGCACAAATTAATGGTCCTTTACCTTCACTCGGTGAAATAATGTTAGGAATTAGAAATTCCGTGTATTAAAGAGTCGGTCACCTCAAGTATATGTAATCGTTAGAAAGCTCGTAGTCGTAGTTATTTTAAGCTAAGTAGTATTTAGTTAAGTAACACCGTGGAGGACGGACGGTCTTTACCCACCGATGCCCGATCCATCCAACCTGCCGTTGTGTGGCGCTTTATGTAAGACTATAAATACTCTCTACCTCCCAAGGTAGAGAGTTGGAGCTCATAATAAGAATTTTCTTTCTCTCACTAAAGTTCCCTAAACCTCTAACTTTCTCTCTAGAATTCCACTTATACGCCACCTTGTTGTTATGGTTTGATGTGTATGTGAAAACTAATATCCTACAATTGGTATCAAGAGCCATGGTTAGATCATATCTTGCACATCTTTGGATTTCTAGTGGTTTTAGGTGGTTTTGAGTTTGAAAAGTTTAGTGGTTTGTGCATCATTTGGTTGATTTCTTGTGTTAAAGCTTGGATTTTGTTAGTACTTTTATGTTTAGAATCATCACAAGTGTTTAGGTTTTCATTTGGTAAGCTTGAATCATCTTGGTTGGGTTGTTTTGGATTGAAAAGTGATGTTTATGTTGTTTTTCATGCTAGCGACTTGACATACGGAGTTGTTTCTTAGTAGCGACTTGCTTTACAATTTTGTAGCGAGTTACGCTTTGAGCTAGCGACTTAGGCCTAGCGACTAACAAGACAAGTAGTGGACTCTCCACCACGGGTAGCGACTTGGTGTTAGCGACTTGGTCTCAGAGCGAGTTGCTCTTTAGCGACTTGAATCTTTAGCGACTTGTCTTAGCTTAATTGTCGCCAAAATTTTGCTAGCGACTGAGGCTTAGCGAGTTACTACTTAGCGACTTGCATTTGTTTAGCGACTTGGGACTTTAGCGACTTGGTGGTATAGCGAATTAGGTGTTAGCGACTTGGTGCATTATCTTCTAGCGACTTGGGTGATTGTTTACGGTTTTTCTTGATTTAGTAAAACCCGTGAAAGAATCTATTTCCCGTTTAATCATAGAGTTATAAAATCCCGTATAACTGTTAACATGTCTACCAACGCTTCCACTATCATCTCCATCGCTGTCGAGGATGTTCAAGCAACCGGTTCAGATACTCGTCCACCCATGCTTGATGAATCGACTATGATTCTTGGGCTCAACGAATCGATTGTACTGCCTTGAAAGGAAAATGGTGTCAACATTCTCAAATCCATTGATGAAGGACCATATCGAGTTGAGACGACTAGAGATGTACTTGATATCATCAAGATGGAACTCGATTTACGGAATGGATGCACCAAAGATGTATGATGAGCTTGATGATAAGGAGAAAAGAGATTCGATGTCGATATCGTGGCTTCTAACATTGTTCTTCAAGGTCTTCCTAAAGACATCTACAAGTCGATCAATCACAACACCGATGCAAAGGCAGATGGGATAACGTCAAGATGCTTCTCTCGTGTTCGAATTAACTATGGAAGACAGAGAATCACAACTCTATGACGAATTTGAACACTTCAAGATGAAACCGATGAGAGTGTCTATGAGTACTATGTGAGATTTCATAAGTTGGTGAATGATATGAGGAACATCGAATGACTATGCCTAACATTCATTGAACTCAAAATTTGTGAACAACATGAATCCCGAATGGCACAAGTTTGTCACTCGTGAAGCTCACTAAAGGATTGAAGAATACAAACTATGAGCAACTCTATGCCTTCCTCCTTCGTAATGAGAGACATGCCATGTTTGAAAAAATGATTCTTAATCAATTCAAAACCAACCGTGGAGAGACAAGCTCATCTAATGACTCAACCGCCTTCTACTCAAACATCGGAATCACAACCAAAGCCTCACAAGTCATACCCATGGGTAATGGTAATCACAAACTCATTCCCGATCCTATGTTCAAACAAGTCGATGTCGATGCACACGCTGGTAACATCATTAATCAACTAGCTCTTCCGATTAGTCAAAACATGAATTCTCTCCCACAAACCAACAACAACCTCGAACAAAGATCTAACCCACACAATCAAGCTACCGTTAAAGATGGGAGGATCGTGGTGCAACCAGCTCAGAAAGACAAGATGATCAGGAAGAGGTGGAGCGGTAGAGGTTATGTTGGTAATCAAAATCGAGGAAGGAATGGTAATCAAGGTCAAGCTAAGCCGATCAAATGTTATAACCGTGGTGGTGAGGACACATTGCAAGGAACCGCACATCTCCAAAGCGCCCATGTAACGCCGATTACTTCAGAGATAAGATGTCGCTTGTACAAGCTCGTGATAATGGTGCCGCTTTGGATGAAGAGGAATTGTTGTTTCTTGTCGAGGGCAATGCCAAGACCTATGATGCGATGTGGATGAGCAATTTATTCAGAGATAGGTCACAATCATCGAATGCCTTTCAAGTCACCGATTGTGATGCATACGACTGATGTGGATGATGGACCCATCGCACACACAATTTTTATGGCTAGCATTTCTCCAATGGTTTCTCCCAAGGTCTCTTCTTCACCACAAGTCGGCTCATCCAAAGACAAACTCATCTCGTAGGTACTAAACTATACGATGATGTCGATGTGCAACAGATGCATGACAAAGTACAATCAATCAAACTATTGAATCAAATGTTGAAAATATGGGTAATATCAATATTGTCCCATATGATCAATATGAGAAACAAAGTGAAAGTGAAGTTGTACCAAGTGATGCATCTTCGCATCAACAATGACTATGTTTTTGATGAATACACCGCATGTGCCTCGATGATTCCGTAATTTCGAACTAAATGCCTATAAAGAACGTGTTGCTATTTATGAACAACGTGCAAAATTTGAGTTGACCACTCGTGAAGGTGAAATGGATGACCAAGTGCGCATAATCATTAGAAAAGTAATTTTAGAGAAGAAGTATTAAAACAAGAATTAAATTCCTTGCAAGAAAAGCTTTCTAAAACCGCTAAGCAAAAACAAGAACTTCAAGAAAATGTGAAAATGCTTAAGCAAGAATTTAATGCAAAGGAATCAAAACTCTTGAGAGATTTTTCTAATCAAAACTTTGAAAACAAACTTGAAAACAAGTTGTACATACAAGGAAACACCATTCGATCGCTTCACATGATCACTAAGCATAGAGTTCTAAGCGATAAGCATAGTGTTCCCATTATAGATAAACCCAACCCCGAGTACGGAAAGATAGCAAAAAGCACTCAAAGTGTGATCTATGATGGCAATGAGATTCTTAAACCTAGACAAAACCTAGTTGCCTTGAGTGCACCGAGGAAGATAAGAAATTAGATGAAATCACTAGGAGAAGATGAATAAGAAACTAAATGATCCTAAATGCAAAGAGAAGAAAGTAATTATCACTCCCCATGACTACAAAAAGGAGAATTGATCTCCCGAACATGTTTAAGCCTCAAACATTGTTGACTCCCAACAAGTGTTCGGAAAATGGACTTAGATAAGCGTAAAGCGTAAAATATTGTTGTAACAAACCCTCCCTTAGGAAAATGCCTAAAGCAACCGTGTATCCTCCCAATACGCCAATGCATCTAGTTCCTAGAACGATTGCTACTAAAAGCAAGATCTTAATCACCAATATGTTATTTTTCAACTATTTGTTGATTTTGAGAAAACTTGTAAGAAAAGGATCACACCCATCGGGATTATCAAGGGAAAGGGTTTTGAACAAACAAAAGAATGCTATTTAATCGAGGTCATGCCTTTCTTTAAACTTCTAAAAGATCACTTTGAGAGTCTTAAAAGGGATACATACCGATATTAAGGGAATGGAAAAGGAATTTGATGCAATGATAGTTGAAGTTAGTGACTATGAGCGAGCACTAAAATATAATGAGATTGAGAGGAAGAACTTGCATACACTAAATGAGAACCCGATTTCGAATGTATTGCTCAAGATGTGTTCTTCATCGCTACAAATTGTTCTATTAATGCTTCTCAATTTCATGAATTATCTGTTGTCTCGAAAGTCTCCCATGATCGTGTTATTGAGCTTGAAAAACTAATTCGAACTAAACGAGAAAATTGAACCGATGATCATGACAATTTGGTTAAACATTTTTCTAAACTAGAAGTTGAGCATTTTAATTTACAACTAAAATATCAACATCTTAAAGAAAATGTCAAAACTTCAAATATCAAGACATCCTCGATGCTCCGAGTTTGATGCGCTTTTCAAATTAACAAACGTGATGAATGATTCAAGCTCATTGCAACACGATCGAAAGTTGAAAGCCCAAATCTCTCAATTAAAGGGTCAAACGAACAATATGACAGCTCCCTAATGCCTCCTCCTTTAGATTCTCGAATTCTCAAACGTTTCATCTTCAAAACCTAGTAAATGCATTACAAAAGGAAAACGAAAGTTTTCTAGAAGAAAATGAAAAGGTTAAAGTCATTTCAATGAGTTATTTGAATCAATAAAGGTCACTCAGAATAAAAATAACGAACAAATAGCTTCATTGCAAAAGGAAATTGAGAATCAAGAGTCGTAAAAGGAAAATGCCTATGACCA